>JAYESA010000001.1:147298982-147886697 GCA_036927795.1 Iris macrosiphon | reverse complement strand
ATCTATAAGCCTAATAGCTAGTTAGAGGGGTTTTAGAGCGATATCTCAATACCTTGGGATACCGAGGTATCTCAATACCTTGAGATATCTAAGGTATTGAGTTTCGAGCGGGATATTTGAGCAATAGCCTAGGAATAGTATTGGAGTAACTTTTTATATGCTTATGTATATATAATTACGCGTGCTAGCATAGGTTTTAGCGGGTTTAGGCGGGGTGCGTGGCCTAGGGGCGAGGTATCGGATACCGAGGGTATCCCGGTATCTCGAGGAGGCGAGTTTGTGAGTTTTCTAGCTTAAATGAGCTCGGTTTGACCTAGAATTTCAGGGGCACCCTAGTTTGACCTAGATTTGACCATAATTATCCTCGTTGACCGTATAAAGTCAATGTTTGACCTAGTTTTGACCTAGAGTTGACTTTTTGGACATCGGGTTGACTTTTTGACCCGAATTTTACCGGTTTGACCCGTTCGACCTAGAATAGCCCCAGAAGCCTATTTTTAATTATTTTATATCAGTTTAAATCCTTAGAACCCTGGTTTAATCTTGCTTTTCGCAATAGCTTCTTGCGACATCGGTCCGGATCTCGATCCTCATCAGTTGCTCAGGACATCAGGCGAGTACCTACCTCTGATAGTTTCCATTTCATGATAGCGTTTATATCACCTGTTCTAGAACTGTAATACTTGATTCTGACATATTGTTACACGAGCTGGTACTAGTGGATCCCGTCATGAGATGCTTTCCCCCTTACCGTGTTCAGCGGGTACTCTATCACGTGTATTTCATTATGTGCTTCGGGTATTGATTCTCATGTGCTATCATGTGCTTCTTGTGCTCTCGCCTTCGTGTGCGCGAGCTATTATCATGTACGTAGCATATTGTGGTTGGATCCAAGAGTATTAGTGGGGGGAGGAGAGTAGGAGTTGGTTATGTGATCAAAGCCAAACAGTATTCATGTGTATGTCGGTTATGCAACTCACGCATAATGGAGTTATCGTAGTGTTTTTCATGTGCAACCTAAGCCGATCACATAACGAACTTGTGCTCAAGGCACTTAGCTAGTATTCATATTTTCTCACATGCAGTTACTTCTCTACTTGTATTGTTCTCCAGTTTACTTTGCAGCTACTTATTGTGCTCCAGCATATATTTATTTTCTGTGCATCTTGTATACTTTTCTATTGCTCGTCATATACACCTTACCATGTATTTGGAGTTGCTTTCAGAGTTATGTACTTCGCTCCAGTCCTGACTGGGCATATTTTTTCCAGAGGATCCTGAGAATTTCTGTCCGACTTTCTACGGGCCGGTGTGTTGACGAGGGTTGTGACCCCGAGATCGAGGAGGGAGTGCACCGAGGAGACGCCTATAGCGCCCTAGTTAGCTAGGTGGGTTTCCTGGGTTGTTCGCAGTGGTTTATTTCTGGATGATTGTACTTATTCTTTTGATGTTGTGAGATGTTGTAGACTATTATGGCCTTGGACTGTATTTTGGATATTGTCTTGCTCTCTTTGGTTCTGTTTCTTTGTTGATATCATATCGTGCTTTATTTCTTCCCCTAGTTATTGTGATTGAGAGATTATATATATTGCGTGGTTGTCCTCCTTTTGGAGAGGATTATTCATATAAATGTTGCGTGGTTGCCCTCTTTTTTGGAGAGGTTATGGCAGATTTTTTTGTGAGTTATATAGATAGATGGTTGACCTAGAACGGACCTTTACAGCGTTCTACCGTCGATTCTGCGGCGTAGGCTGGACGTACCCACGACTCATGGCCCGATTTTCGGGTGCGGGTCGTGACAGTATGCAAGAAGGCTAAAGTCCTAGGATGCGACCTAACTATATGATGGCCCATGAGTCTACTTCCTCATGATCAGTAGCGGTGTTATCACGGCCCAACACTACACCAAAATACGCTCAAAATGGCTGCTTTGACATGTGAACCAGCTAACTAATACACATAAACACTCGCCTGATCGCGAGATTTTTTTTTGCCTCAGGGTGTTTTCGATGATCCTCCTAGGGGCGAACGGTCCACAGTGCCCCAGGAATCGGTCGTGGGATTATCCTTGTGCACAAGTTGTCTAAAGATCCCAATGCATGAATGCAATTATATAAGATAAAAATTATATGATGCATGTCCCAGCAACAAGCAGAGTTTTCAATCAAACGATAGAGCCAATAGTCCTTCAATGGCAGTTCAAAAAAAATGTACTTCTATTTCAATATTCTTTTCAATCGATCGATAGGTTCAATAGCACACAATACAAGTTATTCAAACAGTTCTATCTTTTTTGTAGTGCGATCAATGAAACATGTTTAAGCATTTTTTTTGGGTTTATTTGCATTTTGTAGTGCGATCAAATAAACAAAACCGAAACCGAACCGAAATAGCCCATAACAGTTCAATATTTAATTAAAACGGTTTGATTTTGGGTTTATTTGCATTTTTTTTGTTTATATATATATATATATATATATATATATATATATATATATATATATATATATATATATATATATATTAAATTTAGTATATACCTATATATATTAATACATATTAATACTTTATTCGATTTTCGGTTTTGAACCAAAGTCAAAATCGAAGAAGAAAATTTAGTATTTTCAAAACCGAAACCGAACCGAACCGAACCGAACCAAATTTTTTTAAACCGAACCGAATATCTTATTAGGTTCGGCTCGATTCGATTTTTGGTCCAAAGTCGAATAATGCTCACCCCTAAACCATCCGAATAATTTTAGAGCATTACACTCTCTCTCTCTCTCTCTCTCTCTCTCTATATATATATATATATATATATATATATATAAAAGTAAAGAATATAAAAAAATGTTCAACCCTAATAACATTTCTGTCAAAAAAAATCCATACTATGGATGTTTTTCACTGAAACTTTCAAATGTCATTTTCTTGACAAAAGAAACGTCCACATTTCTCTTAATTTTTTTAAACCAAAATAAAATTAATTTCTTAAACTAATATACTTTTTATTAGAAACGTCCAATCAAAGAACATATTTTAATATTTTTATTCGAATCGTACTTTTGAAAAGTTATTTAATCTTATCAGAATTTTGTGAAAGTTTTTTTTTACATGTTTAATTTTAGCAAAAATTAATACTTCGTAGCGAAATTTTCTGAAAATTATTCACACACAAGTTATCTCCCACATAATTTTTGTAAAATTAATATTTATTGACATGAGAAAAGAGAGGGAGGTAGAGGTTGATAAGGCTGCAATTGAGCCAAGTCGAATAAAATTTTTATAAGCTTGAGCTTGACTTGACTAGAATTAATCGATCTCGAACTTGACCCAATAATTTTTTTTATTTTAGAGCTTGAGCTTAGCTCGAGCTCGTTTATATTAAGTTTGATCTTGGCTTGGTTTGAGCTCGAGCTCGGCTTGATAAACAAGCACGATAAGCTCAAAATCAAACTTGATTTCAAGCTCGTTCAGCTTTATTTCAAGCTCATTAAGCTTAATTCCAAACTTAACGAACTCGATTTCAAGCTAGTTAGGTTTGAATTCAAGTACCTGTAATATTAACAATTTATTTGTAAAAATTCAATTAAAAAAAGTTTCTTCATATCAATTATTAAGGACATATAAATATATAATGTATACAACCATATTGTTATACAAACATACATAAAATTAGAATTCAACAAAGAACAAATTAAAATAACAAAACAAATTAATAGACTATCAGCAACAAGCTCCTAAACGAATTTCTAAACGAGCCAGCTTACGAGTCACCTCGCAAGCTCACATACGAACCAGCTCGCGAGCTCTAACAAGCCGAGTACTTCTAAGCTTGAGCTTGGCTCATTTATTAAACGACTCGAAAATGAAGTTTGAACTCAGCCTGTTTACTAAACGAACCGAGCCCAAACGAGCTTTTATCGAGCCGAGCTTCGAGCATGCAGCTCGCGAACGACTTGGCTCATTTACAACCTAGCGGTTGCCTTTGGCAACCTCCCTTCTCCCTAGTCTAGGCCCTTCCTGCGTTGCTGCTGTGCTTGCTTGTTTCCGTGGTTGCCTTAGAGCATCTCCAACCATATTGTCTTGTTTTGTGTTGTGATACATATGTGGCATGAGGTACAAGACGATATATTTCCTATGTAGCAAGATTATATTCACACAAGATAATGAGATAAAGAATTGTTCGAAAGTATTGAGAGACAACAACAAAAAACTACTTTTTTTCAACTTCTAAGACAACTTTTTTATTTCTTCATTTCTTTATAAATATTGTTATTCATAACTAATGATGTGAAATAAAGTTATTGTGATGTCTATTGTCTATATCTAGACAATCAATTTTATATTGTTCTTGTTATATTATTGTTATATCAAATTCACAACCAACTTTACATAAGATGTAAATTTTCTGTGGCAACCATTTTTTTCCAAAACTCCCTTCATAGAAAATGTATCAGACAGCGACCCACAAGATCACGTTGCGGACCTCACACTCCCGGCAATGCCCACCACGTAATAATGGTATACGAGTTGACGGCCTGCAAATGTGTTTCTCCTTTCTTTTGTTGGACTTTGCTATTGAATATATCAGCCAACGGTGCTGAGTCATGGACACGTGGACGAACGTCCATCACTTGCGCTGCTGCTTCTTCTATTGGTGGGATTGCGTACAGTAAGGATCCCGTCGTCGTGACCACACGACCCCACCTTGCTTCACGCTCTTCCAACACTGCGCAGGTGAGCGAGGCCACGGGTGAATAAAAGTATAAACGGACCACACAGCTCTGCTGTTCCGTGGTGGTGACGTGAACTTTGATGCAGCACCGCTCCTGTCAGTTACGCGATGGGGGTCAGAAGCGTACAACGGGTCGGGCTCAAAGCGTTGGGCGGGCCGGTTCGGGTTGACCCGGTCCATTTTTGACCAGGTTTAATCGGGTTTTAACTTTTAAGTAGCCGCCTTGAATACCATCATGATGAGAACACATAAACACAAGGGTATTAAAAAACAAAAAATTGATATATAAAAATTGAGACTTCTAAGTTGTTTTTTAGTACTAATAGCTACTCCATCTTTCATGTCCTCATGTTCTCTGTCTTATTACTAGATATGGCAAGCAAAATGCATTTATTTTTTGATTATTTTTTTGATACTTTCTTAGTTTATATTTGTTTGATTTAAGTTTGGTTTTTTATTAATTAGCTTACTAGGTTTTTTATTTATTAGCTTACTCCATCTTTCATGTCTCCATGTTCTTTACTAGATACTTAGATATAACAATCTAAATGTATTTATTTTATAATTATATTTTAGATACTTTATTAATTAGTTTATATTTGTTGGGTTTAAGTTAGGTTTTATTTATTTATTTATAAATATAACTTTGTATAAGAGGAATAAAATTTTGTAGAAATATTTTAGCAAATGTTCTTATTCAAAATATATAAACTACTATATATTATTTTTTTAAAAATAACAAATATTTTTATCTTTTATACGGAACAATTAAAAAAACTAAGATATATCTCCACTATTTTAACCAAAATTTTGATTATTACGTACAAAAATGAGAGTATATCTTAGTTTTTTTTTAAATAGTGAGATTATTGCTATTTTTTTATTTTAATTGAAAATATTTGCTAAAATATTCTGATTTTATATTTAATTTTCTTTGTGAAAGTTTATCTAACTAATTCTAGTGTTTTGAGAATTGAGATATAAGTTTAATACCTTGGACATTTGACTACAACATCAATATTTCTACGCTACCATTAAGGAAGAATTAAAAAAATCTCTCTCTTTCTTAACAAAAACTTTCAAGAAATTAATTGAACTTTCCTTTATTCTCTGTCCCTATATATCGATAAATTATTGTATGAGCCGGACTCTCCATGTGCCCTTCAATATCATCCATTAGATGGCATTGAAATGAGTGCATGCACAAATTTTTATGCAATCCAATAGATAGTATGAAAGGTGTCCGGTGAGCCTGACTCACATAACAATTTTTTTATCTATATTGTCGCTTGAAGCCATCATACTCAAATCCGATTTGACTTCTTACTCTCCTCAACGCATGTTACTTAAATTTGCATATCCACGTCCAGATAAAAGAGAAAAATAGTGTTAGGTAGCTGACAATTTTTTTTTTCTTTTTTTCTGATATCACTAAAATAAGCTCTTACGAAAGAGAAATTATTCACTAAGCCAGACTTATCGTGTATATTCATTCTCCTCCACTTGATGGTATGTTACTACATACATTTATTTATGTTTTCAAGTGGAGCAGAATAAAAATGTATGATAAATCTGACTCACTGAATAATTTCTCCTGCGAATTACACATTTGGAAGCCGGTTGGCCTTCACAAACTAAGTTCACCTTCACTCCAACTTTAATGTCGCCATCCCCGGACCAAACCTTTCCATAAGAATCTGAAAAGTGGTCATTTAGGATTTTGTTTTCTTCCCCTTTTACATAAAACGTCATGTTCCTATGGCTATTAGGTCCTAACAACCAAAATCAAGTGGATGCTTGGGATGCAATGATTAATGTCCAAAATATAAACAAGTCCAAAGGGAAAAATCAACACATGAGAGAAGATTCCATAAATATGCGTGAAAGAGACGGATTGATTGGGTGGAGAGAGTAGCAAAAATTTGATGCGACTTTGTAAAGCTCACCTATGAAACCGCAAAAAAGTTTCCAAGTGACCAGTACCAAATCGCATGGACATAAATAACCTAAACATTTTCTTCAAGTAGGTCCAATCAAATGATTCTATTTTTGCTCACGTACCAAAACTAGAATGTATGTTAACACTTTTATCTAATTCAAGTGTATTGTCACGTGTCAAAATATAAATCCACGCCATTTTGGATGTTCATAAAACCACTTTTAAAGTAGTTTTAGATTGTATAAAAATAACATATGGTAACATCTGAGTAAAAGAGTGAACATACATCCTAGTTTTGTTAGACATTCTAGTTTTGTTAGGAGGATAAAAATAGAATCCAATTGAATATTTAGAAGATTCCAATTTCCTTTCGATAGTCGAAATATTTACAACATCTACTCATGAGACATAAGACTGAATGAATATGTTCACTGTTTAGAATCTCCCTGTAAAACAGAAAATGAATATGTTCACGCCAAACAACATAGGCTCTTGGTAATTAATGGGCACATAGGCCCTTAGTAATTAATCCCTTCCACTCCTCCACTGGGGCTTGAATATCCGACCACCCGGATCGCATGCCTCTCCACTAACCATTAGGCTAGATTTTGATAAGAATAACATCATGAGTTCAGCAATAATGCTAGCAATTTGGAACCCGTTAAGTCGGGTTTTGTGACAGAAAAAAAGATTCACAAGATTGAAAAATCCTGAATGAAGTTTGAAAATGAACAAAAAACTTCATAAGAGCAAAAAAGAATGTACAGTTCTGATCAACCTGTACTTGAAGCTTAGATCGCACTTAGTGATGCCCCTTAATGCACAAACGATGTACAGGTTTGTGCAATAGAAATCCACGCAGCAAACCTTTGATCACACTTTATTCATATAGCATTGGGATTTGAGAAACCAACCATTAGGAGTGAGTTCATAACGTAGTAGAGATGTTGAATAGAGAGGGGTGTGCTCGTACAAAGAATCAGTGGAATTGATATGGTAGCGCAAAGAAAACTGATTTGCTGTACAGAGATATCACAGGAAATCCACGAAAAGGCACATAATGGGAAGAAGTTGCGGTAGCTCTTTGTTTAACTTGCTTCCACTGAGAGGATTTCAAGCTCAGCCCACCAAAGAGGAGAAGTCCTTGGGGATGCTGCCTCAGGCGAGATGCCTAGAACACCTCTCAGTTTGGTTCTGACTTCCCTCATCGCCGGCCTGTTCTTTGGGTCCCCATGAATGCATTCTTGTATGACCTCACATATGATCTCCAGCTCACTATCCTTGAAGGATTTCAAAGTGGGGTCAACCAAATTTTTGATGTTGCGCCTGTCATTTAGATGATCAGCAGCCTGCCATTACGGATAAGAAACATCAGAAACATCGACATTCTTAAGATTAAGTTCAGAATGTGCTTTAGAATTAATCCTTCTATTAGAAAAATCTGGGATACTGTTTCTGCAGCTATAAGCTGGTACATCTGGCTGGAACGCAACAACAATTCTTTTAGTCGTACAAAGTAAGAAACCTTGCACTAACATTATTTTCTGGACAGGTATGGCAGAAGAGACCATTATGCGGGAGGATGGAGACTACTTCTAAGGGATTTTAAGGGATGGGAAGAAGAATTGGGAGAGTTGATATTTTGTATTTTGTATATATTTTTTTTTTTCATTTTAATGTTTCTTCTCCAACAAGGAGGAATGTTACGTTAATTTCTCCTTAATGAATCGCCGGGAGGTTTACCCACCATTCTTTTTCTAAAAAAAGTTCAGAATGTGCTGGGCAAGCAAATAACAGGGAAGAAGAACTATAAGCTTGCAGTGCAACAACAAGATGGTATTGTAATAAAAAATGTTGTGGGATAGAACCTCTAGTGCAATAAAGTTGTAGAAGGATCTCTTGTCAGAACTTACCCAATTTAGGATGGAACCTTCTTCATCGGAATATTGTAGCTTTCCAGAAATGGTCTCTAAAAGAAGCATTCCAAAATTATAAACGTTGCTCTTGGAGTCAGGATATGGGGAGTTAGAAGGATCATTATCCTCATCCATGGATTTTTTCCTTCTTGCGACAAGTTCTTTCCAGATGCAGATATCACAAACCTGTGTGAAGCCAAGTATTTAGAGTACATTAAAAGAAAGAATAAGGTTTCTGGATTTCACTGTGGACCAAAATACAAAATTTGTAAGATGTAATCATCTTATAGCACTTGCCATATTTTCAAGTATCTCCATTATCTTCACCAACACATATTGACAGCACGCTTACAAGCTATAAATGTGGTAGTAAAATGTTTGAAGTGACGAGGATGGATGAAAACGCTCATGTACCTTGGCCGAATAATCATCTGTCAAGAAAACTGCATTTGACTGCAGATCTGGAAGTGCCACGGGCGGGTTTAGCTCATGGTGCATGTATTCAAGACAATAAGTCATCCCCATAATAATCCTCATTCTAGCACTCCAATCAAGATGATCATTTTCTTTAGCTGCAACAAAGAAAAGTTTCCATCAATAGGGTGCAACTTTGTCTTTCCAATGACAAGTTCCCATTAGTTTAAGAATCAGATTTCACTTACAATGAAGATGATCACAAAGTGTTCCATTTGAAGCATATTCAAAAACCATCATCCTCATGAAAGGTTCATTCTCCACACAGTAACCCAGAAGATTGATGAAATTCTTGTGATTTATTCGGGATAATGTGTCTACCTATAAAAGTGGAAAGACAGATTATTAGCAATTCAAAGTGCGTATATCAATATTCTTAATATGATCTGCAGTAGACCAACAAACCTTTTTCCTGAAATGGGCTTCCGACCGCTTTGACCAATCTTTAGCTGTAAGCACAGTAGATACAACTCCTATCTCAACCCCACTGGATAGTATGCCCTTAAAAACAGTGCAGTTTGGAAAAGTAAGAACAATGTTGCTGAAGTCTTCGCAGGCAGCTTCCAGTTCCGCTCTATTTAATTTTGGCACACCTATACATAAGTAATATAGGAGTATGCATCATAAGAAACTTGCTTGCCCCATTTACATGAAATAACAACTAGATGTTGAGAAACTTAACAATAGAATTGAATAACTCAAAATATCTTTACCATTAAGCAATAGAGGGAAAAGGTATGTTTTTGATCGTCTGAAGCTACCAAAAACAACACCGATTACATGAATCCCCACAGACATTCCGAACTTGACTTGGAAAACCTTCACCAAACTAATCTCAAAGAACTCGTATCCAATGAGGTACAAGAGGGTCACTGGATTCATAACAGTGACAGAAGTTCAATCAATTTATCTAGGATTGAAAATTTAACAAGCAGGCAATCTTGTTAGGATTTTTTTTTCCTATCATGAGGATGCATCAGGAGATCGAAAGTGAACCCATGTTCGGGAGGAATATCATAAGGATGTACCAGGAAACAAAAATAAAATCATGTAACTCATGGTCGAGAATATCTGGTAAACTAACAGGAAACCTATGATAATAGAGGCCAATAAACCAATGTTGAGCTAGAAGGATAGGGTGAACTGATCGAGTGAGTCAATTTTGGGCTGAACTCTCCCTGATCAACCCTTATATGGTCAACATAAACCCAACCCACCAATAAATGCTTCAACCTGACCTGGCATAAACCACTAATAATTGGATTGAGTCATGCTGGGTATACCGAAATGTTAAAGCAGCGAAGGAGTCCAAAGATCTTTTCCAAGAACTTTACACTTGAACACCAAAGAGTCTCATCGACTGTGACTTCAGACACACCATATCCAAATTGGGGACCTATTGAAATTAAGCTCTGTTGCACGGGAAAATGGTGCCAATATTCATATGGTGTATGTACCCAGATCTGTGTCAGGATTCATGCAACATAGGTGACCTTTACATTGTGAAGGGGAGAAAATTTTGCTTCTAGGAAAATTCTTGGTGAGGAGAAACCCTCTTAAATATTAGTTCCCTACACTTTATGAAGAGGCACGGAACAAATTGACTCTGTTTCATTACAATGGAGAGGAGAGGCAATGGAGGCCTCGGTTTAGAAGATCCCTAGGAGAAGCCTTGCGAAGGTAATGAGAGTGGCTTTTAACTCTTCTACAATACTGGAGACCTGCAATGCAAGACGTTGAGGATGGTTGCATCTGAAAGTGGGACAATAGTGGCAAATTCTCATTTATATTTTCATACTGGAATCTCAACTTTGGAGGCATAATTGATGAGTATGCTAAGGACTTGTGGAATGTTAAAGCACCATACAAAGTTCACACCTTCATATGGCTTCAGTATAAGAACGCTATTCTAACAAAAAAAATTCATTAGAAGAAAATGGAGTGGTTCAGATGCATATGGGTTTTGTGGTAGGCACTAGGAATCGGTAGACCATCTATTTCTCCACTTTGCAGATATTTGACTAATTTGGGAGTCATGCAAGGGACAGTTTTAAATTGTGAGTCACCCAACGTCTCTCAAATCGTTTTGGGGTAAATTGAGAGAGCACAAAGTTAGTCCAAGAGACAGGTGGTTGTGGGATCTTATGGTGACTGCTATCTGTTGGGAGATATGGAAGCAAATGAACAAAGGGGAAGGAAGAGAGAGAGAGAGAGAGAGAGAGAGAGAGAGAGAGAGAGAGAGGAGGGGGGGGGGGGGGGGAGTTCAAGTAATAAGCGCCATATGCAGGCAATCCAGTTTCGGTAAGACTCGAGAGGAATCAGAGTTCTTTATTATGTATGTGATATTTGATCCCTAATTATCAATAAAAAAGGAAAAACTGTGAGACAACTTGCTACAACCATACTGTGTAACATCTGCTTATGGGCAAGAGAAGCGACATGGAGAGACAAGAAGAGACTGAGACTTATCTAGGATCTCATATTAGTAGCCTAGGATCTCTAAGATTTATTCTACTGCTAATCCCTTCTTTTTTTTCTCGATCCCCATGCTTGTCGCCATCTAAAATTCCAAATTAACTAATTGTAGCTTTCCTGATTCTGGGTATTTCTAGGAGTGATTAAACAATATTCTTTTTCGAAAAAGAGAAGTACTAAAACACCCACTGCAAGAAGCAGATACAACAGTTGGCACAATGAGGTAGGGTAGGTGAAGGAGAGAAAATTTAGGTAGAAGTTCTTCAATTTGTCTATCCCAAGTTCAAAGCATGCCATATATGGGAACTTTTATATTTAAGTAGTCATCTAGGAGAGAGTGTCTTTCATTATATGTTTAGATTTTAGCACGACTTCCATGAAAAATAAATCAGCAATAAGAAAGAAACCAATTTCTATTTTCACAGAAAAAGGGTGTCCTAACGCCACAAGGCTCCTGCTAACATAGGGTCTTGGGATTGCTATCAATAATGTATGCAACCTAACTCCCATATTGGTAGAGGTTGTTTCAAAGACTTCACTAATTAAAAGTGTTCATTAAATTTAATGAGGGCAACTAGGTAATTACGTATAGAAAAATAAAATGAAGGAAAATGAAGTTTGCTCTTTTTGTGCATTTTGCTCTTCCCAAGTACAAAAAAGTTAATTAAAATGTGGTTAAAATAGGTGCAACGCATGTGCATATATACTAGTAAAGTCTTAAAAAAAACAGAGAGTTATTGTGATTTACAATAGTTCACTACAGAATAATTGTGTTAGAGATAAATTGTGTTTGATGCCTTGCTTAGAGTTTAACATAGGGGTGCAACTAGGCGGACTAGGTCGGGCTTGAACTCAATCCGAGTCCAACCCAATGAATGATAAGCCTAGTCCGAGCTTAAGTCCGACCAGACCTTGGATTCAACATATGTAGTCCAAGATAAAGTTCGGAGGATCGGGTTGGGTCGGGTCCATCGGATTTATCGAACTCTAATATAATATTTAAAATAATTTTAAACAAGAGTAATATTAAACACATAATCAAATAGCAATCAAGTCTCAATCATTATAAAATACAAACTGAAATGAGATTTATGATAAGAAGTTGAACAGTTTGGGTGGAGAAATTTAGGGTTTAAACTTTTTTTTATTTAAGAAGTATGAAACTATATATATATATATATATATATATATATATATATATATATATATAAGGTTTCGGGTTCTTTGGGTCGAGTTCAAATATTTTAACCTGAACTCGAGTCCGAACCCGATTATCTTCAACCCTAACCCAACCCATTAACGGGTTTACCCAATCGAACTCGGGTTTAGCTCGCCCGAATTGCACCCCTAGTTTAACAGGACTATATGCCAATAATTAGGACAATGTTTTTTTTCTTTTTTTTTCTTTCTTCTTGTTTTATGTTCTTTTTTCTTTACCCTCAAACTTTTGGGATAAAGAAAGGCTTTGTTCTTCTCCTTGTTGTTGTTATTGTCGTTTTGTTTTCCATCTTTCTTGGTGACAAGGTGTGGGGGCAGTTGACCATCCACCATGTTTTGACCAAGTGCACACTATAGACCATAATGCGAGGAAAAGAAATCAGAAATAAGCACTTACCAGCTGTAAATGCCTTCTGCAACGGCCCACTTAGTCCAGTCTTCCAAGGACCTACTGTGGACGCATGTTTGGTGCGCCACGCTAGTGTACCTGCAACAATTGCAATAAGAATTGCAAGCACTGGAACTGCGAATACAATGACCTTTCCCAGATTTTCCCTAAATGTAGGAGGATTTTGAGCTGAATCACTTGGTTTTAAAGATGCTGGTTCAATATCAGGTAAGGAGTTTAAATTGGGTAGTAGATCTTGCGGCGCTGTAGTTTCTCCTCCAATTAGCTGTGGAACTGCAGGAAATGAGCCACTTCCAACAGAGGGGACATCAATAACTTCTTGAGGAGAGAATCCACTAATTGATGCAGCAGGGAGATTACTAGAGACTTCAAGCAGCTTACGATGAGAAGTTACAGACTGCTGCATATTATCCTCCATATATGGCAGTGACAAAACTGCAATAGACAAGGGGGGAAATCGATAATCATCAAAATTAGCGTACTTTCTTGCATTTATAATTACAAACTAATATCTCATACTAACTTGGGATATTGGCACCGTGTTTCTCTCCGTAAACATGTGAAGGAAAGTCCTTTTTGAAACTGAACCTTGATTAAAAAGGTTATCGTAGTTTTGAAAGTTAAAACACACTGTTAAGTTGAAAATGCAGAAAAGAGGGCCTAGATATATCCATACCAGGGCAACATCTGAATGAAACTTAAAACTTTTACTTTATCTGGGATCAGAAATGAATCATCCTTCTTTACTTGCAAACCGCTCCACCGTATGCTGAAATTTACACAATATCCACACTCAATACTATGTTCTATTTGCAATGAACAGTTTAGAACAAAGATTGGGCTTGCAAGAAAGCCTATTGAATGGTACACATTTGACAAACACCTGGAATATTTCTAGCATGCAAGCAAACAAGACAAATGCAAAAGTTAAAGGTAAGAGCAACTTTAGGCTGTGTTTTGATTGGTGAAAAGTGAGGGAAAGTAAAGAGAAGAAAAAAATTCCTTCGCTTTTCTTCACTTTCTTAGCAACCAAACAGCCTTAGTAAAACTAGGAAATAGATGGCAAGAAGTAAGAGGAGGTATAGGAGTTGCACCAATTGTGGACGACCTTATGGAGATGGTCAGGGCATGTAAGACGAAGAGATGGGGTTCTCTGGCAATGGCAGGACTTGCTATCTCTCCATGTAAGGAGTAGCAGTCAGATTTGCCTTGAAGATTGAGAAAAAATTAAAGCCTATGATTAAACATGGATGGATCTTATTCCTAAGGATTTCAGTAATCTTCATATGAAATTAAATGTTTCACTTGACAGGAATGATGGCAGAGAAAGATTCCTCAAGGGTCTGCTTGGATTGAGGGTGAAGAAAGTTAAGTGTGGGGAACTTAAGCGAGGGGAGAAAAAACCATGCTTACTTTGAGGGTGGGGATTTAGGAGGGAGAGTCATAAAGGGTTAGGTGGGGGTTTGTTTAGCCTTATTTTGTCCATTTTTCAACCCTCAAAATCGGGGGATTAACAAGGGAAAGTTAGGGGGTTTTGTTTAAAAAGTCATAAATATTCCTCATTTGTCCTATAAAATATCGTGATCTCCTCCTCTATTTTTTTGCTTTCAACGTGTTGTTCTGTTTTCCTAGATTTCAACCTGCTGTCGTCCAGGTGCGTCGTGTCTTCTCGATTTCTCTTATTACTCATTGTTGAAAACATAAAAACAAAAAATCGGGCGTTTTTTTATGCATATGTTGAGTTGATGACCACACATATTTGATGCATAAAACAATCGTCCAGGTGCGTCATCTCTCCTCCAATGTTTTGTGCAATTTTTTTTTTGTCATAAGATAGTTCGAGGAGAGAGAACCTTCAAAAAATTGAAGCATTTGTTTGATGCATCAAATATATTTTGTGCGTCGTCTACTCCAATGTTTTGCATTAAAAAAAAATGTCCTTGAGGCATCAGACTTGTAAAGATATTTTGACAAGTTTTAATTTAAAACCCAATCAAATCTAATTTTATGTCATATGTAATAAGAATATTTTAGTAACTATTGTGTTTTTATTAATCATCCTCCCACTCTAAACCTCCAATCTAAGCAAGAGTTATTAAACACACCCCACATAACTCTCCCTTCAATCCAAGCCAAGCAAGGTTATATGTATTGACTCCCCTCCCCCTCACTTAATCCCACTTAACTCTCCTTACCCCCCCCCCCCCCCCCCCCCCCCTCACCACACACACACACGAGCAAGCAAAGCCTAAGACATCCATAAATGGTTGGGACAAGCTTAACACTAGTTATTACAATTATCCTCAAATGCATGTTATCCCCTCGTAGAATAAAGTAAGAAGGATCAGGTAAATTGATAATCTTCAATATTTATCACAATCATGAATCCAAATGAGAAAATTAAAGGAGTGTTTTAGGGAGACTCTCAAGAATGCTTCAAGTAGCCACAATGTTAGTGTTAAAATCTGCATACGGTTTTATGATAACATGGGTCAGAAAAGTTCACACTGCTGGACTTCAGCCACAAGTGTTTGTGATCTACAAACTATGATAAATGATCTAGAACATTGATTTTGATGGTCCAATATGTACTGCACTGTGGATTATTGACTTCAACGACCATTGTACATTATGGATCATTCCATGGCTACGTTACTCATGTTACCAAATAGGCCAATACCCATCGGGAAACATGCACAGAGTCACCATTAACACAAGTAACAGCACTAGTGTGGCATATGCATTTCATTTTATTGCATATTGGGCCTAAACACCTTAGTTGTTAATGCACTCATTTCTTCTAGTTGCATTCCCTGATTTTTCTCTATTTGGGTGGTTGGGGTGTTTGTTTGAATGTGAATCTGTATGTATTATTTATGAATGTGTTGTGTATGTTCCCCCGACTTTTGCACATGTGTTTGTGCATGTACTGAAGCAATGCTCGGTTATGTCTCTGCACTTGACCTAGCACATACCAAACGTTTCTTGCCTCTCCAAGTGAAAAAGAAGCAATAATCAGTGGTAAATCTACAATGGTCTAAGGAGACTGCCCAGTTTCCATTAAAAGAAAACTCTTTTTGAAATTCTTTGTGAAAACAAGTTCCTTCCTTTGATGTCTCTTCACATAATAGAGTGACCCTTTCCGATGCTTCAAGGTGACTTAGTTGCTTGAGTGAACTAGCTACCATACTAAAAGTGCATATGCTATATTATGGTGCGAGAGTGGAAGACAAGGAAGTTCCCAAAAGAGTTGCTGATATTAACTAACATCGTGCTCACCTATGTTGCATGGACACCGATATGACACAGTAAAGAGACAGAGACATGGACGCGACACCTATTTTGGTAAGTCCTACTGAATTTTGAAGTATCTGGTGTTGTGTCCTATACTTGTCCAACAACACTGGCCCACATTTTTAGAGTGTCCGTGCTTCCTAGGTGCTCACCTTTGCCAACACTTAAGTGATGACTGGGATAAAATAGTTGTAGAAGCATAAAAAATACGCTGGATAGCTATACGCAGCATGTTGATGCGGGGCAGCGTAAAAAGACGACTTCAGAGCCACTACGTGCAACAGAGCTTTTTTCGCTGAGCACAGCGTAAAATATAAGCTCAAGGACCATCCGCGTAATGCAGTATGTCCAGGCTGCTTCAGCGTAAAAAGGGTGCTACATCGCCTTTATGGCGTAAAACTCATCCGCTTCCAATGCAGCATTGAAGTGTACGAGGAACGCTTCGTATTCTTCGAAATGAACCTGTCAGATCATGCAATGAACCTGACGTCTGGACTCCTGACAAAGAGTACTGCACGACTACCCAGGCTACGGCTATAATGATGGCGCGGCACTGCAACCCAGGCTGTCATTTACTGCCATTTCCTTGGCGTAAACCGCTTTTACGCATACAAAGGAATACGCTGCCTAGTTTTACACAGGCAGATGTGAGCTGTTTACGCTCCACAGAAGACAAACAGGCTGCCACGTCAAAAGCTGCTCTTCGTACAGAGCTCGAGGCACGTCTCTGCATTTAATGCGCAGAGTGATGGCAGAGCTCGAGGCACGTCTCTGCATTTAATGCGCAGAAGGGTGGCAGACCTTCAAAACACGCCTCTGCATTTAATGCACAGGATAATGGCGGATCTCTGCATTTAATGCAGGAGATTTGATTAAAAGTCACCGAACCGTCGTTTAGTGACATCCCCTTTGCGTAAACTGCTTTTACGCATACAAGGGGATACGCTGGCTAGTTTTACACAGGCAGACGTGAGCTTCTTACGCTCCGCAGGAGACAAACAGACTGCCACGTCAGCAGTTGCTTTTCGTACAGGATTCGAGGCGCGTATCTGCATTTAATGCGCAGAATGATGGCAAATCTTCAAGACACCTCTGCATTTAATGCGCAGGATGGGGGCAGATCTCTGCATTTAATGCGCAAGATGGGGACAGATCTCTGCATTTAATGCAAGAGATTTGATTATATCTCCAAGAGCCGTAATTTCGGCTAAGACGTCCACATCATCACTTTGGCACATTTCGCCAACTCAAGCCTCAGTCAGGAGAAGAGGATCAGCTATCTTCTGCGCCCACTCGGCTTCTACGCCTACTCGGCTTCTATGCCTACTTGGCTTCTACGCCATGGTGACAGTTATTGGCTTCTACGCCAACCTCTTCTACGCGAAGGATAACTACCTACGTGGCTTTTATGCCGTGATCTTCGCAGCAGTTATACGCGTTGTCTCTTAATTGGACACGCGTCACACGCTCATTCAAAAGGTCATTTATACGCGGGCAACGGTTATTTTAACCATCGTGTAAAAGGGTGCTGTACTTTCCACTACTCGGTTTCTACGCCGACTGAGTGGTCACCGTCACTAAAACTCTATAAATAGAGACCTCTATTGACACAGGAAAAAGGTCGAAAAGAGGTCGAAAGAAGGTCGGAAATTGGTCAAGAAATCCAGTATCAGATCCAAGGTCAAGGAACTGAGAGTCAAAGAGTCTTTGAGAGAGAAGAATCCAGAGCTCAGGTAAAGAGTAGTGATCGACGACTTTGGCATCGAGCATCCACTCTCTTCAGCAACCTTCGAAGCTGCTTTCTGTCTTCTACGGCACTTCTTCATCATCGTGTGGTCCAAGGGACAAAGTGATCGACTGCAGATCAGACTCCTACAGCAATATTTACCAGATTAAAAAATTGTACTCGACATCCTCGTATAGGATTAATTGTACTGCTTGTTTGTAAACATAAAGAGCGGATTTTCGTATAAAGCCTCGTTTCCATATCTTTCGTTTATTTATCAGACAACAAGATTGGCGACTCTGCTGGGGACATCTTTCTCTTCTGATGAGGAAGCAATTGCTCAACACGATGCGGTATCCGTGGGATCGTGAAGAAGACACTGGTAGTCCAGTTCGACCAGTCTGCCTACGAAGATATGCTTCGAACAGGGGGTAGCTCTCACTCTCTCTGTCCAAGACAACAGGAAGCTGCGTAAGGTCTGGATGCCCAAGACATCCTCTACCATTCCTGTCGACTCTCCGATCTCTTCAATCTCTCCGACCAACGAGGTTGTAGCATTGCTCCCTCCGCGCCCTGCGCGTAAAATTCAGTCGCCTGTCTCTGACAGGGCAGACAAAACTTCTGGCAATGCCTCAGCGCCAATCCAAAAGTATACTCCGCGCCTTGCGCGTAAAATTCAGTCGCCTGTCTCTGACAGGACAGACAAAACTTCTGGCAATGCCTCAGCGCTAGTCCAGAAGTACACATCGCGCTCTGCGCGTAAAACTCTGTCTCCCGTCTGTGACGGAATAGACAAAATTTCTGATAATGCCTCAGCGCCAAATCAGGAATCCCAAACACTCTCCGCGCGTAAAAATGCATCTGCCTTCCGCGGAAAAGCAGATGATCCCTGCAATCTACGCAAGGGAAAGCAAGCGGCGGACTACTCAACTTCTCGGCCTTTACGCCAGCAAGGGAACAATCTGCCCGCCCTCCGGATTACGCGAGAGGCTGACGGCCGACTGAGGACATCCTCAGCTTTACGCCAACCAGAGCAGAGCTCCAAATTACGCCAGGAGAAGCCCCTCAGCGTAAAGAAGGCTCAATTTGCGGAAAGACACCCTCCTCGGGGATTATCCGCTACCCAGATGGCCAACCTGTTGTATATAGGTGGCACAGGAAAAACTATGGTTCCCAACATCCGCATGCCCACTGATGTGAACAGAAGGAACAAGCCATCATCTTCTTCTTCTGTAAGTCCTCCTGACCTGCGCAAGTATCTGATCCAGAAACGCAAGTAGAGGGGATCTTCCAGCATGTCTATTACGCCTCCTAGCGAGCACTGTTGTAATAGTCATAGGATTGTAATTAATTGTTGCTGTTCTGAAGCAAAACAGTCGGTTTTCGACCGGTTGAGCTACTCTCCGTCTTTCTAGGAAGAAGAGCCCACGCATGCATCTGTGAACATGGCTTCACACATACCTAGAGGAAGGTCGGGCTCAAGACGTCATCCCTCTAGAACTCCGAGCCAAAGGAGATTCAACATGCTCCTTAGGAACACCGAAGCTGGGGTGTTCCGAAACACTCGTTCGAGGTCACGACAACCGGCTTCGTACTCTTCTGATTCCGATGCTGGGGGTCGCCAGTCTCCCGAATCAGACGTCGAAAGTATAGAGTCAACTTCTACAGAGACCTATACTAATCTTTCAATGACACCCAGGGAGATGGGAGTTTATGCCATTGGAGATGAACGCGAGGAAGCTTCCCCGTCCGGGAGCGCTGAGCAACGCATTACTGTACTGGAGACGTCTCTGAAAGAGATGCAATCCATGATGGAGAACATGCACCAGATGATGCTAACTCAACACACAGCTGCTATGGCTCAAGCATCGGTCCCTCCAACTCAGATACGTGTGGGGATGGACTTACCACCATCCAACACGATCCAAGAGCCTGCTCTAGATCAGGAGTCAGCAGTTCCTCCGCTTCCTTACTCGGAGAATGTATTACCTCCCGTTGGAGTCGCAATACAACCGATTCCTCACCACTCCGTGGTCCCGCTACCGGCTGAAAATTCGATGCAGGCAGTACGAGAGCTGAAAGCCCAATTTGATGCCTTGAAGCACAAAGATCAGCTCAAGAAATTGGGAATCAACCAGCCTTACCCGGCTATCTGGGAAGATGCCCCTTTCCCTCCTAAATACAAACCACAGACCATGTCTCTGTTCGAGGAAAAAACATCACCGAGTCAGTACATGAACTACTTCAGTATGATGACGGTGTTACTACAAGGGAATGACGCCCTCCTCACTCGGGTGTTCAAGGGCTGTCTCTCGGGAGTGGCTTACCAGTGGTACCGTAGCCTGGCGGACAACTGCATTACTTCCTTCGACGACTTCAAAGCCTTATTCTTCGCAAGATTCTACGAGGGAGGGATGGACATGTCGATGTCCTCTCTCATCGAAGTAAAGCAGAAGGAAAAAGAGGACGTTCGCACCTTCATCGAACGTTTTCGTCAAGCCACTTTGCAAATGACTCCCGGAGTTCCAGACTCTGCATTGGTGGACATTTGCAGGAAGAACCTTCTTCCCGTCATCTCGGTGTTCACGGGACCATATCAGTTCCATGATTGGCCCTCGTTCATCATCTCAGCGGTAGCCGCCGAGGACAACAGTCGGAAGGCACGTGACAATGGCATCATGATCTCTACCTCCGATAGAGGTAAGAGGTCATCCCCCAACAACGACCCTCCCCGCAGTTCCAAAGGAAAAGAGCTCTGGCGATCAATACGTCCAGACAAAAGACTGCGGCAACCACGCAGACGAAACCTGGGACTTCCAGGCCCATTGAAGTGTACTCTTTCGACGACGACGATATTCCGAGCATATTCGAGTGTCTCGTCAAAAGCGGCAAGATTACCCTTCCTGAGGAGAAGTGGCCTAATGAAGTCGGCAGTACTAACAACCCCAAGTACTGCATCTTCCATAGATACGTACACCACCCTACAAAGGCGTGTTATGTACTGAAAAGGAAGATCCAGGAGCTGATCGACGCTAAGGCCATCACTCTGCGCAACAGCGAGAAGACGGTCACAGCCAACATGATCTCTCTGCAATTTGGCAATCTGCCTCCCCAAGAAGTCCCGGACGGTGTTACACCTATTTTCCGGACAACGATGAACATCGTTAATCTTCCTCCGGCTAGGGGTCAAAATCATGACATGCTACCCCTAACTACCCAGCGAGGCGAGATCATATGGGTTCATCCAGATCTGGTGCCAGAGATCGAGAAAGAGACTCAATATGCTAAGGCTAAGTCTAAGAAGAACTCAAAGCACAAACCGTGACACATGATTACGGTACACTCGGCATCAGAAGACGAGGTCTTGGCTACTGGAACCCGTTCAGGGAAAGCTTACCTCCAGGACTATGGAGCCAGCCAGGAAGATGCATCGGCAGACGCTTCAGCTGCCAAGCCTTCAGAACCGGAATCTGCCGTACCAGAGGCCGGTCCTTCGAGACCAACTTCGGCGGACAGAGGGAAGCAAAAAGAAGTGCGTTTCGATAAACCTGTGAAAAACCTTCGAAACAAAGGTTTAGAGAAGCCGTACAATTTCGACATCCTGGCCCAATTGGCTAATACGCCAGCCAGGTTGTCCATCTTTGAACTACCCAGGCTCTCTCAAGACACTCGTCAAGCCCTGAGTGAAGCATTGATGCAGGCGGATGCATACTTGACCCAGCTCAAGTCCCCTGACGAAGAACCAGTGGCATGCCCTTAATGCCACAGTGTGATGGAGGTGGTCCCGAATATCACTTTCACTCAAGACGACATGATGTTAAAACATAACAGGCATGACCGACCCCTCTATTACACCGGGTACGTCGGTTCCATGGAGGTCGACCGGATTCGCATAGATCCGGGATCATCAATCAGCATTATCCCTCATAGTCTGCTCAGACCGCTGAGGATTCCTACAAGAGAACTGGCTTACACCACCACTACAATCGTGGGTTTCAACGCAAGAAAAAGTAAGCCGTTGGGGAAAATTCGCCTGAGGATCCAGATTGGCGATCTCAGATCGGTGGCTACATGTTATGTCATTGATTCAGAGATGTCCTACAACATTCTGCTGGGCAGACCTTGGATCCACGACCACAGCATCGTTCCTTCGACTCTACATCAATGCTTTAAATATGTAGACGCCCAAGGAACAGTACAAACGGAGTTTGCTGACCTGAACCCGTTCAGAGGAGTAGAATCCTACTACTCTGACGCCGTGTTGTACTCTTAAGACTACAGGAAAGAGGTGTCAGCCGAAGCAGAGAAGGAATCCCACCGGGAGCCAGAAAAACCCTCTGCCGAGCAACCTCTGTCAATCAAGGTGAAAGGACGGACCACTCGTCCAAAAGCCATAGAGCCTATGGCTATCCACCTGAACAAAACCAGGACAGGAAAAGGGGGTGATCCTCTAGTGATCACTTTGAACCAGAAGCCTCCACCCTTGGTCATCAACCTTCGACGCAACAGGCAGCCGATTGATGTAAATGCAACCGGGAACGAAGTTTCAGATGATAATAAACACCCTCTTTGCCAGTATATTGACGCTCAAATTCCGAATCAGGAATCCTCTCCCCATGACGATATAGAACCTATAGCGCAAAAATTCTTGGAAGCTATAGATTCCTATCATCCGTATATGTGGGAAGTGGCGTCATCATCCAATGTCACCACGACATATGGACCGCATGAGGATTCTATCTTCATTGTCCCGCCTACTTGCAGCAGTCAGCATTCAATAGTCTTCGGCCGCATGCGCAATGAACCGACTGTGCAAGAAGATTCTTTCGATGACGATGTCGGTAAAATGCAGGTTCACAGATACAGCCCGCAAGCTTTGAAGATCATGCAAAGTATGGATTATAACTTGAAGCTGGAACCAGGTCTCAACTACGGGAAAGGCAGACGAATGCCGCTGCACGACGATCCCTACTATCAACGAACTCGTTTCGGGTTAGGGTATACCACCTCCCTTGCAACTCCTGAGTCAAACGAGGATATCTTTTCCTCTTCTCAAAACGGCTCAGCGCCCTCCGACTCATCTCATGCTCTCGAACGGACATTATCAGTAAATATGGTAGTGACGGATTCCTTCGAAGCAGACGAACAAGAATCTGAACTGTTTGAGAATGACGCTTAGGCTCAGCAAATGGATACACAATGGAAATTCCGCTTCGAGCAGAGAGAACCTCCTACTGAAGATAAAGTTATCCAGATTGACGTTGGGGATGAACTTTCGCCAAAGCCGATATTTATCAGTAATAATCTTTCCGAAGCAGAAAGGGAAGAAGTTATCCAGCTGATAAAAGAATATATCGACGTCTCTGCGTTGAATTATGAGGACATGCCAGGCCTTGATCCAAAGGTGGCTACTCATAAGCTCAATATATTGCCTGATTCGAAGCATGTGAAGCAGCACCAACGCCGGTTCCGCCCGGATATGATGGACGCCATTGAAGCTGAAATCAAGAAGTTGATAGCCTGCGGTTTCATCCGGGAAGAACAACATCCCGACTGGGTCGCCAATGTTGTCCCGGTCATGAAGAAAAATGGAAAAGTACGTGTCTGCAACGATTACCGAGATCTGAATGCAGCCTGCCCCAAGGATGAGTTTCCTCTTCCCATCACAGACGTCATGATTGACAATACATGCGGTTTTGAACGTATGTCTTTCATGGACGGATTTTCAGGATACAATCAAATCAAGATGCATCCTGAAGACGAGAAGCATACTGCCTTCCGGACACCATTGGGGGTATATTGCTATACGGTCATGCCCTTCGGATTGAAGAATGCCGGGGCTACGTACCAACGGGCTATGAGTAACATATTCCATGAGCATTTACGCAAAACAGTGGAGTGTTACGTGGACGATGTAGCTGTCAAAAGCCGTCTCAAGGATAATCACATCCAAGACTTGAAGACAGTATTTGAATTGATGCGCCAACATCAACTCAAAATGAATCCTACAAAGTCCTTTCTGGGGGTATCTAGTGGCAAATTCCTGGGATTTGTCATTACCGCCAAAGGCATTCAAGTGGACCCTGACAAAGTCAAGGCCATCTTAGAAATGCGACCGCCCCGCAATCTGAGGGAACTCAGGGGATTTCAAGATCGTCTGGCTTATATCCGGAGATTCATATCCAACCTCTCTGGGAGATGTCATCCCTTTTCTCGTCTCATGAAGAAAGGTGTATCCTTCGTATGGGACGAAGCCTGTCAGTAAGCGTTTAATGATATCAAACGCTACCTCACTAGTCCGCCAGTTCTGGTGCCTCCCGTCATAGGAAGACCATTCGTGCTGTATGTTCGAGCGATGGATCATTCTCTGGGAGCTCTTCTCGCACAGAAGAACGATATGGGTCACGAACAGGCTATCTACTACCTCAGCAGGATGATGGTCGGAGCCGAACACCGGTACAACCCAGTGGAGAAAGAATGCTTGGCTCTGATGTTCGCTATCCAGAAAATGCGGCACTATGTCACAGGCCAAACCATTCACATCATCTTCAGGATCAATCCTCTTCGGGTACTGATGAACAAAAAGTGTTCTTAATTCCCGACTCGCGACTTGGGCGATGTTATTAACACCGTATGACATGATGTACGTCCCTCAGAAGTCCGTCAAAGGCCAAGCATTGGCTGACTTCCTAGCTGCTCATCCGATCCCGGAGGCCTCCAAACTGTACGAGGACATTCCCGACGAAGTTGCAGAATATAATTCCGCAATGGAAAGTGATGCATGGCAACTATTCTTCGATGGTGCCTCCAGAACTGGTCCCAGGGGAAACGTGGTCTCAGGAGTAGGGATTGTCCTGGTTACTCCTGATAAGCTCGCCATCTACCGAGCATATTCTCTTAGCGAGCCCTGTTCTAACAATGTGGCGGAGTATAACGCTCTACTAATCGGGCTCCAAGTCGCTAAAGAATTGGGCGTCGAATCTGTGGAAGCTTTCGGTGATTCTCTGCTGATCGTCAATCAAGTCAGAGGAATATATGAAGTCCGGAATCCAGACCTCATCCCCTATCAGCGAGCAGCGGTCGAGATAGCCATGACATTCAAAGGATTCTTCCTAGAGCATGTACCTCGATCTCAGAATCTGGAAGCTGATGCCCTAGCCAGTCTAGCTGCAGATTTAGCTACCCCTATAAGAAGGCAGAATTCGGTGATCCTTCTTAACAGAGATTTATTCTGTGTAAAAAATAACTTTCACATAGAACACAGCTACGCGGTGAACACAGATCTTCCAAAGAGAGACTGGAGAAGTCCCTTTATAGATTTCGTAGCATACGGAATCTTGCCAGAAGACCCTAAAGAAGCAGTATCCGTCAAAAGACGATCATTGCGCTTTATTTCGACGCATCTTCACAATGTCTATATCGTCGGTCTTATGACGGACTATTATTACGATGTCTCTCTGGTGATGAAGCACAGCGGATTATCCGTGAAGCTCACGACGGCGTATGCGGAGCGCATCAATCCGGTCCTAAGCTACAGGATCGCATCAGGAGAATAGGCTATTACTGGCCTACTATGATCACAGATGCAATAAAGTATGCAAGACAATGCAAAGCCTGTCAGATCCATGCAGACTTTATCCATCAACCTCCTGAATATCTACATCCTACGGTTGCGTCATGGCCTTTCGAAGCATGGGGTATGGATATCATTGGTCCTATTCACCCGTCTTCTTCCAGAGGTCACCGGTTCATACTGGCCATCACGGATTATTTCTCCAAATGGGCAGAGGCGATCCCTCTTGCTGAGGTGAAGGCATCTAATGTGATCAGCTTCATCAAGCATCACGTCATTTATCGCTTCGGGATACCCCGGAGGATAATTCATGACAATGGGCCTCAATTCATCAGCCAAGCGTTTCATCGATTTTGCGATAAAAATCGGATACAAAATGTGGCCTCTACGGCATATAATCCTGCTGCTAACGGTTTGGCGGAAGCTTTCAACAAAACCATTATCAAGCTCCTGAAAAAGTTCGTCTCTTCGAACAAAGGGATTGGAATGAGAAGCTGGGAGAATGTCTCTGGGCATACCGCACAACCGTACGAGCACCGACAGGTTGCACCCCATTCTCATTAGTTTACGGGAGAGAAGCAGTTCTCCCCATCGAGATCCAAATTCCGTCACTCAGGATAGCCGTGGCTAATGAGTTGACTCAAGAAAAGAATGACCTGTTAAGGCTTCAAGAGCTAGAAGGATTAGACGAGAAACGCCTCCAAGCTCAACAGCGCATCGCGTTCTACCAAGCACGCATTTCCAGAGCTTTTAATCAAAAAGTAAAGGAAAGAGTGTTCAAAGTTGGCGAGCTAGTCTTAGCTGTGAGAAGGCCGATTATTCTTACTCACAGGAGTAAGGACAAATTTCAGCCCAAATGGGAAGGCCCTTATGTGATCGAGACGACGTTCTCAAACGGCGCTTACAGGTTAGCCAAGCCTAATGGAGACCTGTTAATGGCTCCTATCAATGGCAAATTCCTGAAAAAGTACTATGCTTAACCTCCTCTGCTCAAGTGGAATATGACGAAAATCTCATTCTGACAAAACTACTTCCAAAACGAAACTAGTTGGATCATATTCTATCATGTGCATATAACCCCTGAATAGATATGTTTAACTAATTTGGAACTTCAAGACCTATCACGTCCATATTACCTCTGATAGTGTTTTGTGTACAAATTTTAGCTGAAGCATATTCTATCATGTCCATATAACCTCTGAATAGATATGTCCTACTAAAACTTACCGAGAGTATATCACGTCCATATTACCTCTGATCACTTTCACCCAAACCTGTCATTTATATTCCAAAATGATGGGTCCACAAAGTCAGATGAAAGCCTCTTTATTATTCCCAAAAAAGAGCAAAAATACATTAAAAAGCGAAAAAGTACATCATTTGGGAGGAGCAGTTAGGTCGCGAATCTGCCGTGCCAGAGCAGCCATTCTCTCATCCTTGGAGTTCAGGACGTCGGCGCGAGCCCGTTCCAACCTTGCTGCATCATTGTTCAAAGCAGCCAGCTCGGACCGAGCATGCACAAAATCGGCGTGGATGACACCCACATGTGTCAGGTTCCGCTGAGCAGTCTCCCGTCGACCATTCACCACATCTAGAGCTTCCGACGACTGAGAAGCCCACTCCTTTGCCTGAGCAAGTTTTGCTTCCAGTTTGCGGACACTCGCTACATTTCCTTCATGTTCGGCCTGGCACTTCGTTTGAAGAGGAATGATCTCCTCCAGGACAGCTTTTTCTTCGTCCATCTCCTGCTGATGTGCCCGGATGGATTTATTTAGGGCTTCCATCTGTTCAGCAAGCTGCGCAGTCAAGGAGTCGAACCTAGCCTGGACCAGGTCGTCAATGCTGCCTCGAGATAGCTGCTGATATTCGTTAATGGGTTCCTCCAAACCATTAACTATCTGCTCCAGTGTATCAGCTACCCCAGTGTCGTTAAAGTCCCTGATCGGCACTATCGCGAACTGGGAGGACCTCCTCAGAGACTCAAAGCTCAAATTCTTCTCCAACACTATTGATATCAATGTTTTCATAGTGGTGTAGAAGATACCAATATACTGCTCAGTCAGCATAGCCAGGTCCAAATGAACGCTGGGAGTGGCTGCGATATTGGCGAACCTCTCTCCAGGAACGACCGCAGACGATGTTGCCACAGCCCTCGCCTTGTCACGCCCCGATCTCCCGCAGGCAATCGGCCGTTCCCGCTAGGCGGGAATCACCCTCGCCAGCGCTCCCGCGGAACGATCACTTAACCCATCCGGGCGTGATGCCGCACGAGCGTGAGCCACGCCCGTGCAAGGCCATGGTTCATTGGCTGGCGGTTAGAGTTCTAAGCCACAGAGTCGCACAGATTGTCCGAGTGCAGCGGAGTCATGAACGCATAGCGATTCGGTAACAAGTTCTCTGAGTTGACAAATGTAGCGGAAGCATTGAAACAAGTAAAGTAATCTCTTTATTGATATGAAACATGTATTACAGGCGGCGTATAGCCGAGATTACAAGTCGCTCAAGCCTCTCTCTCTGAAACAGTAAAAGCGTGCCAAGTGGCTACAATTTGGAATGATTGTACAGGCGATGGTCAGGCGATGTTCACAACTTATGTCTTGTATATGTGCTTCAGTCCCGGACGCACCGTTGCAAGGCTTCAGAGGGAACTCCTGGCCTTAGCACGCACGAAGGAGGCGTCCGCACTGAATGAGGTTCTCCCGCACCCTGCATATTAAACTGGTGGATTATCAGTACATTGAATGCACTGGTGGGGAAGCTACTCGCCCGCTCGACAAACCCAAACACGTAATACAAGTTCCGTGCACAACTATTAAGTTGTCTTTCTAGTTGCCTTAGGATCAGTTACATGCAAACATTGAATAGCTTAACGTGTTGGGCAGTGCGCCGTGCGATGTTTGAGGAAACACGGCGAGACTTACCATTTGTCCTTTCCTGTCCAAGGCAAACATTATTGATTTAAGCACGGGCAAGTATAAAACATTCAGGAGGCAAGCATATGCAAACAGGAGGGTCATTTTAACATGATCGTTCAGGTGTTTAGTTGTTCTCGATGCGATGCAGTGACTCGCACGCGGATAGCCGCTAAGCGAGGATGACTTATCTATATGAACATGATGTCGCTGGCAGAGCCATAAAGGACCGTTTAGTCTCAGGGCGAAGTGACGTACAACGCGGGTGGCGAGCCCCGTCGCATAACACTTGCCGGGTAACATACGACTAACATACGTTCCGTCCGGATCGGATCGGTCCCAGTGCCCTGGTGTGACCGTCCGCGGAACTCAACATAACACAATTGTGCACACAGGTGGTCCGCGACAATGCAGGTCAGGGTCTGTCCTTTTTTCTATAGCTTGACATGATAATCATGAAACTTAAACTTAGTCTGAACGAGGCATATTGCTCCACGAGCTGGGATTCCATCAGTACATAACACGATCCTCGTTCAGATGCATACATAGCATGATTATCATTCAAGTGAGATTTCCTTTCAGTATTCATTCTTGCTTAGTGCATTCCCCTGGTTCGGGGATTGCCTTAGATGACCTGACGGTCCCGGATACTTGTAGGGTCAATCATACACGGAACGACTACTGAGTAGTCTCCCGGAGTTGGATGAAAACAATGCAACATTCAAGCAGACAAGCATGCGTTTCTAAGGAACATAAGCAGGGACGTTGCTCGGACCCGAAGGTAAGCCGAGAGTTGAAACCGTTAAGGGACTTAGCATGCGAGGGTCTGAACATAAGCAGTGTTTTAATTTCCATGTTCTAGCAAGCCATACAAGTTGGGATTATTCCCTTAGCTAGGTGCGTTGGATTTATTAGCATGCAGGGGGTGAATCATCTAGCGACTAGCATAAATATTCCAGATTTTATGTGTGCTGGCTAAGCAAAGACAAGTTCACCGTAGCCACCCACCTTAGCGATGATTCGCCTCGGTAGAGCGATACGTCTGAGCGAGCCTCTGAAAGTCCAAGCCGGATCCCTGTAGGGGCAAGTCTGGATATCTTTGCCTCTTGATCGAGGCAAGGCGGGTCGGGACAGCTGCACGATTGCCGATTGAGACGGCAGTCCGCTTGAGCGGAACGGGGTGTTACACGCCTCAACAGGTGGTGCGACGAAAGAAGAAGCGCCAACACCGGACGAAGTGACCGGCATACTCAAAGGAGGCATTGTCGCAATGACAGGCTCATCCTCCTCTTGAGATATCGGAATCTCTTCGACGGGCGAGCCGACACCCGAAAGTGTCTCCTCTTCAAAGTCAGGCACCTCCGTGTCGCCGCCAGGACCTGACACAGAGCCAAAGGGCGCATCTACACTGCCCTCCCCGAGGATGTCTTCCCCTGAAAAGAAAAAAGGAAATTAATATCGAAATTATGTTGACTTTTCTAAAAAGAGGCATAAAGACGACGTTTACCCATGGCCGATGGTGTATATGTCGCGTCTGCGGCCAGTACAGCTAAATCATTTCTTAATGATGCTAGGCAAGCTGTCATACCTGGAGAAGGTGGTGTGTCAACCGACACCGGCAAATATTCTTCCAGGCCCTCGTCAAGTTCCAGCCGAGGTTCATCAGGTGGAATCTCGCTGGACGCACCTACAGACACGGTAGGGGTTTCTCCCGATGCTGACCCGGATAAAGATATCCCTGTTCGGCTCGACCCCGAAGGCGATCTCGTTCCACTACCTGAAGCTGTAGCAGCGACAGCAGCCTCCAGCAGGAATTCCCCGGCACCACCAGCCGGAACATTAGAGGGTTCCTCTCTAAAAGGCGAGGAACCTCCAATCAAAGAATCATCCCCAACAGGGGGAGATGCAAGCTCACTTCTAGGAGCCTCATTACCAGGAATCCGGAAATGACGAGTAACCGTCTTCTTCTTCCTCTTGCGAGGGGAAGTCTCCTTCGGAGCAGGAGCCCTTCGCTTCCCAGAGATGGCCCCTGCAGGCGGAGGTATTTCACCCCTCGGTACCGACAACAGAGGCTCATCCGGAGTAACGGACTCTTCACCCTCGTCAGAAGAAACCGAGTGGATTTCGACTCTTCCCCCAGGCTTGGAAGAGGGCATCCTAAAACTTCCATGCATATCAAAATCGCGATGGAAGGTGTTGGTTGCCACATAGAACTGCGCATACAAGTGGAGGATGCGCAGCTCCGTAGAGAGTGAAATGACGGGCACGGTAAAAGTTGCTTCAGTGCAACCCATGATGAAATATCGCCATCCTCTGGCTCCATCAATGAGTCCACCCCTGGACCTGAAGCTGGTGACGGCATTGCCCACGTGCAACTGGTCGTACCCGAATTGCCTGGCGAACCGACTAGGCAGGTAGGGCTCCAAGAAGCAATGGTCTTCGCTTCTGTACAGTAAATGGGAAGGTCTAATGCAGACCAACCAATTGAAAGCCTCAGGAGAAAGAATGGTCTGCCCATCGCCTACATCCTGAAGTCTGATCCCCTGTTGATTGAGATGTATAGAGGGGACAGTGCAGAAAAGCTTCCAGCTGTGACTGAAGTTCAGCACCCGCCGACAGTCTAAAACTGTTGTCACGTTCCAGGAGGAATTCTTGTAGTTCAACAAGAAACTATCCCCCGAACTACTGCCAGAGCCGGGAGACATAACCCTGGGGTTATGGAGAATTAATCATCCCATCAAATACAGGTATGGTAATTCTACCCTGGGAAAGCTATCACGCCGAGTTTCATCGGCGAGCAGCCCGTCAGTCATGGCCCTCAGGCCAGCTTGTATACGGCACACCATGGCAGGGAGCAAGCCCAGTCTTGCCCCGAACACCAGACACTGCAGGTCATAGCGTGTTGCGGTGAATACGGTCCGCATAGGCGATGCCGGGTACCACCAGTCGGCGCAGCCATATGGAGAGGAAGCCAGCCAGTTGAGCTTCCTTGGACAGAGGCCTGCGGCAATGCCTCAAATAGCTATAGGCCTTAGTGCCTGCGGGATATTTCCCTATCCCTTCGTCGAGAATCTGGTCCGGAGCCCCAGCATCCTCCATAAGATCGTCGACTACCTGAGCAGTAAGCAGGCTCAGAAGATTCAAAGGCTGATCCTTGCTATCCAAGACCTTCTCCGGCTTAGCATTTCTGGCCCGGTGAAAGAAGAGGTAGGACGCCCATTTATTGATGTGAGCCAAATCTGAAGGCTCACCATAAAAAGCGGTGCAAGCGAGGTAGTGGCACATCAGCTCCTGGTACAAGGCCACTACCCGAGGGTCTGAATCCCCTAACTCCCGGTTCGTGGGAACATACTCTTCATATGGAGTATCCCCCATCGGCAGTCTCGAGATCTCTGCCATCTCGTGGAGGGCCAATCCCAACTCCCCCAGTGGAGTGGCGAAAGTCCCGGTGAGCGAGATATATCGCTCCATCAGAGCCAGAAACAGATTGGGGTTCGGAGGTAACCCAACACTGGTAGCGCTCACAGCTGCAAACAGACCAATGCTCTCCAGCTCAGTCTGAAAATGCTTCAGGGCCCAGTCAGCTAAGCGAGCCCATCGAAGATTTGTTGGGGTGATCCACCCATTGCACCGAGGATTCACCTTGGGGTATACTCCCCCGTGCCCCATGAAATCATTGCAGAAAGTCAGTAATTGCACCGGCTGGAGCACCAAGCTGTCTTCACTCGGGACACTGTCCAGGTACAGTCCTCTGAACGGCATCACAGAGCCAGAAGGGCGGCTGACAAACGACCCCTGGTCAGATCCTTTCTGATGAAAGATCTTTCCCGGCCTGCCATGAAGATCGGGGGTCAGCGTCCACGACATCCTCCTGGGATGTGTAGCATGGAAGAATGCCGAGATGGGATAGTCTCTCAGCATCTTGGGCAGATACAAAACCAAGCCCCCGGCAGGGAAAACCCAGAGTTCTTTCTTGGGCTTCGTTTGGGACTGCTTGTCAATCATGTCCCCGAAGAGAAAAGCCGACTTTATATGTTGGTCCCCGTCTATGTACGTCAGGGGCTCTCCATTGATCATGTTCAGCAGCGTTCGCTTACCCTGAGCCGAGATCAAAATTTCCCTTCCTTCAGGGTACTGGGGCCCAGAAATAGGAAATGTCACGTGCGACAGATCCTCCAGATAGTTGGAGTGCAATATCCCGGCGACAGAACCCATCACATCGGCTAGCGGAGACGCATGCAAGTTAACTGCAAGAGTGCAAGAAAAACACATCAGTTCCTATAACTAGGCATTACAGATCTTGCAGCATACGCCAAAAATCAAGTCTATGCTTTACGCCAAGACTGTAAAAACTTGATCATTACGCTGGAATCCATTTCCTAAGACGTAAAATTCAAGGCTGGCAGTATACGCAAAGTTTCGACAGTCTGTGTTTTACGCCAGACTGCCAAAGTTTGAGTTATTACGTCGATAGCGTAACACTCAAATTTATAGTATACGCCAAGTTTCGACAGTCTGTGCTTTTACGCCCGACTGCGAAAATATGAAGTTTTTACGCTGACACATTAGAAATGTGGGCGTAAAAGATGAAACGTCTCTATGCATCATCTTCCTCAAAGAGGCTATCAGCACAGAAGACCTAGTGCGTTCACGTACAACGTGTGCGAAGGATTTTCAGTCGTTCTTTTTCGTCCCAAAAGCTCTACCTCTAAGGCCGGGTGCACTGCTCGTCGGCGGGATACTTCGCTCAGAATGAAGTTCGCCTTGCCCGACCGAAGACGCTCTCGCTTGAGCAGAAGAACGAGAAGAAGAATCAACATTCGTTCCCTTAGTGGAGGGGATTTGTTTCGGGGCCATTACTGAAAACTTTGAAGGCTCGGAGAGGAAACAAACAAGAACTCGAAAAGTCGAAGGCTTTCTTTCGCAGAAGACGGATGAAAAGTTTTCCTCTCAAAAGCTTGGGATATATATAGAGTTCGGATGGACTCCTCGGATCCCGAACCAAATCTCATAATTAGTATTCGGTTATGATTGGGTACTACGTCAGCCTATTACTCAGAGAAGGCTGACAGTCAGCGAATTCGAAAAAATTTCGTGCAAAGCAGATTCGTGGTTTTTACGCTAAGGAGCTTTCTACGCTCGACAGCTACAGATCTACGGTTTTACGCTCACAGGCTATAAGTCTATGGTTTTACGCCCGGATGCTTTTATGCTCGGTAGCTTTTACGCTCGAGAGGCTACAAACCTACGACTTCACGCTCAGCAACTACAAATCTATGATTTCACGCTCGGTGGCTTTTACGCTCAGAGGCAATAGATCCACAACTTCACGCTCGGAAGATTTTCTTTTCAGAAGCTACAAATCTACAGTTTCTACGCTCGGATGCTCTCATGTCCAGCAGCTTTTACGCTCGAGAGGCTACGAACTTATGATTTTATGCTATGACTTTCCGCACATCTGAAAAATACGCAGGCCAGAGTACGCGTACATCTGAACGATTCTCAAGGCGGTCAATTGCAATAGTTCACACAGAAGATACTCCTTGACCTCAAAATATTCCAAGTACCCGAAGCATACAGAGTTCAACATTGAAAATTACTCTTCTCCATGGGTCGATTGGAAGTTCATCCAGACTCCAGTCTGAATATTTCATCTACGAATTCAAGATGGCGACTCAGTTTTTGACAGTCATTTCTCGCCCTGTTCCAAGGGATTTTCGAGAAAACATTCTTGAAGATGATGTCTGAACAAGAATTCTGTTTATCAGAAACGAAAGTTCAGAATTCTACGCGGTTCCTCATTCCTAACAGCAGGACGGTTCGAATGCTCGAATGCTAAGCGGCTTTCTACGCACCCTTAGTTATGCGTAAAAGACAGGACGGGACCTAGCACTCTTTCTAACAGAGTCGACGTAAAGTTACCAGACGTGTCGAAGCTACACATATTCAGACTTCACAGCAAAGTATATGGCGAAATAATCATATGCACAGAAGAAGACGATTTTATTCATTTTCATGATTACATATGAGGGAAATCCAATCTACAAAGGGTTTTTCTTCATTTTCATGATTACATATGAGAAAAATTCCGTCTACAAAGGATTTTCTCGTCGTCGTCGGAAGGCCACCCCCAGAGTCTGTTCTGCCAGGTTCTCGCATTGGTGGGCTTCTTCATCCATCTTCTCCAGCAGTTAGTCGGTTTTCGCAACCGACTAACAAGAAAATGATACATGGCGGGAGGATACAGAACTGGGCATGCATAAATGATGCAGATCCCATGCTCCGTACGCCATGACAAATTGAGTTGAGGTATTTCACCCAACTCAATACTCAAAGACAGAGCTAGTTTCTGCTCTGGTCCACGAAAGTATCAGGAGAAGATACAGCTTGCAAGCTGTGTGGTCAAATACGACCATTCCTCTCTCCGGAAGAACCGCCATACAAAGTTGTTGATTATCCCGAGCAAAGGAGGCTATGATATCCTTCGATGATCCATCGTTGCAGAGGACATTTGCTCGAAGACGTCTTTTTTGGCTCCTTACATGCTGGAAGAACATGGTCTTCTTCTTCCTCAAGTCGACCCGACGAACTCCGGCGATCATCTCTGTGTGGTGAAGGAGGTGTGGGAAGAACAGGTTAACTCCTCAGTCTTTTATAGGCAAGAGAGAGCCCTCCGAATCCCAACGGATCCCCCATAACTCCGCCATAAAGTCAACCTTGAAGGACGTGTCAGACTTGACCGTTTCATGCTTCATTCAAAGCGTTTCAAATTACGAGAAATTTAAAAGCTTTGAAGGGGGTCTTGTAGAAGCATGAAAAATACGCTGGATAGCTATACGCAGCATGTTAATGCGGGACAGCGTAAAAAGATGACTTCAGAGCCACTACGTGCAACAGAGCTTTTTCCGCTGAGCACAACGTAAAATATAAGCTCAAGGACCATCCGCGTAATGCAGTATGTCCAGGCTGCTTCAGCGTAAAAATGGTGCTACATCGCCTTTATGGCATAAAACTCATCCGCTTTTAATACAGCATTGAAGTGTACGAGGAACGCTTCGTATTCTTCGAAATGAACCTATCAGATCATGCAATGAACCTGACGTCTGGACTCCTGACAAAGAGTACTGCACTACCCAGGCGACGGCTATAATGATGGCGCGGCACTGCAACCCAGGCTGTCATTTACTGCCATTTCCTGCCATTTACTGTCATTTCCTTGGCGTAAACCGCTTTTACGCATACAAAGGAATACGCTGCCTAGTTTTACACAGGCAGATGTGAGCTGTTTACGCTCCACAGAAGACAAACAGGCTGCCACGTCAAAAGCTGCTCTTCGTACAGAGCTCGAGGCACGTCTCTGCATTTAATGCGCAGAGTGATGGCAGAGCTCGAGGCACGTCTCTGCATTTAATGCGCAGAAGGGTGGCAGACCTTCAAAACACGCCTCTGCATTTAATGCACAGGATAATGGCGGATCTCTGCATTTAATGCAGGAGATTTGATTAAAAGTCACCGAACCGTCGTTTAGTGACATCCCCTTTGCGTAAACTGCTTTTACGCATACAAGGGGATACGCTGCCTAGTTTTACACAGGCAGAGGTGAGCTTCTTACGCTCCGCAGAAGACAAACAGACTGCCACGTCAGCAGTTGCTCTTCGTAGAGGATTCGAGGCGCGTATCTGCATTTAATGCGCAGAATGATGGCAAATCTTCAAGACACGCCTCTGCATTTAATGCGCAGGATGGGGGCAGATCTCTGCATTTAATGCAAGAGATTTGATTATATCTCCAAGAGCCGTAATTTCGGCTAAGACGTCTACATCATCACTTTGGCACGTTTCGCCAACTCAGGCCTCAGTCAGGAGAAGAGGATCAGCTATCTTCTGCGCCCACTCGGCTTCTACGCCTACTCGGCTTCTATGCCTACTTGGCTTCTACGCCATGGTGACAGTTATTGGCTTCTACGCCAACCTCTTCTACGCGAAGGATAACTACCTACGTGACTTTTATGCCGTGATCTTCGCAGCAGTTATACGCGTTGTCTCTTAATTGGACACGCGTCACACGCTCATTCAAAAGGTCATTTATACACGGGCAACGGTTATTTTAACCATCGTGTAAAAGAGTGTTGTACTTTCCACTACTCGGTTTCTACGCCGACTGAGTGGTCACCGTCACTAAAACTCTATAAATAGAGACCTCTATTGACACAGGAAAAAGGTCGAAAAGAGGTCGAAAGAAGGTCAAAAATTGGTCAAGAAATCCAGTATCAGATCCAAGGTCAAGGAACTGAGAGTCAAAGAGTCTTTGAGAGAGAAGAATCCAGAGCTCAGGCAAAGAGTAGTGATCGACGACTTTGGCATCGAGCATCCACTCTCTTCAGCAACCTTCGAAGCTGCTTTCTGTCTTCTACGGCACTTCTTCATCATCGTGTGGTCCAAGGGACAAAGTGATCGACTGCAGATCAGACTCCTATAGCAATATTTACCCAGATTAAAAAATTGTACTCGACATCCTCGTATAGGATTAATTGTACTGCTTGTTTGTAAACATAAATAGCGGATTTTCGTATAAAGCCTCGTTTCCATATCTTTCGTTTATTTTATCAGACAACAATAGTAAGTGTACTAAGCACGCCTTCGAGTTAATGTTAGCAAGTCTAGTGTCTACTTTTCTTTGAGAAAAGAAGATTCCCTCGTTTGGATTGTTCAACTTCCATCTCACGAAAATATTGTAAATCTCCGGTCTTCAATTTCAAATTACGAGACCAATCTTCTTCAAAGCTTCACCCTCTTTCAAGTAATTTCTAGTGCACCATGTCATCCACATATACTATCAAGAGAAAGGTCATCTCCATTGTTCTGTCACTACTCAAAATGAAGCATGGCCTGGCAAAGTCTAGCCAACCAAGCCAGGTGTGGTTATTTCAAACCATACAATGTCGTACAAAGTCCATGTTAGAGTTACGAGTCTTATTTTCCTATGTGCCTACATTCAAATAAGTTGTGGATGTATTTATCATCATATAATAATATAAATATACATGAGATGCAACTTAGATTTTCAAATCCTTGCACTTTTATCTTATCACATCTCCTCTCCTCTCTTCTTTTTTTGTTCTTCCAAATTTCACTTGGTATTAGAGCAACTTGAAACTATTGTACATCGCTTCCACAACTTCACCGATTGAAAAAAATTTGGGTGTTCTTTGATGGTTGCATGATTGTTTTGTGGCCTCGTTGTTCGTGGTTGATCGCCGTTATTCATCGTGACTCTTTGAGATCTAGGGTTTCTGAGATCTTGTTTCTTTGTTGCATCTTCAAGTATGGTGGAGACCATATCTTCTAGCGTGGTTACCACTGGTGGTGGTAGTGGTGGGTCGGACAATCATTTTACTGTTATTCACAGTAACGATGAAGTGAAAAAATAATTATTGCGGTAAAACTCAATGATGCGAACTATCTTACTTGGTATAAGTCTATCAAAATAGTGTTTGGACAAAAACAAAGTTAAAAAGTTTTTTACGGAAGATCTCATGCCATAATCGTCATCTGATTATGAGAATTGGATGAATACATATACATATGTTATGTCATGGTTGTGGCATAATATAGAACCACACATCACCCCTAATGTTCAGTAGTATGAGTTCTCCAAACATATTTGGAGATCTCTTGAAGAGCCATATTCCTAGAAGCGGAATGTGGTCCATATGTATTTGTTGTACGAGTTAGTATTGAATATAAAGTAGGATAGGAAGCCAGTAAATGAATGAGTATTTGGCTTCAAAGAAGACATTGTGGAAGGAACTCTTGCAGTATAATCCGGTTACTACTTATTTGAAGGAAGCTCAACGACGGAAGGAGTTCCATGTTTTGCTCATGCTAACTGTCTTGGATCCTGCAATCGAACCTTATATGGCTCGAATTTTTGTTGGAGAGCAGTTATCTATTATGCAAGATGCTTTCTCTCGTCTCAATTGTTCATTTCTACGACAGAGTTTTGTCGTAACGAGTGATGACTCTTTTGTCTTGGTTACTAATGTTGTTGGTAATAATGGTGGCCGTGGTGATAGCGGTCGTGGTGGTAGATATGGTGGTCATGGTGGTGGTCGTGATATGTCACGAAAGTCTAGCTACTGTCGCATGTTCGGCCACATTGAAGAGTATTGTTGGGATAAGTGAGGTAAAGCCGAGTATGCACATCAAGTGTATGATAAAAATATGTAGTACCGAGTACATTATGCTTTCGGTTCTAATCGGACTTCAGCTTCAGATACCTCCAAGCAACTTGAACATATCTTTCAGAAGTTGAATGTGCTTGCTAGTACCACCTCCAAACCTACTGTAACCATTGCACATCTAAGTAATCCCACCACTGTGGCAACTTAGTAACCATTCACCTATTTGGTCGTCGACTCAGAAACAGGCTCTCACATGTCTAGTATACAATCTCTTTCATAATGTTGTCCTGTGAAACATAATATTATCTTGGTTGAAGAGTCTACTCGTCATGTGCTTGGAAACAAGGGCGGAGCCAAGAATTATTCGAAAAGGGGGCTGGGAGAAAAAAAAATATCATGAAAATAAATAAATTCCTTAGCATATTGTGTTAAAACAATATATTTTCAATAGCAAGGCTGCTGGGATTCGAACCCAGCCCTCCACAACCTCATACATAAATCTAACCACTACATCAAAGCAATTACATGTTACCTAGTAAAAGTTACCTTTTTTTATTTTTAGCCAGGACTACAGCTCGGGTCAGCCCAGCTTATGCTCCGCCACTGCTTGGAAAGGTTGTCATTCAACCTACCCAATCATTGTCATTATCTGATTCATTATATGTGTCTAATTTTACTTTCAATTTGCTATTTGTGAGCCAGTTAACCAAATTTTTTCAATGTCCCATAACATTTTCTTCCAATTTTTATGTTTTTCAGGACCCAGGGACGAAGAAGATGATTGGTTCAGAGCATAAAAGAGATGGACTGTGTAACTCAGATTTACCTAGAAAGGTTTTTACTTAACTTTCTACCTCTTTGTTGTAATGACATTATCGTTTGGAACGTTCGTTTTTAGCTAAGTTGTGCCAAGTTGTTTCTGGTTTGAGTTTTGTTTATATTTTATAATGTGAGGCCTGTCAGGCAAGCATCACCGTAGTTTGTTTTCTCGTCGTATTGAGAGTTGTCAGTTGCGGTTCTTTAATCTTGTTCGTAGACATTTGGGATCCTTCTAGAGTAAAAAATTCGAAAAAATAGTATTTTGTTATCTTTATAGATAATTGTTTTCGAATGACTTTGTTATATTTAGTAAAAGTATAATATGAGTTTTCACACGTGTTAGTGTTATCCACCTTTTATCATGAAATATGTGTTCAATTTGGTAAATACATTAAAGTTTTATGTTCTGATAACGATTTGGAGTATATTCAATCGTCTATGACATTTTTTTTTCTACTAATGGCACATTATTCATCAAACTAGTTACGTCCATAGTTGTCAGCAAAATGGTGTAGTTGATTGCAACCACCACACCTTTTAGATATGGCTCGGAATGTCATGTTCAATACACGTCCCTAAATAGTATTGGACAAATATTGTTCTTAATACATGTTATTTTGATTAATCTCATGCCATCACCTGTGTTGAATAACCAAGTCTCCTTCTCCCTATTACATTTAGGTGTCTCTCCTTTTTCTTTACATCCTCATTTGTTTGGGTGTGTTGCTTTTGTTCACTACTTGGAACATAATCGAGACAAGTTGGCTCCTTGATCTATCAAGTGCTCATTGGTTATCCTCGAACTCAAAAAAGTTATTGTTGTTATAGTCCTCAGTTGTGTAATATTATGTTTAGTGCATATATTACCTTCTTTGAGTCCACTTTTTTCTTTCCCTCAGGAAATCATGTTCCATTCACATCAGATTTGGTTATCTTCCAAACCACTTGCAGTCATTTCTGAATCCATTTCTATCAACTTCTCCTTTGCAGGTGTACCAGAGATTCAAGGACAGACATGTTGCTTTGCATGATTTAGTCCCCAACAAATCATCTTTCGTGTTTGAGGATATGGTTTCCTCTACCACAATTTCAGATAATCTTCCTATTGCTCTCAGGAAACATAGTCGTAGTTGCACCCTTAAAGATCTCATTTCAAAATATATTTTCTTACATCGTGCTTCTCATTCTTTATATGTTTTTGCTGTCTTATTGTTTTCTTTTCCTAACACCTATAAACAAGTTATGCCATTTTCTAGTTGAAAACGTGCAGTGAATGGGAATATGTCTGTTTTGTATCAAAATTAGACTTGAGAGCTTACCTCACTTTCTGTTGGAAAACAAACAGTAGGTTGTAGGTGACTGTACAGTGTTAAGTATCATTAATATGGTTCTGTTGAGCATCTCGACTCTAAGGCGTGGTTGGTTGCAAAAGACTATATACCCAGATCTATGGTGTGGATTATATGGAGATTTTTTCTTCTGTGGCTCGGTTGCATTCAGTTTGCATTCTTATCTTTATGGTAATTAATCGTCAATGACCTATGTATCAGTTGGACATCAAGAAAATGTTTTCTTGTACGATAACTTACAAGAGGAGGTTTATATAGATCAGTCATCGTGATATGTTGTGTCTGGTAGTAACTATATGGTGTGGTGATTAAAGGCAACATTATATGGGCTAAAACAATCTCCTTGAGCTTGGATTGATAAGTTTAGTTCAGTTCTCATTTAGTATGGATTTCGACGCACAACGTTTGATCATTTAGTGTTTAGCCGATCTTCTACATGAGGTGTTAGTGTTGACTTTTAATGTTGATGTTATCATTATATTTGGGAGTGAGTATGTTGGTATTTTAGACTTGAAGGTCTACCTTGGACGTCAGTTTCATACTAAGAAGTTAGGTACTCTTCGATATTTTCTTGGCATCGAGGTTGCTGGATCTAAGGTGGATGTATATTTATCACAACGCAAGTATGTTTTAGACTTCCTTTCAGAGACAATGATGTAAGACTCTCGGCCTGTTGATACTCCTATGGATTCTCATGTCAAACTTATGCTAACGTGGTAGACTTATTTGAGGATATTAGATTACATAGACGGCTAGTTGAGAAGGTTATCTACTATATTATTACACAACCAAATATCACTTATGCAGTTGTAGTTTATCAGCTTATGCAGGATCCTCGACAACCACATTGGGTGGCCATATCTCGTATTTCGTGATACTTAAAGGGTGTATTTGGAAAGAGTTTGTTGTACAAACTACAAACCATCACAAACTCTTACAGTGATGGGCTTTAATGATACCGGTTGGGCAGGTAGTCGGAGTGATAGGAAGTCTACTTCTGAATATTATACCTTTGTTAGGGATAATCTTGTTACATGATGAATTAAGAAGTTGAACGTTGTGGTCCGTTCAAGTCTGGATGAATACCGTGTTATGGCTCATACAACTTCTGAGATGATGTGGGTGCGGTCTCTTCTTCATAAAATGAGAATTATGCTTCCTATCCCTTTAGAGATTATTATGATAATACATCAATAATTTTTATCGCCAGTAATCCAATATTTCATGAGCACACTAAGCATATCGAGGTGGATTGTCAGTTTGTTTATGATTTGTTGGTGAAGAAACATGTTGTCACTCCACATGTTCAGTCTGAGAATCAGATGGGTGATAACCTCACCAAACCACGTGCTCGTAGTCCATTTTCTAATTTATGTAGCAAGTTGGACATATCGGATCTCTACGTTCCAGCTTGAGACTTAAGAGGGTATAAAATCACAAGTCTTATTTTATTATGTGGGTACAATCAAATAAATTGTAGGTGTATTTATCATCATATAATAATATAAATACACATGAGAAGTGGCTTAAGTTTAAGTCCTTGCACTCTTATATCATCTCTTCTCCTCTATTATTTCTCTGTTCTTCCAAATTTCAATGTCCACAATCATTCATTTACTATTCACACCTACAATGGACTCATGTATACTAGTTCTTGTGTTTCCATCCAAGAACACACTCTTCGTGTCAATTCAGTAGGTCCTACGTGAAATTTGTTGCTACTTAATACCTTGATGACTTCTAACTAACGTTGCTGATAGGCAAAATATTTCCTTGATATCTAATCTATATGTTTGTACAAAATTTCCTTGATATCAAATCTATATGTTTGTGCAAAATCCTTCACTACCTGTTCGACCTAGTGTCTTTCTTCCCAAGTATCAGCTTTTACTATTAAATTCATTTCTTTAACTGTTGCCTCTTGTTATTTAGGTTCATTTTCTGCTTCAGAAAACTTGGATGGATATGTATAGAAATATATATGGAATATTGTGATATCAGAAGTAACATTGATAGTCAGAAGCAGGACAAGAACAATGCTTGGTGACATTTCTAGTTGGCTATCCGAAGGCAATGGAAATATCAAGATTAGAGATGAATATTAAGATTTAGGAGCAAACCGAGAATTAAATTGCGAATATGAGGAGCACAGGTGGTGTAAAGGAGATGAACTTTGTGTTTCAACTACCATGTGGCTGTAATCTGGTTGTGATGTCGCTTAGACCAGGTAAGCCTCTCTCCTCTCTTTTTGTAACTTTGTTATATTTCAACTAGCACCAGGTTGTACTGGCAGAAACTTTTGGCATATAGCGAAATTACAAGGATAAGGCCGGTTCAAGCATATTGCCAGTACCGACTTTTGGGGCACACTTAAATCGGTTACATCCAAAACGATTCTGAAATGGCCGATATCGACTAATTTTTTGAAACTTGACGTGACATATACAGGTACATGTAGTGTGCATTAACATATCACATGTTGGGTACAAAACTTTTGTTTTCGCACCTCTCTAATCATTTCAGTGGCAAGAAAATGAAGTTTTTAACAGTTAACATTTATCAAACTCTGGCTGATGCAATTATGACTTTTTCTCCTTTACGTGAGCATGAAGTGCAACAATAAGCATTTCCTTTTGTGAAGCATGCAGGAATCCTGAAGTATATGAATTGGCTGCTTCTTGTTACCTTGTCTTAAAAAGATTTGATGCTCAAGTGTGTAATTCGCTTTCTTTTCATCATTCTATACTCATTAATATGCCCGACCTTGACAACTATGAAACGACTATGTCTAGCTACCTCAAATGTTTATATCAATAATCATACAAGAATATGTCCATATTAATTTTACAACATTAACCTTAATGTTTCAGTGAATAGTATAACCGCAGATAAACTCCTCAATACACCAGTATCCCAATAAATGAGCAAACATTTTGAAGCCATTACATTATATATTTAATGGTCAGATGTAAATTGAAATGACAACATCATAAAGAAATCAATTGAAACAAAATTACTATCTCACTGTATAGTTAAAAAATAAAATGCTGTTAGGAGCAATTAATCATCACTTACCAATATCCTAATTTTCTGTTCATGCATCCTAGCTCCGTAGGCACATGGAAAGGAAGATTCTGCTCACACTTTAATTCGGAAAGCATACCAAGGGTCCCAAAAGGAGACTTAGAGTCTTGAAACTTGTCAACACAAAGCAAACTGGAATCGGGTAAGATCTTATTCTGCGTAAGTTCTGTTTCATAACAAGCAAAACAAAAAAAATATAACTCGTAATCTTGTCTTACAGGTGCCCAAGTGATATCATCTCTCCTATTTTAGCTGGAACTTTTCCACTCAAGTTATTACCCCTTAAGTCCAAAAACTCCAGCACTATTAGGTTTCCATACTCCTTAGGGATAGCACCAGAGAAATTGTTCTTCTGAAGAACACTATAATTGCAAACAAACAGATAAAACAATAATCACATCAACGTATACAACAAATGTCTCTGACAATTATAATAGTAAAATACAATATGAACATATGATATTTATCAAAGTAAAAAAAAATCTCGTAAGAGATATTTTGAACTTGGTCAGTATTCAAGATAAATAATAAAGAACATATGTGTGGATACATTTTAAAACAAGCAGAACTTAAGAAGAAAAATTAAAAGAAGCAAATTTGGACTACTTGGATTGCATGTTCTGAAAATTCAAGTTTACAAGGAGGATTCAGCCAAGCTTTTATGATACATGATGAGCTTTAAGTAACGAACTCCTTATGAAATTCATGACAATTTGGAGCAGAATACAAGGAGTGACCTTATTTTCATACTCAAATGTCAATTGGTCAACAAATAATTCTTATAGAGATGGTTCAACGAGATGGGTGCATGACTATTATATGAGTAAAACAGGGGGGGGGGGAGCAACTGGGATTAGATGCATTAGGGTTTAACTACATTCCTTATGAGCTACAATGTCGCACTTCATGAAAAGGTAAATGAATGTTCATCCATGGAGATTTTCGACTAAAGCGAACCATTCCAGAGACTCATTCCATTCTCAAGTAGGTACGCATATGTGTAAACTTCAAGCAAAAACACGACCAATGAATCCTTACAATCCTCCAAGAAATTTTGTGGATGAGTGTAAATTGACTATTTATGGAGGCTTTTACCAAAACCTACATCATAACACATACCCTGGCATATGAGCCATCAAATGTAAGTATAACGAGGCGTCAACCTAGACTGCAACGTGATATGATGAGTGGATTTAGAGAAAAATAATTGGAGTTTGAGGATGATGCGTAAGGTTATATAAAAAAAAAAAATATTATCAAGATCTCATATTTACATCATTATCTGATCCAAGTGGAATTTGAATGAAGACAACACAGACAAACAAAGGAGATAAAAGTTCAGACCAATGGAAATTAGTAAGGAGATAAAGTTCGGAGTAATGAGAATACACAGTAGCAAACAGCACAGTGATAAATGATGAACAAGGCATAAAAAGCAGCAGAGAACTCAATCAAGCCTCTTCTTTGCCAGCCTAGGATAGGTGGGGAACCAGCACAGGATGTCACCATAGGCAAAGCACGTGTTTTGTCTGATGCAGTGATCTGAGGTAGAGTTTGCTCGAAGGCTTTAACTGACTGGCCTCATCTGAGCAGCCAAGCCAAAAAAATTTACAAATGCGGAAATTAAGAATTAATTGGAGATGCTGGATCTTTCTTTCTGGGCAAGGTTTTAGAACTCAGTATCGATATCGAGTTCTGTCAATGAATTTTGAAATTTTCTGCAGTTTTGGATCAGGCTATCAGAATATTGATTTTCAAGACTTCCAAACATATAGATTTTTTTAGTACATAAAATAAATGTTATAGTTTAGACTTAACATAAAAATAAATGGTAATAGTTTAGGCTTAACTTCATGCAGTGCTTAACTTTTCACGCAGCTTTAATTGATTTTATGTTAGTTTTGGTAAAATAATGATGGATAATATTTAATAACATTGAGAAATTAATATTTGTTTCTTATAGATTGAGATATCCTAACAACATAGAAAAGTTGCCAAATAATAGGATTGTTGTAGAACTTCAAACTACCCAAAAAAACAAGTCTGCATGTCCTTAGTCCTATCAACAACAATCTCACAACCCAATTTTGTTTCCACTAGGATGAAAGAGAAATTTTACATATTCTTAACTTGGGTCTAAATACTCCTAGCATAAGGTGAACTATATCTCAATTTCATGTCCTGGAATTAACAACATTTTCAGGGAATTATTTAAGTTGAATGGTAATAGAAAACAGGTCATTGTAGACTACAATTTTGTAAATCATGGTTATGGAAGAGTACGGGAATTATTCATGAAATTATACCGAAATTGGGCTCATTGTCTTTGATGAAGTTAAACAACAAGATTAAATAACTTACAGAGATCTCAAGTGTCTTAGTTTTCCCAGCTCAGGTGCCAATGTTCCTCCCAAAGAAAGCCCTTTCAAGTTCCTGCATGTGCATTCTGGTCAGACCTTCAAATAGATAATACATCCATAAATCAGAACTTAATAAAAGAAACTGGAGTAATTCAGCTACTTGAGGCAGACACCATATAGTTAATATAGTTACAAAGATAAATTAAATTTTTCAGGAGGGTACTTGTGTAAAGAAATGGATGGTTGTACCAGGATTAAGGATTTTGCAACTCCAGCAACAATAAAACAGCCAATCACATTAGAGGAAGCTTCTGCAATTGTAGTGTATACTTTATAGGACATTCCAGTATTGATGAGTTTTAGCAGATATAATAGGAAAGAAACACCATAGCAAAATTATCTCCATATATTCTTATATCAAAATCATCCATCCTAAACATGAGATTTATTTAATTGTTGCATTACTTATGTAGAAGTGGAATAATGGGATAATCAATTGATAATGAGAGAGTACATTATATATAGGAGAGGAGTAAGCCTCTCTCTATTATTCTACCCGATGTGGGACTAAAGTCCATTACACTAATACTTAACATCCTGCCTCAAGCTGGAGCATAGATGTCAATCATGTCCAACTTGTTTAAAAAAACTTAACACGAGAGCCTAAAAGAGACTTCATAAAGATTATCTACTATATGATCACCGATTCTCACATGGTGAAGTATTATCGCCCCTTTCTGACATTCATCTCACACAAAATGGATGTCGATCTCAATGTGTTTCGTCCCTTCATGGAATACGGGATTGGTAGCAATATGGATAGCTGACTGGTTATCACACCACATATTTGTTGCTTCCGATCATGCTTCTTCACCCAGCTTCTTTAGAAGATGCTGCAAATATAACACCCATGTTGTGCCATGAACAATAGCTCGGTATCCTGCTTTTGAACTTGATCGTGGGACCACACTCTGCTTTTTGCTCTTCCACGACAGTAAGTTCCCACCAATAAATACCGAATAACCAGATGTTGATCTTCTATCTGTAAGAGTTGCACCCCAGTCAGCGTCTATAAAGCACTCAAGATGAGTATGCCCATAATTCTCCATCCAAATTTTTTTCTATGAATTCTGGGCTAGATAGCACAAGATCCTGAGAATTGTCTGCCAATGTGAAACTCGTGGAGAAACCATAAATCTACTCGTGATACTTACAACAAAGAAAATGTATGGGCGAGTCATAACTGCTAAGTAGTTGAGTTTTCCAACCACCCGACGATACTGATCAGGATTGGACATCAGTATCCCCTCATCGGGGAGTAACTTTACCCCTGGATCCATGGGTGAGATTGCTCCCTTAGCTTGCATCATTTTTGCTTCAGTTAGAATGTCAAGCACATATTTTCGCTGAGACATTACGATGTCTTGCTTTCCCCTTGTGATTTCAATACCCAAGAAGTATTTCAACGACCCCATATCTTTGGTCTGGAACTGCTCACCTATAAACTTTTTCAGCCTTGCAAGACCCTGGCTATCATCCCCCATAATCACAATGTCATCAGCATAGACACCAAGTAGTATCCTTCCAACTGATGTCTGTCTCAGCGAAGGATCTACTTGGTGTCAAAATACCGAATGATCCTTTTATTCTACAACTTAGCTATGCATAAAAACCCTTTAAAATATGCATATTATGCAAAAACAGTGGTAAAATAGTAAAAAAATACCCAAAATATAAAAGTAACTCATAGGTCCATAATACTTGCAAAACTATTTTGCCAAAACATCTAGTCAGGTATTGCTCCGTCTAGGTGTTCGCCTACACCGCCGCCTAACTCATTATACTACATAATTTGAATTAGAGTACACCGCGTGCCACGTACTCACCTTCGCCTATGCCGTCAAACCTCCGCTGACCGTCTACTCTATCGCCAAGACGCCAACGACAAAAGCCGTGAGGAGAGTGATCGCCTACCGCCTAGGCGCCGTCTAAGCTGCCGAGACAGGCACCATTTAGAACACTGCACCACATACACTTCTTCGTCAAGATCCTCATGGAAAAATGTACTCTTCACATACAGTTGAAGTAATGGCCAGTCATAGCGGACGTTAAGGCCAAGAGCACGCGCACAGAGGTCATCCTGGCAACTGGGGAGAATGTCTCAAAATAATCCTCACCATAAGTCTGAGAATATCATTTAGCCACAAGACGAACTTTCAAACGATCAAGAGTGCCATCCGGTTTCACCTTAATTGTGAACACATATTTACAACCTACCGCATTCTTACCGGTAGGCAAATCCACCAAATCACAAGTATGGTTCTCCCTAAGCGCACACATCTCCTCTTCCATAGCGGTGCATCAACCAAGATGATTGAGTCCTTCCTCTGTAGAATTGGAAATCTGAATCTCGTCAATAGTAGCCACCAAGAACGGAGTCTGACTCGCGAGCCCTTTGTAATTGTCAACACACAAATGATGTTCGCAATATGCACGATGGGGGAGAGCTGGTATATCAGACGGTGATGAATCAGTAGAGCTGGAGGAGGACGATGGCTCTACGACCGTTGGCATCATTGGTGATGCCTGTTATGTAGGAGATGGTGAGAGTGGCTATGCCGGTTCTGACTGAGCCGGTATTTGCGGACCGTCGGACCAAAAGACTGGCTCGACAGTCTCTTTGTCCTGGCTTGTGTGATCTACATTCGATTTCTGCTTACCTTGCGCAAATTAGTTCTGGCTACGTTGATAGCGCATTAGCAGAGTTGAAGTGATTATCGGGTCGGGACGTTCAACGACAGTCGAATCAAGAATATTGAAGGATGACAAACACCGAGGCAAGTAGCAGTGGTGACAACACCGGTGCCGGAAACGCAGTGGCTGGAACACCGGGTACTGGCACGACGGTTTTACCGATTCGACTTGTCAATCAACGGTTGAAAGGTTCAGATAGTTACTCAACGTGGTGCAAGATGGTCGAGAAAACGCTTCGGGGAATATAGTTGTCAAAATATCTGACTGACAACCCCCTAGCAGTAAGTGATCCACATACGAGCAGTGAGAGACGAATGACGGTCGCCTGTTCACACAGCTGAATAATTCGATGGAACCATCGGTTGAGGACATGGTTCAGAACATGGATTCAGTGAAGGAGTTATGGGAGGTCCTAGCGACTGCGTTTGATGGAAAACACGTTTCGTCTCGTATTTATGACTCGGTTGTTGGCGTCTACCGAGCAGATCAGGGAGACAAGTCTCATAAGGACTTCTTCCATGCCTTTAGGGTCCTAACTGATGAGGTGGATCACGTGTTACCCCTAACGTCGGATATCAATGAGGCAAGGACTTAACGTCAACATATGTTTGTCATGGCGTATTTTGCCTCTCTTCGTCCTGGTCAGACTCTGCACGGTCTCAGATCATTGCTGGGACTGAGATTCCGTCTTTGATGAAAGCCCACTTTCATGTCCTACGAACAGTGAAAGTCGTTGAGACTACTACGGGTGATGCATCTGTTGATCGATCTGTCATGGGTGCTGCTCGTTGTGGGTTCCGTGGGGGCCGTAGTGGTAAACGGAGTGGCCAGAATGCTGGTTGTGATAATGTACGAGGCTACGGCAGACTGTGATTGTGGTTGGGGGGGGGGGGGGGGGTCAACGAGAGGGGTGGGGGACTGTGATGAGGTGTCTTCTGATGGAGAGGTGGGTCGACGAGGGTGATAGAGGGGGGATCGACGAGGGTAATGGAGGGGGGGTCGACGATGGAAATAGAGGGGGGGTTGACGAGGGTGGCAGCAGCGAATGCAACAGCAACAACGGATGCAACAGGTGCGGCGGCAGTAGCAGCAGCAATGGTGGCAACAGGCTTGGGGTGCGTAGGGGTCAGGTGGGGGGCTGAGTAGGGGGTGGTTGAGGAGGAGGGGGCTAGGGTTAGGGTAGCGGTTAGGGTTAGGGTTTTTTTTTAAGTGGAGAGAGGGATGGATGGCTCTGATACCATGCAAAAGTGGAATAATGGAATAATCAATTGTTAATGAGAGAGTACATTATATATAGGAGAGGAGTAAGCCTCTCTTTATTATTCTATCTGATGTAGGACTAAAGCTCATTACACTAATACTTAACAACTTTCATGTAACTATTGCAATTTCAAACAAGAATTCTCGAAGGTTATAAACCCTAGTCCTCTCAGAAGCCTTTTCAAGTTATCTAGATGTGTGATTGCACATATTATCAAATAAAATCCATACTCATCAGGCTTAGTCATTTAAATTACCATACTCACGACATGAATTTTATGTATCCATATTCCCGAATGAATTGATGGCGTAATCATAGAGATACTTGAGGTGATGGGTGGGTTTTTATATATAACCCTCTTTATCACCGAGTTTGAGAATACGCCAATAAGCAAATTTAAATTTCTAGCACACAGAGGACAAACAAATTAGGAGAAGCACTATTGTAACTTGTTTTTCTTATTTTGTTACTATGCACTTCTTTTTATACAACCATATATATAGGTGTTCTTCACCAACCTTACAACAATCTATTCCTAAATTAGCCTTATTTGACCAAAGTTTCGACTAAACTTTCCTATACAAAAGAATCAGAACCGACTTCCTGTTTATATTGAGTAACCGACTCAAACACCACCTACCTAATTAGCTAGCATCTTTGGCATTACTTTGACTCGGATTTGAATTATTATTATCAAATCCTCCCTTATTTCAAATCCTTCACACAAAACATCTCCAGCAATCTTCTGATCTGAGTTCACCAATCTTGACCCTTACCCATGCAATAGTACTACCTGGGTTCAACTTCAGTTGAACGATCTTTTTGTTATCTTGATATCTTGCAATATCTTTGTCAGGCCACCTCAGATTGTCCAAACTCTTTCTTGCAAATAAATCTTCCAAGACACACAACTTGGACGATATATGCCGCATGATGATACAATTATGAGCTTAGCTTTATTAGTAGATAAGATTAGAATCATGTTTAGTTACCAACATCCCCTCTTAAACTTGAATTTCTGTTTCAAGCTCCTTCCAACCAATTTGTAATTTTAACACCTATGCCAACTCTTGTTATCTTGGGAACTCTTTGCCGATCTTGATTCTTTGTTGAACTTTTCTTTAAGATCTTCACTACCGACCGTCTACAACTAAACTTTTTCCTATGTTTGGTAAAGATTTGTTTACTTGTTCTTCCACGAACTTGGTTCTTTTTTCTAACCTTTTTCTCGAGCTCTATGAGGTGAACTACTGTAACTTTCTTTCAAACTATTTGATGTGTAGTCCTTGGTGCTTTCTTTTCTTCCTTCTTGCAAATCGAACCTAGACCTCTTTCAGCACGAGTACTCATGTTTCTTCCTTGTCCATGAACTCAAACTTGATGACTCCTCCATGTGCACGGCCTTGATCAAGAGATCCTCCATATTCTTGACCACAGAGTTGGCTACCCTTGCATTGGCTTCTTTTTTTGGAACCAGTAGGGGCCTCTCGCCAATCTTATTTTTCTTTTAAGCGATTTCACCACATGTTTTTGCTTCTTGCCAACTCTATTTTCATGAGCTTGGAAAGATACCATAATTTATGACACTTTAGGAATGTCTGCCTTGCTATCTAATTCTGAATATTCTGAACATTGATCTTTAGACCCACTTGATATGGTGGTTTTTTTCTTGAGTCAACCACAATTTTCACTTGATGAATAGTCGATGTCTCCATCACCATAGAAATATCATAAAGTTAATAGCTCTGTCTTTTCACAATTTGTTTGCGACTGGACATCTTCATCTTCATCTTCTACCTTCTCTTTTCTTTCGGGTTTTTTCCATATAAGCTCCCAAGTTTCCTTCAATGTTTCGGCGCTTAAAATCTCTCCAAAGGTATCTAGTTCAACTCTATCCTAGATGAATACACGAGCTCTCTATCCCAACCTCTCCACTCTTTTTCCTTCCTCTTTGACTCCTTTGATAAAGCTTTACTATGCTCTTCGTAACCTCTCTCCAGCAAGTCCTATGAGATCAGCAACTTCTTCATCTGGAACCTCTAACTTTCAAAATTGCCTTTGATGAATCAAGACTTTGGCAAACTGAAACCGTATATCATCCATCCTTCCCGAAAATTGATACAACACAAACTTGACGACAATCGAGCTCCAGCAGAACGCCCTTATGCTCTGATGACTGTAACAATGATCAAGTGACAACTACGGCCATGATCTTCTGCTCTGGTACCATGTTGGTTTTTATATAATTGTCGTAAGGTCGGTGGACATGTATATATGGTTGTATACAAAGAAGTGCATTGTATCAAAAAGAAAAAAATCAAGTTACAATAGTGATCCTCGTAATTTCCTTGTCCTTCGTGTGCTAGAAATTTAAGTTTACTTATTGGTGGGTTCTCAAACTTGGTGAAAAAGAGGGTTATATATAAAAACCAATAATTGGTATATGCATACCTATATAATATATATTACAGATTACGTTTGTACAGAAGTACCAGTTTATTCATATTGTGAAAAGAGTGGCAACCTGCCTGGAAGTTTGAGCTTCAGTATTATGGAAGTCTTAATCTATTGGAAAAATTGTGGAAGATGCAAATGAATATATTGTGTAATATAGATGTTGGGGTAAATTTTTGATAAGAATTGAAGAATGTTCAGATCAAGTAAGAAATAAAAGATTAATCCTTTTCTATAAAGTGCAAGGTTCAGCATCAAAATGTAAGCAAAAAAAAAAAAGTTTGTTGAGAAGGAAGACAGAAATTAGGCTAATATTATAGGTCCCCCAAGGCTTTCAGAATTATTTCCCCTCTACTCAACCTTTAATTGATTTTGTAAAAGACCCTGTTAGGCTGTTACTACACCAAAACTCCGAATTATGGTGACAGTTGAGGGCTAAATATTCATTTATTCCAATACAACCCTGCAAGTTGACTGTTATTTTGGCTGGGAGCTTGAATTCATGTAGTGGTATTTTCTTGATATGCATAAAATGAACGTCACTGAGATTTGAACATGGGTTGCTCAAGTATCATGTTAAAGTCCCTACCCCACTGCATCAAAACTCCAGAATTGTGGTGAGGACTGAGGGTTAAATATTTAAATAGTTTTCTTCTATTTGTTTATCCTAGTCTCATGATTAATTTCGTTGATACAGTTCAGTAACTATGCCAAGCAATTTTAGTATAATTTCTTTTATATTCATATCATTGAATCAGATTCCTTATAGAAACCTACTACTATAAAACAGACATTAGGTTAACACGGAGTACATGATGAGTTTAGAAATCCCCACATGTACTAAAACATGTTTTCTGCACAGGTCTTAGTTCCTCACCAAAATCACTTCAAGCCTTGTCCCATCATAAACGAGTCAGTTACAGAGCACAAGAAAGCCCACAAAAGAATAACCAAAGTTCACAAGCAGCTGTCAACCTAACATCAACTCTCTACGGTGGAGGCGTAATCCTAGCAAAGGTAGCTCGGACAAGAGAGGCCTTGCCATAAAACAAAGAAGCCAGTTGGTTGGAAGATAGAACTGCATTTTTCATCTTACAGTTTAAGCAAATGCAACCAAGCACGGTTAGACAAGAAAGATTCTAGACGGAGTAAGATGATAGAGTTTACTAGAGGAAATTGTAGTCATCTGGATGAGGAATTAAGACAGAGAACAAAAAGGTACGATAATCCCAAGTAAAATTAATTCCTAACCCAGAGTTGCCTAATTCGCCAACCCCCCCTATGTCCCACGGATTTGGACGAACGACCCCGAACGGGGTTCGTTCGCGACCCGTTCGTCAAATTTAGCGACCCGGATTTTGATGGCTTTGGTTATAAACTTATGATATTTGGTTTAGTTACAAGAATATTGTCTATGCTTTCCATGGTTATAAACTTATGATATTTTGTGTATACTTCTATATAATTGTATATGGTACAAAAGACGACCTAGATAAAAACGAACAACGACTCCAAATAGCGTACCGAATAAGCCTACTCCCACCGCACCGCGTACCGGCTAAGATACCGTACCACGTACCAAAGCGACCCACGATCCTGGTAAAATTGTCCTAACCATCTACACTTGATCAAGCATTCCTACTAACAAAAACAAAAATATTGTATGATGTTTTAGATAAAAAGGAAAACACTGTCTAGCCAGAGTTCAAGAAAAAACACATTGAAATGGAAACATGTCTTAGAAAAAAAATGGAATAAAACAAAATCCATGAAATCCAAGAAAAATAACTTTTGAATCATGAAAAACAAAGAAATCAGAGTGGCCATATCCCTGCATACCACAATCAAATTTGCCAGGTTTCCTTCCTTAGGGCATACCTTCCAACCGAAGAACCTAAACTTGAGGTGTGCATATCCTGGAGGGGGCAGTGTAGTGCCATGTTCCCCCGATGCGGGGAGCGCGGCTAAGAAAAACTATCGGTATCGGTTGATCGGGACAGATTGAATCAAGATTATTTTCTGGTTATGGATTGGTTTCTTCGAATCAAGTCTCACATTCAGCGAATCGTGTCTCAAAGAATGACTCAGCAGCAGAGTCGCGAGAGACCTTTCTGTTGCGTTGATTTTCTTTGCTACTTTTTGATGCTGCTTTTGCGTTGGTTTTATGAATGTGTTTTCTTGAAAGGTTTCGATGGATTTCATTTGCTTGCGTTCTTTGAACTTTGCATCGTATCGAATTCTGAGAAAAAGAAAAGAGAATGTATTGATCGTTTGTTCGTATCAATGCATGTGATCGAGTAGACGACGCGCGAGCAGAGCACTGAACCACCCTCTTTCTTCTTAGCAATTCACCAACTTGTGAGTGACTTTATCTTTGGGGGACCCTTCTTTCCAAGTCTTCACACTTAATAATCTGACTCTCTTGTTGCGTTCCGATCAACGACACCATAGTAATAATAGAGTCAAGATAAAAAGAAGTAGACTTGAAATACTTGATGTTGTCACACAAATTATAAAACGATCGTACTGTCGCATGCTTGTTCGTTATGAATGCGGTTTTATCATATTTCAGTTGTAGCTAGAATTTATTCATCTATAACTGTCTAATGAGGAGTACATACTTTATAATACGATTACTTTAGCGGGTAGACTATGCAACCAGGCTATGCCGAGTAGATTCATTTCTTTCACATTGTTTTGCATGTTTCGTTTGATAACTTAGTTATTAGACGTTACGTGGTCAAGGACGACTTGTGCACAAGGCTATGGTTCTACGAACAGTCGCTGGAGCACTATGACCGCTTCGACCTAGGTGGAACGATGCTAGCTAAAGTCCTAGCATAGGATGAGTCGGGACGTCCAGTAAGGGCTAGCTACCCGAACTGGAAAGATAGCCGCCTCATCCAACGTCCAACCAGTGACCCGCTATGTTTTGCTTAAACTGTGTAAGCTAATGATGTCTTCTTGGCAGGGAATAACATTGTAAGTCTCGTACAGGTCAGATCGCTCGGCCGTAAGAGTCACCGAACGGTGACACATTTTGTTCTGTCATTTCATTTTCTATCATATGCTTGTAACTTGGACTAAAACAAGATAGAAAGACCACATAATAATAATGTTGCATGCTTCACATGAATACCGTGTCGATTTGGTGAGTTGGGTTAGCTCGTCCTCACCAGTACATTTCGATGTACTGACCCACATTGCAACAGGTTCTTCGAGCCAAGACGACGCTGCGAGGAGCTGAAGTCTTCCCACAACCAGTCCATTTTTTTGGCGTGCTCTATTCGTGTCATTGAAGCGCGTACAAAATTCCGGAGGTTGTGCACAAAAATCTTTTGAAGCTCCACGTCGATAGTGCAAACCCGCCTGAAAGGTGCTTTGCCTTTTGAATTTTAGTAAAGGGATGTAATATATGGAACGACTATCTCATTTTGCGTCGAACTTGTAAGTCCGCGCGGCAACCCTCAACATGTATTCAAGAGTCTGTAAATGATATTCATTATCAATAAAGAGAACATTCTTCGGTTCAATGCATGTTATTCAATATTATGCATACTCTGTTGTAGTCCTCATTTTAACATAATACATATACCTTGTGCGAGCGCAACTTAGACTCGCACGGTATCACGTCCGGGGGACGACTATCGATTATACGGAATCGGGACGTGACATATTGGTATCAGAGCATGGCTTCACTTCCTTGGGTCTAGTCTCCTTGAGTCAAACCCTTGGCCTCGTATTACAAAAATGAGATCGTTCCATACAATGAGTCCATAATACTTTATGAGACTGATGGACATTACTCTTTTTTGACTGAAAAAGAAATAGCGCACGTGGAACCTGAAACACAAGGGGCTCAATAGAGTAGTTCAGGCACATCGGTAGCTCAAGGAGCGGCCCATACCCCTATCGACCCGTTCGAGAGGATGATGCGCATGTTAGAAGCGCAACAAGAACTAGTGGTGACTCAGCAAAGGCAAACTAAGACACGCCAGAGCCAGTTTGAGGCCAGAATTGAAGCGCAGTTTCAGGCGCAGCGCAGTCTGGCAGAGGCATTGAGGAGTCAAACGAAGGCGCATCAAAAGCAGGTAGATGCCCTGCAACAGATACACACGCTCGTCACGACCGTGCCAATAATAGCTGAGACCACGGGATCTCAAGAGCCTCCACCGTCAAAGGATAGGAGCCCCAACCTTGACATTTCAGAGTTCAAAAAGATGTGCAATTTGTATTGCTGGGCATGACATTAGATTGGCTGACCGATCTTGAAGACTACTACGTATTGTTGGGCATGGACGAGACGAAGAGAGTCGCTTGCGCCAAATTTCAGCTCCATTTGAATACACGATTGGTGGGACGTGTACAAGCAGTCCATTTTGAGCGAAGATGACAAGACTATCTACTGGATCGTATTCAAGAAAGCATTCGAGGAGTACCTTCCCCCGGTCGTCCGACATGAGAAGGAAAACAAATTTGTGCATATACAACAAGGGTGCATGACCTTGCGGCAGTACGTCGCAGAATTCAACCGGCTCGCGAAATTTGTCAAGTCTTACCTTCCCGACGTAGCGAGCCGAGCCCGAAGGTTTGAAGAGGGACTGACCTTCTATTCAGGCACACGTAGTAGTTCTGCAGTATCGAACTATCCAGGAGTCCCTCAACCACGCCCTCTTGCTAGAGCCGCAGTACCCTCTGGTTCGTACCAGCACTGTGCAGAATTTCAACCACAAGCGTCCTAGCAACGCGGGAGGTAATAATGTGCCCAAGCATCTCAATAACGGCGGCTATCAAGGTCCAAACCCCGGGAGGAACAACGGGCTCCACTGTACCAAGTGCAACCGTGGCAGATACATCGCTCGAGACTGCCACGTACTAAATAGAGGATGCTACAGATGTGGTTGTCCTGACCACAGTACAGAATTGTCAGAACGGAGGACCGAACCAGCACCCGCCACAATATCGTCCGCAGCATAATTAAGACCAAGCACCTCAAGCTAACCAGACAACACCCTAGAACGCTCAGGGCCGGGTCTATGCTCTGACTCGGGAATAGACGTTCGCTTCAAACACAGTGGTGTCAGGTTATTGCTTTTCAATAATGTACCTGCTTGAGTATTATTTGATTCTGGTGCCACACAGTTTTATATCTGTAGATTTCGCCACGGAACACAAATTGTCAATGACACCGCTAGGTCTAAATCATAGCGTTAGTACCCTATCGGGCATGGATTTGTCTGCTCGCTCAATCTGCAAAGACGGTTGTATTTGCATCGGAGGTAGGAGATTGTCGCTCGATACGATAGACCTAGATATCAGAGACCACGACATCATCTTGGGGATGGATTGGCTTGGTACTTGTTCGGTCACCATCGATTGGGCGTAAAAGGGAGTTGTGTTCCGTCTACCTAGAGTGACTGAATTCTGCTACTCGTGTGGTCAAGCGTCGAATGCCTGCATGGTGATTTCTGCAATGTCCACTCGACGGATGATACATTCTGGCTGCGAAGGGTATCTAGCGTCCGTTCGAGACACTCGGCATGATGGTGCAAACGTAGAATATATAGACGTTGTGGCTTAATTTCCCGACATATTTCCAGACAAGTTGTCTGGCATGCCACCCGATCCAGAGATTGAATTCACTATCGATATATTTCCAGATACCAGACTGATTTTCAAGGCTCCGTACAGAATAGACCCTACAGAATTGAAAGAGTTGAAAGTCCAGCTGCAAGAGTTACTCGACCGAGGATATATTCGGCCTAGTATGTCTTCATGGGAAGTGCCAGTTTTGTTCATGAAAAAAAAGGACGGATCGATGTGGCTATGGATAGACTATCGAGAATTGAACAAAGTCACGATCCAAAATAAATATCCACTACCCAGAATCGACGACCTCTTCGATCAACTTTAAGACGCGTTAGCGTTTTCCAAAATAGATCTTCGTTCGGGTTACCATTAGCTCAAGATCAAGCCGGACGACGTACCAAAGTCAGCATTTCGCACTCGCTACAGCCACTACGAGTTCCTGGTAATGTGGTTCGGACTGACGAATGCCCCCGCCGCCTTCATGGATCTAATGAATCGCGTGTTCCAATCGTTCCTCGACAAGTTCGTGGTAGTATTCATCGACGATATCTTGGTGTACTCAAAGAACAAGGAGGAAAACATGGAGCACTTGCGGACCGTGCTTCAGACACTCCAAGAGAGCAAGCTATACGCGAAACTTAGCAACTGTGAATTCTCGGGCATGTCATTTCTACGGGAGGTATATCAGTCGATCCAAAGAAAGTTGAAGCTATCGTTGATTGGAAACGACCCGCGTCAGCCAGCGAGATTCGAAGCTTTCTCGGTTTGGCGGACTACTACAGACGATTCTTGAAAGATTTTTCGAAGACTGCATCGCCTCTGACTCGCCTCACTCAGAAGGGAGTCACATTCGAGTGGTCAGACGACTGCGAAGCTTCATTCCAAGAGTTAAAGCAACGGCTCGTCTCAGCCCCGATACTAGCACTTCCGGATGAGTCTTCGGGATTCCAAATTTTTAACGATGCGTCAGGTCAGGACTTGGAGTGTGTGCTCATGCAACGGGATAAAGTGATAGTCTTTGCTTTGAGACAGCTGAAGTAGCACGAGAAAAATTATCCTACGCACGACCTGAAATTTGCGGCGATTGTGTTCGCATTAAAATTGTGGTGACACTACCTCTATGGTGCAGCTTGCAGAATTTATACCGATCACAAGAGCCTTAAGTACCCATTCACCCTAACGGATTTGAACTTACGCCAGAGGCGTTGGCTAGAATTGATTAAAGATTACGACATGACGATTGATTACACATCAGGCAAGAAATATTGTAGGGGACGCATTGAGTCGGAAGTTCATGGGATCCTTGTCCATTGACAGCAAGATAGTGGAAGATTTAAAGAAAATGGTTATCGAACTCCGAATTCGATATCGAGGGGCACAACTGGCTCAATTGCGTCTTGAGCCGAACCTGATAGAAAATGTCAAGTTTGTTCAGAAGGATGACCCATTCCTGAGGAAGATGCACAAGCTGATTTCGACAGAAAAGACAACCGACTTTGCGGAGGACGAGTGCAGAACGTTGCGGGTGAAAGGAAGACTGTGCGTCCCCAATGATACAGAACTCAAAAGAAAATCCTTACGGAAGCCTATTATGTGGGATATGCAGTGCATCTGGCAGCACGAAAATGTATCAATACCTGCGCACGATTTTCTGGTAGCACGACATGAAGAGGGATGCGGCGCTCTTCGTGTCGCAGTGCATGGTGTGTCAGAGAGTTAAAGCCGAGCACCAGAGGCCAGGCGGAGAAATGTAGAACCTCACAATTCCGGAATGGAAATGAAAACACATCAGCATAAATTTTATTGTTGGCTTATCGAAAATGCAACGGCTGGGTCATCGTCGATCGGCTAACCAAGTCAACATACTTCATTCCCATCAAAGTTACTTGGAGCGTCGATCGCCTCGCTCAGATTAACCTTGACGAGATAGTTCGGCTATACGAAGTTCCAGTATCCAGTATCCATTGTCTCAGATCGAGATGGACGATTCTTGTCGCGTTTATGGGGTAGCCTTCAGTCAGCTATGGGGACCAAGTTGAAGTTTACTTCAGCCTACCATCCTTAGACCGATGACCAAATGGAACGAGTGAATCAGATTCTCGAAGACATGCTACGACTCTGCGCGAAGGACTCAAAGTCAGGTTGAGACTTTTAGCTACCGCTGGCAGAATTCACGTACAACAATAGCTACTAGTTCAGCATTCAGATGGCTCCGTACGAGGCTTTGTATGGACGGAAGTGTAGGTCACCTATCTGTTAGAATGAAGTTGGAAAACAACATATCCTTGGTCCGGAATTAATTGAGCAAACCGTACAGAAGATTCTGCTGATTCGCGAGCGACTTAAAGTAGCACAAAATCGACAGAAAAGTTACGCGGACACCCATCGACGACCCCACGAATTTGCGGAAGACGACCATGTGTTCTCAAAGTCACGTCCATACGAGGAATCACAAGATTTGGAGCAAAGGGGAAGCTAAGTCCGAGATTCGTTGCTCCGTTCGAGATCCTCAGGCGAGTCGCCTCAGTTACCTATCAAATTGTCCTGCCACCGACATTATCAAATGTGCATGATATCTTCCACCTCTCACAGCTGCAGAAGTACGTGCACGATCTGAATCACGTTGTGGACTTTGGTCAGCTGGATTTGAAGGCAGACTTGTCGTCTATGGAAGAGCCTGTGCAGATCGTGGATCGAAAGGATAAGCAGCTCCGGAATCGTGCGGTTCTTCTCGTTCGCGTGCTCTGGAAGAATTACTTAATCGAGGAGTCGACTTATGAACTTGAGTCGGAGATGAAGGAAAGATTTTTTGCATTGTTTTCTTTGTGGTAAGTTTCATTCCTAAGTTTCGAGGACGATATTTTTTCTTAGTTGGTTATAATGTAGTGTCCCGTTCAACCGATGCAGGGAGTGCAGCTAAGAACAACTGTCGGTATCGGTTGATCGGGACAGATTGAATCAAGATCTTTTCCTCGTTATGGATTGGTTTCTTCGGAATCAATTTCCACATTCAGCAGATCGTGTCTTAAGTAATGACTCAGCAGAGTCGCGAGAGACATTTCCGCTGCGTTGGTTTTCGTTGCTCGTTTTCAATGCCGCATTGCTGCTTTCGCGTTGGTTTTATGAATGTGTTTTCTTGAACGATTTCGATGGATTTTATTTGCATGTGTACTTTGAACTTCGCATTCGTATCGAATTCTGAGAGAAAGAAAAGAGAAGGTATTGATCGTCTATTCGTGCCAATGCAGGTGATCGAATAGGCGACGTGCGAGCAGAACACTGAAGCACCCGCTTTCTTCTTAGCGATTCACCAACTTGTGAGTGGATTTATCTTTGGGGGACCCTTCTTTCCCAGTCTTCACCCTTAAAAATCTAACTCTCTTGTTGTGTTCCGATCAACGATACCATAGTAATAATAGAGTCAAGATAAAAAGAAGTATGCTTGAAACACTCGATGCTGTCACACAAATTATAAAACGATCGTACTGTCGCATGCTTGTTCGTTATGAAATATATGAATATGCTTTTATCATGTTTCAGTTGTAGCTAGAATTTGTTCATCTATGGCTGTGTAATGAGTAGTACATACTTTACAATGCGATTACTTGAGCGGGTAGACTATGCAATCAGGCTATGCCGAGTAGATTCATTTCCTACACATTGTCTTGCATGCTTCGTTTGATAACTTAGTTCTTAGACATTGCGTGGTCAAGGACGACTTATGCACAAGGTTATAGTTCTACGAACGGTCGCTGGGCCACTGGGGCCGCTTCGGCCTAAGTGGAACGATGCTAGCTGAAGTCCTAGCATAGGATGAGTCGGGACGTCCAGTAAGGGCTAGCTATCTGAGCTGGAAAGACAGTCGCCTCATCCAACGTCCGACCAGTGACCCGCTATATTTTACTTAAATTGTGCAAGCTAACGATGTCTTTTTGGCAGAGAAGAACATGGTAAGTCTCGTGCAGGTCGGATCGCTCGGCCGTGGGTAAGAGTCACCGAACGGTGACACATTTTATTCTGTCATTTTATTTTATATCGTATGCTTGTAACTTGGACTAAGGCAAGATAGAAAGACCACATAATAATAATGTTGCATGTTTCACATAAATATCGTGTCGATTTGGTAAGTTTGGTTAGCTTGCCCTCACCAGTATATTTTAATTTACTGACCTACGTTACAACAGGTTCTCTGAGCCAAGGCGACGCTACGAGAAGCTGAAGCCTTCCCCCAACCAGTCCATTCTCTGTTCATGCCTTTAAAGCGCGTACAAATTTCCTGAGCTCGTGCACAATAATCTTTTGAAGCTCCGCGTCGATGGTGCAGACCCGCCTGAAAGGTGTTTTGTCTTTTGAATTTTAGTAAAGGGATGTAATGTATGGAATGGCTATCGCATTTTGCGTCCAACTTGTAAGTCCGCGCGGCAACCCTCTACTTGTATTCAAAGTCAATAAATGATGTTCATTATCAATAAAAAGAACCTTCTTCTGTTCAATGCATGTTATTCAATATTTTGCGTACTCTGTTGTAGTGCTCGTTGTAACATAATACATATACCTTGTGCGAGTGCAATTTAGGCTCGCACCGTATCAGGTCCGGAGGACGACTATCGATTCTACGGAATCGGGACGTGAGAGATAGCATCATGAGTATGTTTCTATCCTCTTGAAAAGTTAGGAAAATCTTCCACTTTCACCCCGTTGCTATTGAGCAGCCAAGTGGGACAGGTTTGGTTAGAATGTGAAGGGTCCGATCTATCTCATTCAAACCGTTCCGGGGCAGCCATCTGTATGACACAAAACCACTGTTCTTAATCTATATATTTTAACCCCTGTATGGACCATAGAATTGTGAAATTTGGATATTCATTATCTAGGTATCAAGTGAGTTATCAATAATTTATAGCTCTGAATCAATCTTAAAAGCCATCCATTTTACTATAACTTCAAGAATGAATACAACATTTCTGCATTTGATATTTAATCACACAGGTTTTTGGATGTCTATATAAGATGAACTGTTATGAAAATTTATAGGATAGATGCCACCTTCAACATGAGTTTTCTTGTGTTATCATATAAGAAGGTTTCTCTAGGAACCATTGCAACTTTCAGAAACACATATATAACCCTGATCATTTATAGATTTAAAGATGTGTGGAAGGTTAACTTTATATTCACGTCAAAATATAATGCAGATTAGAAACCATCACCTTCAAAGTTTAATGGGTTGATTAATAGAAGGGTAACAGTTATTTTCGAGTTGACTATCAACATAACAACCTTATGTGTATTGCATTTTCTGACCTAAAAGATCAGCTGAAAGGAAGTACACATGACATTGATAATCAATAATGTGCTCCATCAATTAAGGCTAGCTAAAAGTCAAGAGAGGAAAGAAGTTACATAAGCAGGCAAGAAAGACACGGCTTTTCCTAAGAAATTGCATGTGCCATCAGATCAAAGGTACTTCAAATTAAACGTTTTTGAACTCTATTGGACGTTCCAAATGAGTACTGGTATGGATTCGGAAGTTTAACAAGTTTTGGTGGTTTGGGGTTGAAGTATTGGGTTTCGGCACCTAAAAAGGATAAAATAAAATAGCATAAAATAGAAGAAAATAATATTATATTGGTTTATGCATAATTTTGGCATTATTTATGTAAGTTTTGTTAGTTTTACTGAGATGATAGTCACATGAAAGGGATTCTTTGAGAACCAATCTATATGCCATAAGAAATTAGGCAAATCATTATTCATTGATGTGCTTTATTGTTGTCATGGTAGTTGTTTTGTGCCAACCAAACCATTCAGCCCGAGGCCGATCTAAAACACTTGGCTGAGATGCAACCCAACTAGGCTTATTTGTAGTCCAAAACATAGAGATGCCTAAAATTTAAGTCCTAAAACATTATGTCCAAACCTAAGACAAACAGGACCAAGATTACAAACTTTATTCAGCCAAATCTGACAGGAAATTGACTCGTGTACGTCCCCATTTATAAGGGCCTGATTCACATTCCATTTCATTTATAATGGCCCAGTTAACACCCTAAAATTCAGGCTGAACCAGACCAATATACAACCTTTATTTAGAAAGGGCTTCCTATTTCACATTTCTCTTCAACAGATGAAAGGAAAGGTGTCTGCTTCACAAATCACAGGTTATCTCACCTATCCATCAGACGGAAGATTTAGGTGGATGTGTGATTACCACAGAATCAACATAAAAATGATAGTATTCCTTCCTTAAATGATACATAAGACAATTTTACTGGTTCCCACATGTTTCCAGAACCTGACTTGTCAAGTGGTTATCACCAAATTCAGCTTCAAAGAGAAGATTAGTGGAAAACTACCTTCAAGACAAAGGATGGTCTTTACAAATGGTAGGTGATGCTATGGATTGCAAACATGCTAAGTACCTTCCTGAGGTTGCTAAACCAAATCTTGCACTCATCCATCAACAAGTTACTTGTAGTGTAACCTGATAGGATAGTAGTTTATAAACATTGACAAATTTTCAGTGTGTTGCAAGATCAGCAGGTTTTCATGAGCATAAAGAAGTGTGACTTCCTCACACAGTTTGATTTTCATGAGCAACACTATTTCATCAGGGAATGAAGTGGAACCTAAAAAGTTGGGAGGATCGTAGATAGATTAGCCATTACCAACAAGCATCCATAAAATGTGGAGCTTCCAAGGTTTAGCATCTTTAAAGAGAAATTCTACCAAAAGTTCAGTTCGCTGATTGCACCTTTAACAGCCTATTTTAAAGGAGGTGTGCTCAAGTGGACTCCGAAAACCAAAAGAGGCTCTAAGTAATCAAGAAGTAGATGTCTGATGCATCCATTTTTGTATTATCAGATATCAGCAAGGTACCAGAGGGTTGATTGCATGCTTCACAGTCTAGAAATTGGGGGGTGTTTAGCCAAACAATAATTCCTGAGCATTCTCCAGTGAGAAATTTGAACAATACAAGAAGAGATTCTCTACATATGTGCAATTTTACGCTATTGCAGTCACCTCAACATTGGGAGCACTACCTACCATGTTCATGTTGGATTATTATCATGAAGGTCTCAAATAGGAAAATGTGCCATGGAAAGCACAAGCTCAATCGACAGTATCAAAATTGATAAATAATACATTGGACGGTTGATGTTGTTTGTGATCCATCAAAAAAAGAGTCAACAAAACAAGGTGGCAGATACACTCAACCAGCAAGCAACACTGGTGGTTATACGTAAGTTGTTAAAAAAACAACATAAAAAAAATGTAGATTTAGATGAGATACGGTCTCAATAAGAGTAGATGACAGTGAGGGTTATAACTTATAAACTTTATCATGCATCTTTCTTCTAGGGTAATCCACCTTTGTATTACAGGATTGTTTACCTAAAATCGTCAGTACACTGCACAGATGTTTGAGTAACAGCCACAACAGATACAAACAAATTTAGGGTTGTAAACTTTTTAGAAAAGAAGCTTTTGAAGGTTTCTGAAAGGGGCAACACAATCAAGACATGATAAAAGGTCACAGCCAAGCAATCAATAGCACACCCATGACATAATTAGACCATTAATATTCACAAAAAAGGAAAATGAACTTACAAAGTCTCTACTTTACCGTCAATGCAGTGAACACCAGACCAATTGCATGGATCACTGTCCTCACGATTCCAATTATTGAAGGCACCATACAGGTCAACATCCACCTTTGAACGAAATTCCAACAAAGCCAACCCTATGTCCCCAAAAATGTCACAAGGCAAAAATATTAGCGTATCTTCTGATTAACTTGCAACTCATAGTACATTGTGATTCTAAAAGGTCATCATCATCCAAGCCCTCTCCCATCATAATGGGTCGGCTTTGGAGCATAAGAAAGCTCCAGTGAAACAATTGATATAAGTTTTTCTATGACAAGCTATCAACTTAACATCAACCGGCTACGTGGGTATCAAATTCCTAGGCGACGTATCTATGAGCATGAGAGAGTCATGCCATAGAACCTAGATGGCAGATGGTACTTAGACCTGCCTTTGGCTACGCATATTAAGCTCACGAAACCAAGGAGAACCCTCCAAGTTCCTCTAGACTATAAAGTATCTAGATGAAGAGGTAAGGTGAACAATTTGCAGTCGCGAAATGTTTAAGACATTGAGATTCTGAAACCCTTTGGAGGAAAATAATCTATGAAGTTGCACACTTAGATGTTGAATGGTACCACCCTTGAAACATGGAGACGTACTATCACTAGAATATAAACTTTTTGAATGCATGTGAAAATTCTTAATGTCAGTGAAAGCGTGAAATGCTGAAACTGTAATATTACTATTGTAGAATCTTCAAATTATTTTCTACTTTTATTCGGGAAACCCCACAATCCCCAATCTAATGACCTTGAAGATGCATGATCATAGGTAAAAAGAAGACTAAGAGGCCACAACAATAACATAGTTGGATTAAATAGTACAATTATAGTCGCATGCTTGGCATTTGCAAAAAATTGATTAAGGAAGTTCGAGAATAAGGAAAAGAATATATGAAGTTTGTTAGAAAGTTGAGAAAGAATCAATAATACTTAAGAAATACAAACAAAAAAAGAAAAGGAAAAAAAGAAGGCTATAAATAAATAGAAAGATGTAGCCTATTAGGTTGCAGGAAATTGGAACTCCAGGATTGGCCTATAATTTTGCATTTGGTTATAGGAATAGAATTGCAATGCCACTCAGAATCCCAAATTCTCTATACAGAAGTCAAAAAACACGAAAACAAGTTCCTGGAATCCAAGTATATCATGCATTGATCTACTGTGGCCCCCATGGATTATGGATATATGATAATTTTCATAAATGGAAAAAGACCATCCATGGAAATGGACCAAACAATAAACTTTGGATATTGTAAAGTTATAGAAATAGTTCAACGAACAAGTTCTCAAAATTGATTAATTATACACTTTCCTTTTTCAAGTCATACAGTTTGAGGATTCCAATACCAAACATTTCTATACAAAAGTAAGGTATTTGTCCTATTAGATATTCTTCCGGAAAAGGGTGTCCCGGTGCCATGAGACTTCCGCTTATGCAGGGTTCGGGGAGGGTATCAAGATATACGCGGTCTTGCCTCCCGTATATAGAGAGGTGGTTTCCGTGACTAAACCCGCCTCTTCTAGGATGCAAGTAACAAACGTTACCGACGCACCAAGGACACCCTTCATGTGTATTATTCTCCTAAAAATGAAAAACTGTGTTGCAAGGACATGCATACGGATACAACAGGGCAAGGTAAGAACACACAACACCTATTTTGGTGCGTCTTGGGGTGTTTTGGAGTGTCATGGATGTATCCGAAGTGTGTTCGACACGACACAAGCCCACATTTTTCGGAGTTTCCATGCTGCTTAGACGGGCATGAAAACAACACGTCACTGACCCACCGTTAATTTAGGTGCCCTAGTTCACATTGGGGTCCGTGTCGTATTCGATACATGTCCGCCGACACGACATTTAGATTGAAAAAAAAAAAAAAGGTCACGAACATGGAACACTGTCTTGAAATTGTTATACCTTCCAGATTGAGGCAGAAGCTCTTTTCGCAGTGCAGGTAGAGCAGCAGGAAGAGCGCCCAAAGGATCCTCTGCAGCCGGGACACATATACGTTCCATCTGCTCCTCCTCATCTTCTTCCCGCGCTGACTGTCGTTTCAGCTGCCGGACTCTCCGACTAATCGCCAGACTTTTTTTTGCTAGCCAAGCGCACCTCTCTCACGCAACTAGGACGTAGTTTCTATCCATCGTCTTGATTTGTTATTTGTTTTTTGTTTTTTCCTGGGTACAACGCAGACAAGGTGTTCGACAGAATGCCGAAGAGGGAGGGAGCAGCGACCGGCCGGCTGGCGTATCTCTCTGAGGAGTTACTCGCCGGATTCCATTCGCTCCCTCTCTCTCTCTCTCTCTCTCTCTCTCTCTCTCTCTCTCGACCTCTTCTTTCTTTCTCTCTCTCTCTCTCTCTCTCTCTCTCTACGCCTCTCCTCCTTTTTCTCTATCAAACTGACCTCTCCCCCACTTCTTCATTTTTTCTGTTTTTTTTTTCATGATTGGGATAACTGTCAGTGGCGGCGGGAAATTTTGGTGGCGGGAGGATCCCTGCGCGATCGTCGGGATCGGATGTGCAACCCACAAATACTGGGAAAGTGTTTGACCATATCTACCGTTGCTCCGCGGCCCCGAACCTCCTCTCGAAAAAAAACTTTCATACAGTAGTATGTAATCTTTATTTGATACAGACTGTATCACACGTCATACGAGTCTGACTACTGTATCAAAGTTCACCTTCCTCCTCTCTATAAAACTTCATGCATCCAATATCAGGAGTGCTGCTTGGGCCTCGAATTTGGCCCACGAACTGGCCCGCACGTCACGTGTCAGGATTCCATTGAAGGGGAGTCCGAATTTTTCGTACCGTAGGATCCCCGACGCGAACTGCTGTCAGTTTACCATTTTTCATCCAATATTAATGAAATAAATCATCCAATAATTAGAGCATCAAACTATCAAGACTCGGTACACCAGTCATCTTCTCTCTTTTGTTTCTAAACAATGATTTATCAAATACCGTTCACTACACTAACATCACATATGTTTTATGTTTATTATACGGGTATCCTTATTTTAAAATAATTAACACGGAATATTCCTATTATAGGAAAAATAAAGATAGTTAGTGAAATTATCCATTTATATTATTTTCAAAATAAGGATATCATGTATAATAAATAAATAAACAAACGGGAGGTTACTGTAATTAATTATCCCTATCAAATAATTGTCTTAATCTTTGACATAATTGAGTTAGTATGGAGAAAACCTAAAAACTTCATCCTTCCTCACTTCGATTGCCTTCCTTTAGCTTCTTCTTCCAGTTTCAAACAAGCTTCATCTTGTGCATATTGCTACTTAACCTAAAAAATGGCTAAATTTTTTAATGCCATTAAAATCATATTCTATCACCAATTTCAAAGCAAGTCCGGTCATAGTGAGACATAAAATGTACAACAAATAAAAGATATAGAAGTTCAAAGACGATAAGCATTTTAACTTATGAGAAAGAAATGCATCTCGGTTCATCAAAATATGGCGAGACTATCACTATGATATTCTTTTTGTTAGGTTAATTAACAACATGTAGTTGACCCAGTTTATTAGGTTTCTTGATCCATGAATATGGTACATACAAGAGAGAGAAAATGTCGAAAAGATTATGGATTTTTCACGACGAACCTAACCTAGCTTCCAAGTTTTCTTAGAAAAGTGAGACAAGTGATAGAAAAGAAAAACGAGACACCCACGGTGCAAGTGATACAACTTGCCATCTTGAAAAGCGGTGGCCTTGTTGAGTGGCTAGCAGATAGGGATGCATACAAAATATCGACCGAGGAGTGGATATTTCGGCCCATGGATGATGCGTAGGCAAAATACGACTAAGGTTCCGACGATGAACAAAGAAAAGACAAGAAAAATGAGCTAATACTGCGAAGTTTACACCTACTCGTATTAGTTCATCTTAATTAGTTCCTTACCCTTATGTACGAATTTTGGATAAACCGTCTTCCTATCAAGGTTAAGGAGTCAATTGAATATCTCAACGATCTATATCATTATAAAAAAAGAAGATTATATAATCAATTCTTTCTTTCCTTAGATATACCACCTGGTGTGAGACGGTACAATCCTCTACGAGAGGAATGCAATGGGATGAGGACTTTGAAAGAGGGAACCTTTCGACGTATATTTATAATAGAAGTCCATTTCCCGTGACTTCATTGAGTTCATGGACCTTGCTTTGACTCTCAAAATTACATTATAGAAAGAATAATGCTTCAAGGCTTTTAAATAGCATAAAATCCTATTTGCATTGAACATTGATAGTGTTATTCATTCCAAGAAAACATGGTTGCCCTTTTCTTTTCATGCCTATCCCCGAGATGTAGTAGAACTCCAAATTAACATGCATTTTTATGCTGAATAGCTCTTGAATGTTTTAGTTCTCTAGTGAACACATCATAAGTGGTTATATGGCAGTTCGATGGATTACTGCACTTTCTTTGGTTAATGAAATTTGGTTCGATTGATGGCATATCAATATAAACTGTCAACTCTTAAGTAATAGTTCTGTTGACATGCTTTGCTGCCTCTTTCTCAGCTTGAGCATTATTTTGTGATAATTTTTGACCTTATCCTTTTCTTTCTCTCACATATGGCCAGTCTTGTGTTAATTTGTCAGTAACAACTGGTTATTGAATCATCATCCCTTTCGATACTTATACTATGGACATGCTCTCTCTCTCTCTCTCTCTCTCTCTCTCTCTCTCTCTCTCTCTCTATATATATATATATATATATATATATATATATATATATATATATATATATATATATATATATATATATATATATATATATATCCTGATTAGTGCCTTGTTATTTTGGCCTTCCTTCTCTTCCTCGGTCTTCCCCAGATAACAGTGTCATTTGGAGACACCATAATTATGCTTGAGGTATAACTACACTATGAATGTGACAGGTTATCAATGAGATGAGGAAATTCACAACGGCTCTTGATAAAGGTGCTACAAAGATAGACTCAGGACAGCTCAAATTTTCACTATTGATAATTATAAGTTTGTTATTCCCAAAAATTATTCATCTGGTTGTCCACTTTGAATTAAAAAATTTTTATAATTAGAAATGTCAAAATTTTGACAGTATTTTCAATTGGTAGGACTGTTAAAATTTTGATAGTCCTACCAATTGGAAGGACTGTCAAAATTTTGACAGCCCTAAAAAAATATGTTGATTTTTTAGGACTGTCAAAATTTTGACAGTCCTTCCAATTGGTAGGACTGTCAAAATTTTGACAGTTCGGAGGGGAGGGCTACGCGAGGTGACACGAGGGCGGGACTGCATAGAGGCCGGAAGGGGAGGACGAGGCGGAGGAGCGGGAGGAGGAGGAGGAGGCGCGCCCTGGGGGCGGCGGCGGGAGGCGGGGGAGGAGGTGGAGGCATGCGCGCGGGGGCGGCGACGAGGCGTAGGCGCACACGCTCGCCTCCGTTGCTGTTGCCGCTGCCGCCGCTGCTGCTGTTGTTGCCGTCGCCGCCACCGTCGCCGGCGCGAGGCGTAGCCACAGACCCTCGCGAGCGCGTGCCTCCGCCGCGCGCAGCCTCCCGCACACTGCTTCTTCTTCTTCTTCTTCGTGACGGAGCCGACGGGAAGGTGCTTAAGGTGCGGCTCGACGGCGGCAACGCGGTCAATGGCTAGGTCGACGACGCGGAGAGGCGAAAAATCGCAAGAGCAGGGAGGAGAGGCCGGAGGGGGGTGGGGGTGGGGGAGGAGCAGGAGGAGGAAGGTGAAGAGGATGGACAGCCCTAGTAACATTTGGACTAGTCTGAGTAAAAAAAATTCTAACTGGACTAACATCAATACTATGCTAGTCCCGAGTTATTTTTGTAGTACCTTTAGCAAGAGTCTTCACAAACTGATGCAATACCTTGACTAATCAACAGTTACCTATCTTGACCTTTCTCCTTCAAAGAACCTACATATGTTAGGTTTACTAGGTAAAGATGCGATATTGTGGATAGTGGATCGTTTACTAATTTCTTATATACAGTCGATCTTCTAAATAATACCATCTGCTGTGTTAGTAACGTACCTGCATAGATTCATGAAAGCAATGAATCAAAGATCAAAGAACTTTAATTCATTGCATAAACCCAATTGATTGGATTGTGAAACAAGCTTTCATAAATTTTCTAAGTCCTATAACTCCTGTCATAACGTCCGTCTTAAAATTATACATTGTTCATGTCCAAGTTGAGACTCTGAACTACAACATGCTGAGAACACTGTACACACACACACAACCTTTAGAGCATTCCTTTTCCAAGTCCCTTTTACTATCAAACTGCTTCTGTCACTAGTCTTGCCCATATTGTCTCAACAATTGTTTCATTACGGTGTTGGCAGATCTGATTTCTTGGGCACCAAGTTTGCCATCTTCGACAGCCAACCGCTATATGATGGTGCAAAGACATCAAGCTGCCGTGGAAGCCGGCGTCGGCGTTTTGCTAGCAAGCAGATTAGCCCACAGGTCCCAGCCGGTAGCTTTGAAATCGTGCAGGTCTCCTACAAATTCAATCTCCTCAAATCGAGAGGGCCCAGAAGAATGTTGTGTGCAATGCAATGCAATGCGCTGCCTCGACTGCCTCGGCGGCAGGGGAAGAACCTGCAGGAAATGTCCTCGGACACTCTGCTGGATCTGTTGTCCTAAGAAACAAAGCTCCTCGGTGGCACGAGCACGTTCAGTGCTGGTGCTTGAACTTCTCTCGGTCGGGTCACTGTTGCCTCAGTGAAGTACTTTCAGCTGGCAGGGGGAACGGAAGACAACGAGACTGTACTACTCCAGTTTGGTTGGGAAGGTTGCCAACGATCTCTTCACGATGGACTACAGGCAGCCGCTCTCGGCCTTCCAAGGTTTTGCCATCTGCCTCACTAGCTACGATACGAAATTCGCGTGTGAATAGAAACCATGGTGCGAGGAATTAATATCTTGCATCCTCGTGATTGATTGAAACATGGTACTGAGGGGCAGCTGACCTCTTCTGTTTCGCTCTAAATTACAAATAGATCAGTTAGAAAGCAGTTCAAATCCTCCAGAAAACATCCAAGCATTCTGGTGTTATATAAGTGGTGATGGGGTGTGCCAGTAAGCCCTCGGACATGTATTTATGGCATCAGTTTTGGGTGCTTCATATGTTCATAGCCGTTTTGGACTACATATTCTGCTGATGAATGAAATTGGAAGGGGAGTCAAAATGTATACAATGATCAGTTGTGAAAATGTAACAAAAGAGTAGTTAAAGAAATTCATAGATACCTACCAGCAGGTTGATGAGGGTTAGCTTGGGCTACCTTGTAATCTGGGTTTTGTGTGAAACAATGCCCTTCACCAATTCCAGTATTACTGGAGTAGGTGTAGGAAGTTAGGGTTCATCTTACACACCAATTAGTAAACAATCAAAACTGCTCAACCCTTGCTGGTAGGCCGTTTATGCATCAGTCTTCCCAAAAGACCAGGCTTAATAATTCGACAAATGGTTAATTTTTATTTCCTTTTTACTTCCACCATTGACCACATATTCCCAACATTGCACATGCAGTAAATAGTACACCGATGGTTCGTATCACCAGCATCAGAACCTTAATAAGCAGCCTTGCTCTCCAATAACCAAAAACTAATAACCGTCGGATTCACCAGCCTACCAAACCAAATATCTAAAAGAAGATGAAAACCAAGGAATGATAGATGAAAGGCAAGTATACAGATCATACAGGAAGTTTAACATTGAACAGACGAGTATCTTTATCATCTTATGTAAACCCTCTTCTACAGATTCTGCAGTCACATTACTGAAACAGACATCCATAGTACTCCCTCCCCTTAACAGGAAGAGTTCAGCACATGCTTTAGTGACACTTATTTCTTCCCCCTCAGTTTCACCCCCAGCACCCTTTCCAGCTTGGTGATAATCTGTTGATTTGGAATGGCCTTCCCTGACTCGTACTCTTGAATCACTTGGGGTTTCTCATTGATCAACTGCAACAAAAGAAATTTGATCACCATGAATTTACTAGAAGGTGTAAGAAGAGAAGAAAATACCTGTCCAAGTTGGGCCTGCGTGAACTTCTTATCCATCCGAGCCTGCATGATGTTTTTCTTCAGCTCCGTTGGCACCCGTTCATCTGCATATGATTTTTAATTTAAACCTCAGGAAGAATTGAAATGGAATCATCTGCCTGCTATTACCAGAAATCTTCATGAAAGCCAAAAGTTAAAAGACAACAATATTGTTTTAATGGGTGTAGAAAATCCTAAAGTAGTTAGCAATAGCATAAACATAAAATACATATGATAGAAGAAATAACTTAGGCGTTCAGAACCTCTAAACATTTCAGGAGCATGATAAATGGAGGCAATCTGCTCCTGCAAGAATTTCAACATTATGTTTTGAAGTTTGGATTTCAAGTTAATCAGAAATAATTGGTGAATGATGAACCCGGATATGCAACAGTTAAAATGTGAGAAGTAAAACTGCAACTGAAACAAGGATAAAAACCAAGGTCATTAATGTGCTTAAGCGGGATGAATGTTCCTAACATGTATGATCTTTAGTATAGGCAGACTGCTCCTGTAAATTAGATCTCCGCACTGCATTTTAAGTTCTAATTAGATCCTTGCACTGCACCGTTTTAAGTTCTGCAATCTACACCACTCAATCAGATTATTTGAAAATGTGTCGAATAACACAGTTCTAGGGATTTCTTCAACAGAAATGCTAAAAACACATTATAAAACCTTCTCCAACCCATCATGCACCTGCTACTAGTAAAGTACACATTATTAAACACTATGCACTAACATTTAGTATTCCAACTTTTACAAGATACTCTCCTGAAACCTCTGAAACTATTAGATGTTATCCAAATCCTTTCCAAATTGCGGCCTGTAAATTCTAGACTACATGTGCTTTCTGTGTTGGTATTGATAATGGACTATATCTGAAACTGAAATTGTTGGGTGGTCAGCATGTCATAAACACAAGGCTCTAATTTCAAGTTTAGTATATGAATGTATTTTAGACCTTCCCCTGCAATACTCCTTTCTACAGAACAAAATCAGATATTCAACCTTATTGTTTATGTTTAGCAGGCAACAGATTCCTCAAAACCTATTTCTATTGTCTAAAACATTTAATTCCTTTCCAAGTAGTGATGCAGACATTGCTGTTTAGATCATATGTAAATCTAATTTGTACCGTCCGAGCTCCTCAATCTTTAGAAGTGGATTTTTACTATACAAAACATAAGACCATCATACATCAAAAGAAAAAGTAATACCGTTAGGTGACAACATGTTAGAAAAGATCAAAGGCACTGTATGACACCGGTTATGTACAAAACTTCAGTTTTCAAATATTCTAGTTTAAGAAATAAAAGTAACAATCAAGGGGGTGGTCGGTAGCACTGGTAAGGGAGTGGTGGAGTGGGCTTGGGTTCGAATTACAGCCAAGGCAAAAATTAATTAAATGGGAGGGGGTATTGGTGCTAGTAACCCAAGACAGGGACGATCATTCATGACTGGCCTTCTTATCTAAAAAAAACACGATTAGAAAAGAAACACAAAGGCATAGCATAGCACTACAAATAATTGAAACACATGGCCTTGAAGCATAGCAACATTAATAATATATATGATATCCTCCTGGAAGAAGCTATTGTTCAAACATAACATAGCAGGCTTCCATTTTATCAATAGATGACACAATTCAGGCATGTGTGTAAAAGAAAAGAAAAACATAAATACAGATACTAAAGAATACTACTATTCTAAAATGGCAAATAGGTACTATGATTGGTGTTTAATCACTCATGTCAAATTCCATCAAGGACTCACGAGTTTAAATAGCCTTCTTTATCAAGGAGCAGCAACACTATGGTATGAAGATTCGTGTCATGCTAGCTGATAAGAGTACTGTGAAAGAGCAACCAAAAGTCACCACAGAACACCTACGACCCATGAAATTCTCGATCTTGCATGGTTAAAAATGTTTGCAATTATTGAAAATCAGTTTCACACAGATAAGCCAGTAAAGGTTTAGCAACGCCAGATGTTTGCATCCTGAGGTAACTCTAGTGATGTTATGCTCATGTCTACTATTTTCAATTGCAAGTGCCAAGACAAAATAAATGATGGTTGCATTAGGTAGCCAATAACCAAGATAAGTTTTTGCCGAATCTTTTTATGAAATAAATTCCTACGACCCATCAAATTCTCGATCTTGCATGGTTAAAAATGTTTGCAATTATTGAAAATCAACTTCACACAGATAAGCCAGTAAAGGTTTAGCAACGCCAGATGTTTGCATCCTGAGGTAACTCTAGTGATGTTATGCTCATGTCTACTATGATGGTTATGAAATAAATTCCCCGGGATAGTCTAGACGTGCAACGAAGACTGATAGATGCACCAGCTAGGAGTGAGTAATTAAAGGAGCTCCTAGAGCTAGGGGCATATCTAAGCAACCTTGTATTGGGACTGCAAAAAAGGATAGGCGTTTTTGCAAATACGAGAAAAGAGGCTCGAGGTGAATGAAAAATAACGATTCTTGTAGTTGACTCCAAAAATTTGGGTGAACCTTTGGTGTTGTGTGCATCTGCAGTCATGGCATGCAATATATCTCATTTAGTACATAAATCCAAGGTGCTACCAGTGTGCACCTTATGTCAATGCCAACTCAACCCACACAAAAATTGGATCGGAAAGACTTAAACAGATGCAAATGGTTGCTTCTGTCTTCTTAACCTAAAAAAAAGCAGTCAGGTTTTTGTGCCAAGTTCTCACAGGGACGACCGAAACTATTCAAAGGTTAAATGTGAAGGGAGTCGTGAAATTTATAATTTATCATGGTCTAGGAAATAATGAGTTCTATTGGCTTTGAAGGGTTGAAATTACATATTGAAATATTAAAACTAATATGGCACACAAATCAATACAAACATAATGCAAGATGTTTGCAACCTGCAGTCACGGTATACTTCATTCGGCATGTAGGTCTGACGTGTTACCCATATGTTCACAGTATGTGTCACTCCTTTATCATCTCAAAAAAATTTGGTGGGGTACACTGAAAAAGCTGTGCGCCCCACTCCTCATATCACCTTGACCTAGAAAGAAGTCACAGTTTTTTGCAAATGTTCTTATGCCCAAAAGGCTTAATAAAATAAATGATTTGGTATTTGTACAATTTCTAACAGGCCTACATAATTTTACAGTACTAATCTCAAGGACTGTACAAAGGATCAAGCAACACTTATGAAGACAAATAAACTTTTCGCAAGAAGTTAAATTTTACTTACGAGACAGATTCTCTGTTTCTTCATCAAGCTTCCTCGTATTCAATGTTGTGCTACTAGAAGCTGCTTTATTTGTACCAGCAGCAGCTGTAAAGATTAAAAAAACACAATTAAATATGAAGAAATCAGGGAATCAACTTACTTAGAAACAGTATCAAACAGATCAGTCACCAATTTCCATCACAACATAATCCCAAAATGCAAACAACTTTAAACTTTAAAGTGAATGAGATAAACTAAAGCGCAAACCACTTTTTCCAACTCATAAGAATATTTTTTCAGTTAACCATATTCCAACACAACCAAATATAACTATCTCCAGTTACAACTTTTTGAGAAACAGAAACCAACTAAGAGGCACGAAATAGACTTACTCTTAAGATATTTCTACTACTCAATAATTGTTTGCCAGCTTAATAAAGGTTCATAAAACCCAGTGCAGCCACAATTAGGAGCCAAAATGCACCAGGAATAGATATATAATTTCCAAGTAGCTCGATAAACTAATTAGTCAAAACAGTCAAAAGAGTAAACAAAGAAGTCCAATCGTTCCTGGTCAAACAAAATAATCCCTGTAAGAAGAACCTCAAACTAGCCAAAGTGGCTGCAAATTTATCCTAAAGGCATCCTAGTAGGTACAGTCATTGGCTTAGCTTCTAGACTCCTAAGTGGGTCCCACAAAAACTAAAATAGTCACTCACAAAGCAATTTAAAGTTAATAATTCTGGACATTCTCTGGAATAAGGCTAAATAGTATCTAGACTTAACAGAATAAAAAAAAAATTGGTATGATAAAAATTATAAAGTTCTTATTAAAAGGTACGAGTACAATAAACAGCAAGTCCAACTCCCTATTATTATGGAGGCATAAAGGTAGAAAGATGCACTTGTGTGTCCGGGTTTGGATCAAATGATGTTGTAGAACTTTGTAATATAGATAATTATTATGTTCAACAAACACTAAAAGCATCCTTAGTAGTTGGGACTCTCCAATGCAATTTGGGGCCCAAAATTTCAAAAAAAAAAAAGGTAAATGTAGAATGGGTTGGGTTTGTATGAGAATAGTAGAAAATAATAAAGTGAGCTCCGGTCCCAAAGATTGTGTGATCAAAATTTGATGTGGAAAAAATAATGTAAAATCTAGAATCTAGAAAGTTGTGCTGCAAATTGGGACTTACGATTCTACAAAATGAGTTCCTACAATCTAGAATCTAGAAATTGTGAGGCCCAACCATAGCATCTATGGGTGGGATTTGACCGAAAATCTATAAATTGGAACTAGGGATGAGACTTACTATTCTACAAAATGAGCTCCTACATTTTGAATCTAGAATCTAGAATGTGGGATGGGCCTTACTAATTATGCTCTAACAAATAACACAAGTATCACAATAAGAAAAAAAAATACATTTAAATGTCCATCAAAAATGTATTTAGCTAGGGGTGTTAACGAACCAAGCTATTCGCGAGCCAGCTAGAGCTCGACTCATTGAAAATCTCGTAAGCTGAGCTTTTTGAGCTCAAGAGCACGACCTTTAGATAAAATAACCCAAACAAGAGCTTTGAGCTATTCGGATCGTGAACTTGCGAGCTGACTTATTTTTATTTATATACTTGTATAAAGAAATATCTTACATTAATATCATTGTCCAAACATTAATATCATTTTCCCATTTGGTGTGAAGCTCACTTAAACACTTTCAATTTGACAGTATGCTTATTGAACTGTACTTTTTGTCTGGGACAAAACTCAGTTCACAAACAAGCTCGATCCAAGCTTAAACTCATCTATAACTCAAACTCATCAATCGATTTTAAAAGAGAAGCTCACAAGCCGAGCTCGTGGTCGCAAATATTTTAGAGAGCCGGGCTTAGAGCTTAATTTTAGGCTCGTCTAAAAGCTCTGACTCTATTTTTGCTTAGAAATCCAAGCTAGAGCGTTTAAGATGCTCGTTCAAAACTCGGCTCGTTAACACCCCTGTATTTGGCATCAATTTTTCATAGTATAAATGTATAGTTGATGGAAAATCACCTTGGTAGCCCAAAATTATTTATTACACAAAACATCTTAAGAGAAACCTTGATGATGCATGGATGTTGATGCAGGAAGGAAGGGTATGGGGATATAACACACAACTTGATTTCTCGGGACTCACCAAAATACCCACAGACAGGATAAATACAAATCACATGGAATCAGAAGAAGAAATCTGAACGTTGCCTGCCTCCTCCAATAACAAGTTAAAGCAACACTAATTTGATACAAGTTGCCCACAACCCTCACAGCCTCCAACGACCAAAAGAAACTCTTGTTCTTAAAAGCAAACTTGAAGAATTCCAAACAAGTCCTAAAAAAATGCAATCTTAATTTAGTAAACCTTAAAAGGAAACTGAAGTAGAATTATCAGGGCATGATCCCTAACTCAAAACTCAAAGACGAGACCAAAAGTCCCCAAAGCCAAAAGTTAGTAGTTAATGTTAGCTCAAGTAATAATAAAAACTCCCACTTTAGATCAAATTTGATCCAAAGTGGGATTAAAGTGAAGAAAGTGACATCTTCTAACAAAAATTAAATAAGGGAACTACCGTACTAAGTACTGGAGACCATGTTCATGCCAAATAGGGTTTCAGGTTTGTCAAGGATAAACAACAGAATATTGGACTTCCATACTGAGAATCTTTCTCTGTATACATGTCATTTCTTGTGAACGACGCCAATACAAAAAAAATGTGTTAATTTAAAAAAATGTCGGACAATATACTGAGTGGGAACAGATAAACCCAACTCGGGGAAAAAAGAGTCAGGACCAATGGTAAAAGTCACCTAAAAGATTAGCGAATAAGAATTATTCTGAAAATTCACTAACTCATACCCTTAAACCCCAAATACACCACCAACCACCTAATGCCTTAATTCTCACGACATCAACATCTACCACAGCCTACGACTCCGATTATGGCGTCGACCACCAAAGCTGTTAGACTCTTGTCAATGAACTAACACTGGAGAGTTCCAATGAGTAAGTTCTCTTTTTTCTGTCCTCACTAATTTTTCCGAATATTATTCACCTCCCTCGCTACATGCTTCATGGCCGCCTTCTACTTGACGACCGCCAAAAACCACTGACGATTCAAATAAGTATTTTTTTTCTTAATAATTCCTAAACATATACACCTGCAACTTCCTCAATTCCTACGTAAAACTATAGGCTATATCTTGATATTCACAGTAGTTTATTATCTCAGCGATGACGAACATGTCAACAACGACTGATAATCAAGTCAAAACATAGCTAGTTAACCCTAACCCTGATCTCTAGAAACAGATGAGAAACCACGGAAAATAAATTCTATCAATAGCGAAAAGAGTCAGGAAACAACATCGGAGCATGGATGCATACACTTCCTGAGGGTCTCGATCTCGGCGCCGCTGCGCCGCGCGGCGTTGACTGCCTTCTCGTCCTTCTGGGCGGCGGCGTTCGGGGCCTTCTTGCGGACGACGACCGGCGCCCAGTCCTGGTTGATCGGTCCGATTCCCGCCATCGCCTGATATCTTTTTTAGGGTTAGGGTTTCGCAGGAGGGACTGGAGAAAAAGAATTTATGGAAAAAAGGAAACAAATGATTGTGGAGAGATTTCCTGAAGGGCTGGCTGGAGAATAACTTACATTACTCTAAGCGCATCCTGGCCGTCCATTGCGTGAATGAGCGGTTGAATGGTTGTTAATCTTTGTCCGTTTCGAGTTAGGTCCCCAAAATATTTGTTATTTACTTAGAGGTCTCCCATCTGTTTTTTCATGTATATATTTTGTGGGGGAAATGATTTGCACGGATAATGGATGACATCTCCCATGGTTCTCATCTTTGTGTTTCTATTTCTCCAATGGTTCTTCTTTAAGAAGGCTTCTTATCTACATGATATTTTTTATATAAAAATTTAACTGTATTTTCTAATGGCTGGTCTCTATATGTATTCATATTTTTTGTGTCATTAAAAAATAATAATTTTCATTCTAATATGATAAATAATTAATTATGTTGGACCATTTTTAGATCTCAAATTTTTTTATCAATGGCTCTACATATAGAGAGCCCCCTCAAAGAGCCCCTTTATTTTTAAATTTTTTTTCACATGTTTAGATAGAAACCCACATTTAAGACATTTTTTTGAGCTTGAGACTTATAAAAAAAAATAAAGGAGAAGCCCACCATTAGAGGAAGCCTTATATTCCTTTGTTGAAGGGCATTTTCTAATACAGTTAGCAAGTGTTACGTCATATCCTTGATCATAGTTGTTATACCTATTGAGAAAATAGGGTTGATAACAAAGTGTTTATCCTACCATTTTGGAGACACTTTGAAATCTTTTCGTCCATTCAGCTTTGTTAAAGGTCAAACCATTTATCTTTTAAAATCGCAATAGTTCATTTAGGAGATTTTTTTAGAGACACTATACTTCTTATTCGGGACTATCGAATTTTTTTTTTTCTGACAGAATTGTGAAAATTTTGATAGTCCTAAAATAGACATACTGTAAAAAAATTTGCCAATACTGTCAAAAACTTTGACATTATACCTATTTAACAGCATTTGGACTGTCAAAAAATTCTGAGTCTTAGAAAAAAAAAAATTAGACAGTCACAAGTAACTTTTGTAGTGCCCATAATAAAACCCGTTTAGCAGTACCACTATCATCCTCCTTACTAAAGCATTGGTATGCATGCGCTCGATGGAAGAGTACCAATACGGGGGGGTAAACAGGACATTTTTTCATATACACATTAGTCAGTTGCAAGCATATATATCAAATAAAGTAATTTCTACCAAATCAATCATAAATCAGCTAAAGTAAAATGTATCGATTTCATGCGACGAAGTCAATAAAGATATTTAGGGGTAAAGAGTTAGTAAAAAAGGGGCATGCTAGACACTTGAACCTGGGCTGTCTAGTAACCTATATTCCTACTTCTTGGCCCAGATATCTCTGCGATCCTTGGATTGTTTCATAGAAGCATGTTCTATTAGTAGCACACATCACTGGAACTGTCATGGAAACAATCTCAAACATGCAGGCAAGCAATTCAAAGGTTTCTTAGAATTATGGCCGTATGAAGAGCAGCAGATGACACTGTTATTTTTAGTACGGAATGAGAAAATACTGACAAATCCCAGATACTCCAGGACCATCTTGTTGATATTAGTTATATTACTGGAATACCAATACAGAATCTACTATTCTTCCCAAGATAAAATACATAGAGCTGGGGATGCACTAAATTACCAGATGCATGCATAGTACCTGCAGTTGCACTGAACTAGATATACATAATGCAGTAAGTACACCAGATAACACGAAATTCCAGAGTAGACTACATCACATCCTATGCTAGAACTCCAGCAGTAGTAAATTCTTCCAACTCTCACTATTCCTCGCCATCTTCGCTTGAATCATCCTGCATTGCAAATAAGGATGCACATTGTAGATCAAGGATTCTAACAAAAAAGTGTAGGAAAAAACAATTAACCAACATTTAGTTGAGTACTCATAAATTAGTTTATACATGATTGCTATTACAATTGAATGAAGCAATGTATACTTTTCTGCATGGGAACATTTTAACCCCTCTACCACGCCTACCTTGCATAGGACTACAAAGTTAGGGCCTGTTTGGTTCTGTGTTTAAACGCACATTCAGGAGCATAAATGCTACAGGCGCTCAAAAGTAGCGTTTGGCTGTTTCTTTCTCCAAAAAAAATTTACATTTTTTTTTTCGAAACCAGGGTTTAAACGCTGGTTTCAGAGAGTAAGTAAAAGTTATTTTGTGAGTGGAGTTTTTATCTGTTGCTTGCGGCCCCCCATCCCTCGATTCTTTCAACCCCTCTAGTCATCTTCTCTCTCTCTCTCTCTCACTCTCACCACTTTCTCTCTTCTCTCCCTCTTCCTCCATATCTCCTCCTTCCCGCTCCTCCACATCCGCTCCTCCATATAGCTCTTCCATCACATCCCTCGATTCTTTCAACCTCTCTTGCGGGCCTGTTTTAGATGTCCTCAACACAAGGATTGTCCCAAAGCCAAAGGTGTTTGGACTTTTGCTGATGCTCAGTTAATTTTCTTTTCTAAAGCTCATTTAAAGTTCATCGGCTTTTATGAGAAGTTTGTTTCACCTTCAAAATAATTTTTTTACTTCTTCATTGGCGTTGGAACGAAATTTACAAGTTTGGACAATCCCTATCTCGTGTTCCACTTCAATGGGCTAGTTTTTCTTTTCCTCCACATCCGCTCCTCCCCAGCTTGGCGCGCTCCGACGGAGCATGGGATTTTCGGCAGAGGGGACCTTCAGTGTCTTGGTGCACGAGACGCATGAGATTTGCTGCAAAGGCCGACCCTGACTCCGCCGTCTCGACCCAGACCATCCACGGCAGGGCCGCAACACGGTCTTCAACCGGAGCCTCCGGCTCGAGGTCAGGACGGCCGGGAAAGAAGAACAGAACATAACTTTTTTTATTTTATTTTTTATAATTTTGTAAAGAAAGAACAAGAAAAAAGAACGAAAATTTTGGCGAAGAAGAAATAACAAAATTTTTGGAGAAGAACGACAGAAACAATATTTTATAAAATTTTATTTTAAATTTTTTCAAAAAAATATTTTACCAAACAATTTTTTTAATTTTTGTTTCTGAAAATTATTTTTGAGATGAAATTAACCAAACGCAAACTCACAAAATGTATACTCAGAAAACAGTTTTATAACATCTTCTCTGAAAACTGTTTTCAGAAAAGAAAAAAATCAGGAAACCTATCCAAACGGACCGTTAAGCTTCCGTGCATAACTGTTTTGATAAGTTGTCTCGACTCTTTGCATATGTACTAAAAAATTTACATGCCAATTTAATTATGTACTTACGTTTGTCTTTCATGTGTGATATAAATAACAAGAGGGAGAGAAGTTAAGTGGTATTTACACTTGATAAATCTATAACATCTTTCGTCTCCTTTTGGTCCATGGCCTCTGCATCTGCATGCTCCAGAATCATTACTTCATCACTGTCATCATTCTGCAAATAATGTATAGAAACGATGAGGAAACTCATAAAAGGCAGATGATGCTTAGTAGTAAGGAAACTACATGTACATGCGGTAGTTAACTAGATCCTGTGCATCCATTAAATCGTGATTGGCACCATCTTTCTGGGGATCAAGCTGAATAATATGATAAATATAAAACATTGACAAAGGAGACAAATGGCTTAAGAAAAATAGCAAGATGAAGGGAATAAATAGAGTGCACTTTAAAATGACAAGTGCGCAAGTATCTCCTTGATCAATTTTATCACTCTAGAGACCTTTCATTATATTAGATAAATCAAATGACTATAATAGAGAATATATAAAAAAAGACCAAAAAGAAAACACTTGGAATACTGTCGTCACAAAAGAATCAAAAATAAAAACACAACACATCCGTTTTGGTGAACATATCAATAGCATGTCAGTTATAATCACTTTTAAGAGCGAATCGTATATTAGCCAAATAGATTACTTTCTTACTAGGAAGGTTGATAGACTAGCATGTAAAGAATGCAAAGAGTTTAACCACTAGCATGTAAATATTCCAAGTGAAAAGATAAGGCAATCAAAATTGCCAGAGATAAATGGATTGCGCAATGACACACTAGGCCAAAGAGGGCAAAAGAATTGCATTCCAAACAATATCATTGAAACTATAACAACAACGACAAAGCTTGTCCAAAAAGTTTCGGGACGGCTATTCAATCTTAAAATCCAAAAAACATATCCACAATACAACTAAGCATAAAAAAAAATTAAAAATCAAAATAAAAAACCGCATGGCCGAGCAGGGCCGCCTATAGCCGAACAAGGCCGCCTAGGCGCCGAACAGGTCCGCCTAGGGACCGAACAGAAGCATAGGACCGGTCCCTAGGGGGTTTTCGGTGCAGCCGGCGGCCGCCTAGGGCCGAAATTTAGAACACTGCCAACTAACCAACTGTAATGTCCCGCTTCGCACGGTGCATTACGATGATTCAATGATTCGAAGAGGTATTAATTCAGATTTGGTTTCATGTGCAGGTAGTATGCGGAGTTCCTTGCGATCAGAGTATCATCTCGTAACGAGCTGACGCATGCGATGGACATCGTAGTTTGGATCAGTTAGTTCAGAGCAGTACGAAAGTTCATGGGATTTGAGCGATGATGCAATCCTTGTTGAATGTGATCGGGTCGGATGAGGGAGGAGCACGGAGTGCTCGTATGGTTATAGGATCGTGCATCACATCAAATTGCAGAGTTAAGTAATCAGGATATATCGGCTCGACGGAGCGATAGGCGAATCTGTAGAGGTGGGTGGGCTCTGACCCTTCTTTTCTACTCCTTCGTGCCATAATAAAATGTACCTCTTGTGTGCGTGTAACATCATAGATTCAATATGCCTAGTTCGGATTTTTTGGTATCGGCAATATTTAAATAAATAGTAAAAAATTAGAAAAAATTAGAAAAAATAATTTACATATTTATGCATTATTTAAGTATTTTATTTATTTATTTTATTATAATTGAAATAAACAATAGTCATCATTGCTGACTGGTTTACCTGCGATATATAAGTTTGACTGGTTTACCTGCGATATATAAGTTTTTTTCTTTAAATGTTTTTAGTTACAATCTTACTATGTCATTATATTCGTACTAATTGAATCTTGTATTATTCTATAAGTTTCAATTTTGACAAATTAAGACGCATAGAAGGAGACACAAGATATTAGAAGCAATGCAAATGACAGGATGAGACGAGAGTCACAAGACCCATAATTATATTTGTCCAGATATTTTTTTAATTTATGTAAAAAAAATTAAAGATTTAATTATATTCAGAATTTTAGTTTTATGCATAGTTACAAATTGGTACAAAGTGATCCATGACACCAATTATTTTGTTTCATAATATACCGAAATAAAATTAGCTACAAGATTTACATATTTGAATTTAAAAGTACGACAAAAAATCACTTGGCCAGAATTTATTGGAACTCTGGCCTATCCCTTCATTTAAATTTCATGAATAATAATCTTTTTACAATAGGTACGAACTACATAAAGCATACAAATATGAAAATGAATACAAATACAAAAAAAATACAAACATATCACAAAAATGGTTCATAATTATCAGAATCGTCTCGATATGGTTCTTGGTTATGAGGGTAGTAGACTAGAGCCTGATACCTGTATTATAAAAAAAAATTGTCATGAGGCCATCAAATGTTGAATGTTGTTCTGTCTCTGGAGTGTTGTATGGATAATAATTTGTGGATTATTATTTGAAGGAGTAGGTACATCATGACGGCTAGATCCTCCAACATATACATCATTCTTCTGGTGCTCTCTAGGTTGATAATCACTTGGCCAGTCTTCAGAGTATTCATGAGACTGATTTCCAGGACTTCCATATTCATTAGTATTGTCAGCACCAGCAGCAAGTGTAGCTCCATTGCCTCCACTATCAGTACTGTTGTTTTTATCGATGTCGACCTGTCGATATTGTACATATGGTGTTTTCTTTCTTTTTCTAGGCCTTCGAGAATTTTCGGCAGTATCTTGTGGATCGACATCCAAGTTATCATCTAACCACTCATTTTCTCTACCATCTAAGAGTGGTGTTTTCCTTTCTCTAGTCCAAGCTGTGAGTGGATCTTCATCATGAATTATCTCATCCAAATCTATAACATTTTGTTCCTCTCGTGACCTTTGCAGATTTCGAACCCTCAATCTCATATTATAATGGACAAAAACCATTTTTTCTAGTCTTGTCATTAAAAGTCTATTGCAGGGACGAGTATGCATGAGAGAAAATGTTGTCCAATTCCTTTCACAGTTGGAAGAATGCACCGTTTGACTTAAAATGCGCACAGCTAATCGAGTCAAAATTGGGACTTCCTCCCTAGCATGTATGGACCACAACTCAGCTACAAAAATAATAAAATATATTAGTTTTTGTAACTATTTAATTTTAATTAATAAATATTTTAAAGCATTAACTATTACTACCAGGAAGACATCTATTTAGAGCACTTTGAAATTGATTTGAATTAAATGCACCAGTTCTCAATATGAACATTTTCGCCTACAAAGTCATATTACACAAGTTATGACATTAAAATTTAAATATTATAAAGTTATGAAAAATCCAATATCAAATAATAACTACCTCTGTTTATATTAAGGCATGTTATATTGTCATTCACCATTATGGAAACCATTCAGTACCTCGTCGTCATTTATAACATCATTAGAATATTGGTATTTGGGATTCAAGAAATAACCTGCAATATTGAAAAAATAACTAGTTTTAAAATCCCTACAAACATGATAAAATAACTTTTGAAGGGTGTTCAATTTTCAGTGTACTTACCCGTTGCATGTACATCTCGATGTAGTTGAGAATTACATCTGGTATCAATCATTTCCCTCTACTTCCTATATTCTTTACCAACATTCTTTTTTTATCATTTCTTTAGCAATGTCCATAGTCTCGTAAAGATGACCCATCTCTGCTTTATCATCGCTATCCACCATCCCTAAAACTTTTACCAGAGGTAGAAATTTTGCAGTGACGTGACCCCTGCAATATTACTCCAGTAAGTTTGACTGTCGAATAAACTGACAACCATATTTGTCTTTTCTCTATCTTTACGATTGAGTTTCATGTAGTTATTTGTCCAACCCCTTGTATTTATCATCATTTTTAAATCAGCCTGATGTTTAAGGATATAATCTAAAGCAAAAAAAATGGTAGCAAACCTAGTGATGGCTGGTCTAACCAATTCTCCATTCTGAGTCTCAGTCCTCATGATGCTAAGAGCCCAACCATGATTATATATGAAATACGTCAAATCTTGAAACTTCCGTATTAGTGCTTAATATGTGGATCATTGGCTATATCCTTCAACATGAGACCTATGCAATGTGCTGCACATGGAGTTCAGTATAAAAAATTTTCTCACCTGCATACAAATATACATATATATTTAGAATGAAACTATATTTACAATAATAAATAACATATATACAAACCTATTTATAATAATAAATATTTAGAATAAGTGTCTTCTCACCTCCATTAACTTCATTCCCGCCGACTTGTAGTTGGAGCCATTGTCGATAATTATTTGGACGACCTTATTTTCTCCAATCTATTCAACAACTTCATTCATCAGACCAAATATGTATTTATTATCTTTGTATTTGTCAAAGGCATCTACAGATTTAAGGAATATCGTTTCTTGTGGAGAATACACAAGAAAGTTAATGATGTATCTTCTGTTCTGTGTACTCCATCCATCGCACATAATGGTACACCCATACTCATCCCAATATCTATGAAAAGATTTTAGGTACTCCGCCATGTCATTTATTTCTATATCTAGATAAGTATTTGAAATCTTATAAAGAGTTGGACCTTTCACTCCACTCCTGCAAGCTGCTATGGTATCTATTATTGGTTGATAGTGTAGACTTTTAGTAGTATTGAACGATATATTATTATATATAAAAAAAATTGTTATAAATCTTCCTACTTGATTTTTAGCATTCTTTGTCCCCTTAAAGTCACCCTTTATTTTGGGCTGCATTGTCACTTGTTTTCGTAGGACATATGGGTCCATAGTACCCCTTACTCCTACCTCTGGAATATTTCTCACCTCCTCCTCACAATATGCGACCGACTTTGATCTGCCACCTAACGTCGAACCCCTGCTAGACCCTGTTTCTTTGTCCCCGACACTCCAATGTCTACCACATTCCCCAGCAGCATGTTCTCTCCTCAAGTCCCTTCTAAGGTCCGTGAGGTCATCAATCTCATCTTCTTCTGAGGAGAAATCTACTCGACGAGTTGTTCTTGTCAACTCCTCATCTACCCGTTGTTTTCTTTGGTCAGCTATTCTTTTATCTTTTTTTACCTTCAACAAGCCACAACATTTCTCTTTTTACTGCACGTAGTACTTCAGTACACGATGCTAATTTTCCTATAATACCCCCTAAGTGTTGTTTGAGCCGAGTAACCCCTTCGTCCATCTTCTTGATACAATAATTGCACTGCACCTTCCTCATATTATTTGGACCAATACATTTGCCATGCTTCCAACCAACATCCATTTTTTCTAGCGTACGACTTTTCGGTGCCATTATGTAATCCTAGAAATAATATAAAAATGTTACATACAATAATAAAAAAATGTTACATGCAATAGTTACACTTACAATATATATATATACACACAATAATAAATAGTTAGATATAGTATATGTATATATGTACAATAATAAATATTGTTAGATACAATATTATATAAGTTAGTGTATACAATAATAAAAAACGTTACATGCGATAATATTACACTTATAAAATTGTTACATGCAATAATAAAAAATGTTAAATAGTGTACCAAAAAACGTTACATAGTGTATAATAAAAAATGTTACATTTTACCAAGGTTGTAAAAGGCGCTAGGCATTAGGCGGGCGGCCACCCACCGCCTAGCGGCTAGGCGGCCTTCTAATTTTAGGCAGTCGTCGCAATTTTTTAAAAAAAATCTAACAGCTAAAAATATGCTTAAGTAAAAAATTATACTCCAAATTTAAAATCTCACATAATAATTAAACATAGTCAAATTTATAGTACAAGATTACAAGTGGCACTGCTCAAAAAAAAGAATTTAGAGTACCGTTACAACTGTGTCTACTGTGACCACTCTTTTCTATACTAAAAATATATATGGCCGGTCAAAAATGGCACTATGACCACTATTTGTGTTGTTACATATACAAAATATATAAAAAAATCTAGCCGGCCAAGAGTGGTACTGTCACGACTCACTAATGTGTCTGTTGTTACTTGTTACATATTAAAAAAAGGGCTTTATTATGCCTACAACTAAATGCTTACAACCCTCTTTACAACCGTCACGTGACCGACCTCCATTAGGGGAGAGAGGGGAGAGGTGGGCCGGGTGGGACCATATAGCAGGGGGGAGAGAGAGGTTGTAGGAAGGTTGTAAGCATTTGGTTGTAAACTTAGCATTTTCCTAAAAAATATTTATTGTGGCCACAGGTGTCTGTTGTTAATTATACAAGTGGACAAGTGGACACTGCTCAGTGCTTTACTTTTTCACTCTTCAGAATTGGACAAGTGGCACTTCTTCTCTCTCAGTATTCAAACCGATTTTTTCAGAAATGAGAAGATGAAAAAAAACTAGTAGAAGGGAAAAAAATTAGAAGATGAGGAAGAGGAAGGAGAGGAATTACTAAGAAGAAGAAGAGGAAGAAGAAGAAGAAGAAGAAGAATTACTGAACCTGTGGTCAACGGGCAGTCGGCTACTTCTACTTGCAAGAAGAACTGTTGTTGTCGGTTGCTTCACTTGAGGTAGGGCAGCGAACATCTTTTATTTGTTTTTTTGCAAGTTGCGGGTCATTTTTCGGTCATTTCACCGTCGAGAGCATGCGCCTAGGCGGCCGCCTCAACGTCTAGGGGCACCTAGGCGGCCGACTTAATCCAATTTTTCACTGAAACCGCCCATAGCCTGATTCCAATCGAAACCTAGACGGACAATAGGCGCCTAAAGCCTAGTGCAGACTAAAATCGATTTTTAGAACCCTGATTGTTACACTTATTAAAAAAGTTAGATACAATAAATAGAAAGTATATATATATATATATATATATATATATCCAATAAGTTAGTAAAAAAATATAAAGAGTTAGATAGAATAATAGATAGTATATAATTATATATGTAGATGTACAATTAGTTAGTATATATGTATAATTAGTCAAAAAAAACATATATATAAGTCACTAGTGTGATATACATACATGCTAATATAAACATAAGACTTAAAATGAGCTTGTGGCTAGCGGTGGAAACTATGTGATGTTCCGATGTGTGAGGGGCGGTTCTGGTTCGAGCGGTCTGTTTGTAAAAGTATTTGACTTTTTTTTAATATACACTGTAAGTAAACTCGAGCCCTATATATACTATAGTCGAGAGGGGAGAAACATTTCGGCTGAAATTTTTCTCTTCCTCTCCGCCTCTACCGTTCAACTCCCCCTAATTCTCGCCTCCACCGTGCCCAAACCAAACGGAGAGGAGAGAGACCACCGCTCCTCTCGCCTCCACTCCTCTCGAGCACAGGAGGTGGCGGCGGCGAAGACGAAGGCGGAGGTCGGCCGAGGTGTTCAACTTCGACCAAGGGGCTTTGTTACCTTCTAAAAATGAGGTAAATTCTTCACGATTTCTGTAAATTATTTTCTTCTTTTTGTGGTGGTTGTTTGTAGACCGATCTAGATCTACTTATAGAATTTTTTGTTGAACTGTTTCAATTTTTTATTATTGGTTTCTCTGTAGGGATTTGACATCTCTGACAAAGCAAAGTTTGCTCTCTTTTTTTCTTGGTCGAAGATTCGACTGTTCACGTTTTTTCTAGGACGTTAGGGTTTCGAAAAATTCCTTTGTCTGTATCGGACCGTATCGATCACGTATCAGCCGATACGAATCGATCCAAAAAAAATTATGTAGGTTTGGGCTGATACCGATCATTTTGTCAAGTATCGGATCGGTTGTGCCCAGATCCGATCCGATACGGACGATACTTTGATCCTTAATTTCAGGACCTTCGGTAGGACTAGCAATCCGAGCGCGAAGTGATCACCATCTTACTAGCGAGATAGTCCAATATAGCTCGAAAAGCCAGTGACCTTCATATAGATAAGGCGACATTCTAACGTATGTCTTATGTATGGCGGTAAGTATTCACCTTGCCTCGTGCAAGGGTGGGTGCATCAGTTGTGGTAAGAAGTCACTGTTAAGTGATACGGTTCAATATATTTCTTGTTTTACTTACGCTATCAAGTATAACATACATGCTTTTCTGCTTCAGTATTATGTCATGGATATAAATTGTAATCAATCTAGTTCAATATAGCAAGATCATCTTATAAATTGTACGCTTCACATGATTACTTTGTGCCAGTTTAGGCGAGTGGATTACCTCACTCACCAGTGCATTTCCAAGTGTACTGAAACCCAACTCCCCAACTACAAAGATTCGCTCGGTCATACCAAGGTGTTGGAAGCTCGGATTAGCAACATGAAGATGTTCAGCTAAGAATGCTTGCTTGGATATAGAAGAGATGATGTATGGAATAGCGAGGTCCTTTGTGAGCAAAAGAAATCATGAGTATTGTAAGCCAATATGGCATATCCAGTGGGCTATTGAGAGCATTATAATCAGCTTCAATTATCAATAAAAGAGATTCGTTTCGTATATTTTGTATGACTTTTTTATGACTATGTTTCTTCCGCTGCAATGTCGTTGTTTTGAGATGCACCATTTACTGTTTTATCTTCTTGCCTAGTATAAGTGCAATCTAGAATTGTATGACCTCACGGCCAATGGCTACCTTTCAGTTATACGGAACCGGGACGTGACACCAACCACAACAATGGCTGCCACTAACCGCGACCAACCAAACTATCTCACTTAATATACAAAAAATTCTGAAGCCTAATTAGAAATATGAAAAAAACAAATATCAAAACAAATAATAGCTAAAGATATAACTATATTTTGTGCAAAAACACACCTAAAATTATCTGAAAAGATTTGCAAAATTGCAAAGTTACCAAAAAATACTGTTGACCAAATCCTCGATTTCCCGATTTGGCTCACTGCATCATACTCCGCCACTTGACATGATTTGGCTCACTGCATCATACTCCGCCACTTGACATGAACTCGTCCTCAAGTTCAGCCTCAACACCTGGAGTCTGCCCTTCCACAAAAATAGATATTTGAGTTATTCGGCATGTTAACTGTATAACCGATAACTTGTAGTGGCATGGTCCAACTTGAATTCAATCAACTCTCAAACTTCTCAACTTAATTTGCATCTGGAATCTGGATGTCTTTAGAAGAACTCATAAAGAACGGATTATTGTAAAACATCTTGATAATATCTTCATCAAGTCCCTAACTGCCAACTTGAATCAGCCCCAAGCGGAATCTCCTCCATCTATAATTGTTCTATAAGTTCATCTTCTCGGATGACATCTCTGAGTTCTTCCACCTCAAGTGACAGTTGGCCTTCACTCATGTCATGCATCTCCTCTTCTTCATCGATATTCTTAAATTTGGATAGATCATGGTCATCTAATTTCAATTGTGGCTCAACTTTCAAGCAGGGTTCGTAGTATCGATATAGGAATCGGTATCGGACCATTCTTATGAGTATTGGTATCGGCAGTTTCGGATAGGAGTATCGGATTTTTCTGTAACGGAAAGTAAAAAATTATTAACATTTTAGAAAATATATTTTATATATTTAGGTATAATTTTAAGTATTTTCATTGTTATTTCTTAACAATTTTGAAATTGAATGAAATAGTAATTACCCTTGTCGATTGAATTACATGCGATAGATGTCTTTTTTACATGCTTTTATACCTTTGTTCATCGGTCTTTTTCGTTCAATTTTTTTGCCAAATTGACTGAAAAAGATACCTCCAATGTAAGTATCGGTCACTATCGAGTATCGGTCAGTATCAGATCGGGACATGCCAAATTGTATCGGTATCAACCGTATTGAATCGCTCAGTGTTCTAAAAATCGGCCTAAGCAGCCGTCTAGGCGCTAGACGATTGTCCGCCGCACCGAAAACTCCCGTTCGGCGGTCCTAGGCGCATGTTCGGTACCTAGGACATGTTCGGCCCTGTGCGGCTATTCGATTTTTTATTTTTTTATTTTTTTATTGCTTAGTTGTATTGTGGATATGTTGTTTGGGTTTTAAGATTAGATTTGAAATTTAGAACATTGAAATTTTAAATTTCAAAAAAAAATATGAATTGTATTTGGATTTAGAAGTTAGAACATGTTTGGATTTTAATTTTGTATTATGGATTTTAAATTTCAAATTTCAAAAAAAACTATTCGACCGCCTAGGCGGCCCTTCGTCGCACTGAGTCCACCTAGCAAAATTCAGAATACTGGAATCGGTATCGGTCGATACTGCAAACTACGCTTTCAAGATAGATGAAGAACTTAAAGGGGTCTTCACATAAAGGAGTGGCCATTGATGTTGCAAAAAAATTGTTTCTCTTGCGGTTGATTGGTCGGTCTGCTATTATCTGATTAGTTGGCCGGTCGGTCATCCCATCAAACAACCTGATTGGTCATCCGACTATGGATGACTCCAACTGTTGCAATTCCCTCCTTTTGTAACTGCACAGGAGACTAATTGTTCCGTCATCTTCACATGGAATACTTGGCACCAAATATAACTCAATAGATGGCGACTGGTATTGCATCGATGAGTTTGCCTTCCAAAACGTCATTGGATAGGTGATGAAGGTTGTTGATGACAAAGTCGACGAAATAATTTTAGGAAGGTGAGTAGAAAGAGGATCTCAAAGTGAGAATAAGTTGTGTTTGATGAGACACAACCGCACTCAAGAAGGGAAGCTCACGATGTTAAGGTTTGGGTTTGATGGGACACCCAAGGCCGGACTTGATATGAGGCCTATGAGTCGGTTGCCTCACGTCCAAAATTTTAGAGGGCACCATTTTTTTATACTATCTAATGTATGAAAGATTAATTTTGAAAAATAAAATCCCAGTAAACTCATTTTAATCATTTTAGTCCGCGTAATTTTTGTTTATTATAGGATATATAAACGTCATATACTAGAATACCAAAAGATAAGTCAATTATTCAGATTAAAAAAAAATGGTGCACTCGTTGTCAAAATTCTCCCCTTCCGTCAATCTAATAGTCCAACGCTCTCAATCTTCTCTACCCTCTCATCGTTGTCAATCTCCTCTTTCGATCTCATCTCCTCTTTTGATCTCTTTATCTGTGTGTTTCTTGGAGGTAATTGAATAACAAAACAGATTACAATTTTAATTTTTGGTTTAGAACATCTTCAATTTTATTAGTATTTCATTATGAAATATATTATTTTGGATATTTAATTTTGTTTATTATTTTATTTCTTGAATTTTATGTTGATAATACTATTGTATCATTGTCGATGAAAAATAAATTATGTAAACATTAAGCTTTGAGGGTACTACTTTTAGAGTTCGACTCGGACCTTAAAATATAAAGTCCGACACTGGGGACACCTAGGTAGGTTTAGGGGTTTAGGGTGATCGAAAAAGGATAATGGCAGGTAGGAGTTAGGCTGTGTGTTAAGGTTTTGGTTCCTCTGATGGTGGCCACTAGGATCAAGATGAAATGTTATGGGTATCCAATGTTATCTGGACTCGGGTAAGGATGTCAAGTACGGGTACATATTCAAGAGTCCGGTCCTTCATGGACTCGGCTGAAAATGATCCAAAAATTGGATACGGGTACGGAGATATGTTGTTAAAATATACAGTTTTTGCTAAATAAATATAACGTAAAAGAAATATATATTTGATCTCAGAATTTAATATTTTCATTTAATTTCGCTATTGGTGTTGATTAATTAAAATACAATTATAAAGAATGGAGTATTAAATAAAAACTAGCAATATTGCAAAAGAGATATTAATTAACTACTAAATTTTAGCATGATTTACTATAGCATATTTCATAGCATATTTCGGATGACAAATTGTCTTCAACCACTATTTCATAGAATAAGCACATAATTAATTACTAACTTATGGAGTGAGGTACATAAATAATGAGTATTTTAAAATTTTAAACGTCATTAATTGAAATTAAATATACGAGTTGATAAGTGCATGTGTGCCTCTTGCCATTCTTTGTTACCTATAAGTTGTCTACACGTGTTAAACTTCGTAGAACATCAAGTACTATTTAAGAGTCCAAATTAGAATCAACTCTCTCTTTTTCTTTTTTTCTTTTTTTTGGGATGGGGTGGGGGTGTGTGTGTGTGGTGGTGGTGGAGAGAGAATCCAAAACCAAATCAAGATGAAAGTTTGTACTCCTTCAGATTTTGTGATTTATCAGGTATGTTTTTATTTCTTTGAGCATGCCTTCTCCCTGAACTACTTCTTCATTTTGTTGTGTTTGTTGGTCATATTGACGAGTTCGACCTGGATCCCATACTCATACCTGTGTCGGGTTGACCTTGGTACCTCGGCCTAAAGTGCAGAGTCCAGGTAACATAGGGGCTATTGTTAGGACTGGAAAAAATGGAGGCTAGGGTTGGAGTATGGTAGAAGCATAGTGGTGGGGTGTCCATATATTAGGGATTAGGGCTTGGTTTTGGGAGAGGAAGGAGGGGGGATGGGTTAGCGTATGATGGTCAAGACCCTAGTGCTCGGATACCAGATACCATGTCGAGATCAGGAATAACCATGTCAAGATCAGGAATAACTCAACTAATTTAATTGATCTCATTAGACGAAAAAAGAGATATTTCTATATGAGGAGAGCCCACTCTAGTGGCCCCAATATGGGGACTAACAAGAGGATAATTAGACAAAACTAAAAGAGAATTAGACACTTTACAGGGTAAAATAGTTAGTCAGGGTTCCTTTCAACTTCAACCTATAATGGGTATTCCTCTCTTATGGGTTCATTTTCTTGGATTGCGCTTTCTTTTGGAATGCACATTCTTACTTTGATTTAGTAAACCAAAGATGGGAATGGGAAAGAGAAGTTGGAAGCCAAATTCATTCCAGGCAATTCCTGGATATGAATCATTGCCTAAGTACTTATGTGAGAAGTTAGAGATGGCATTATTGAAGATAGACAAGGCGAAATCCTTTGGACATACAAAATGGAGAGCAATACTCAGCTTTCATGAGTTATGCAATCCTAATGGAAGGAATCACAAGGACTAGGGCCAGAAAGTTCAAGGAACTTACGACTGAAAATTTGTTATCTTAATTCTCACAAAGAAATGGATGGTTAAGGTATGATTCTCACATTTGTGTCTCAAAATAGTAGTAGTGCTATGCATTTTATGTTTGAATTGAAAATTTTAACAAACTTTGGTAAGAGAAAATCACAAAAAAGGGTACTGATCCATCTTCAGAAATTTATACAAATATTGGCCGAGTCTGCTCATTCCCATGCAGACTAGTGAAGGTAGAGGACCATGTTGGCCCAAATCAGCTCCAAAAAGACACCATATTGTGCTAAGAAATGTAAGGGAAGTTTCTTAACCGTGCTGGAGGAGGGAAGATCTGACTGTGACCAAAAAGATACTTCCTTTTACTCACCAATCTTTTATTGTGAGGCTATATGAACCAATTAAGCTCGAGCACCTTTTGAACTGGTTAAATGCTAGCATTTTATTATGAAGAACACAAACTTACTGCTGACCCATAAATAACAAAGTATCACTGTAACATTGCTCGTGAAAAAGGAAACAAGTACCAAAAATGTTACCTGGGGTGCTGCAGGTTTCGCTGGAGACTGACCCAATGACTCTCCGAGATCCTGAACAATGTTTGGAAGCTTACCGATATTACAACCAAGAACTTGGCACACTGCCCTTCCAAATCCCCGATGGACCTTTCTCCATTTCTTTAATTTCGAGGTGGAGTGCTGTACAATCCCAACACAATCCTTATACGTCTTTCCCCTTTTGTCTCCGACCCCTCTACACACCAAGCAGTAAAACTCCCCATTTGAATAATTTTTATCATAGTAAGTTCTAAGACTTGTATCTCTCTCAAATAGCCCCACGAAAAACTGAAAAGCCTCTTCCTCTCTTTCATCACCATCATCATCATCCTCATCATCGCCGTTGTTATTGGAAGAGCCATCTTTCTTCAAGAAGTTGTGTAAAGCTCTTATTCCATTTTGTTGCAACCGTGAGGCAGCAGACCTAGCCTGCTCCTCCATGGAAAGAGGGGTTCTTAAGGATTTTAAGGGAAATTCAGGCCAACCAGTGGGTTCCGTCTTCGGTTCAGAGGATAAAACCGGCCATTTGTTCTCCACAACCAGAGGATCTGATGGATGAGATTGCTTCTGCAACATCATTTGTTCTTTCTTCCTCCTCTTCTTCCTGCTTGATTTCTTGGAGGTGGTGGAGGCAACAGGGTAGAAATTAGGATCAGGGTTAGAGTTTGTTGGTAGCTTAGGGAGCTCATTTGCTTCCCTGCAGTTCATCAGCTCACCATTGGTGCCATCATTAGAGCTTGTCATTAGCTTAGAGAGCTCCTTTTCTTTTGTGCAATCAGAGTTTTTTGCTAGCTCAGAGAGCTCCTTTGTTTCCATGCAGTTCATTAACTCAACACTGGCAGCATCCTTCTGCAGAATCATGTTGCAGAATAAATAAAATACAAAATCTGAAGAAAAGAGAAATATAATTACTCAATTAAATAGCTATAGAACACTGAAAATGCACCGAGCACATTTTTTTTTTAGTATCAGTGGCAATATTGAAATTTATGATATATTAGTTTACATTTGATACCTCTATGGTCTCCTTGATGCCATTTTCTTTCTGCAAATCAGTGTTCATCACAAAAGTGTCATTCTCTTTCTGCAAATCATTATTCATCACACAAGTGTCATTCTCTTTCTGCAAAATCCATAAGATAAATAGGATGATATATAGCAAAAAAAAATAGTATCAGTAGCAATATTGAAATTATGAGACATAAGTAGATTACATTTGGTATCTCTATGGTCTCCTTGGTGCTGTTTTCTTTCTGCAAGTCATTATTCATCACACAAGTGTCATTCTCTTTCTGCAAATTGACAAGATAAATAGAATGATTACAACATAAATCAAAGAAAAAAACAATAAATTGTACATTATAACCAAAATGAATTAAGCCACAAAAAATAAGGTATCTCAGCCTTTCCCGGTAATAGATTACAAACAGGAGATGGTAAATTTGTTAGCGAAGCCACTGCAAGAAGAGTTCAAGCAGGAATATAAGCTGAAACATCGGGCAGGTTGTGCAAGGTATTCGCTGTGTGATGATAGCAGCAGATAATTGTATGTGGTAGACTGCCCACATTAGAAGAATAAATGGGCAAGCAAATACATAACCCATCAGTTCATGAAACCCAACAATATCAAGCTAATCAAAATTACTAGATATACAAGGAGCACATATAAAATAAAGATTCAAGGTCCCTTGATCATGGCTCGAGTGTCACGGAGCCATGATGATAGTCTCAGCTCCCTGATGGAGATGAGAGCTCAGTGATATCAGAGAGCTGTATCCGCCCACATTGTTAACGATCCTAGGAAGCACGGACACTACAAAGATCAGCGCTGTGATGGACACGACATAGCCACTCCAAAACACACTAGGACACACCAAACTTGTGCTCTGTCCGTCTTGTGTCCTGTCATATCCGTGTCATTGCAAACCGCATCTTAATCTCGGGTGAAATCAGTCACATTGTCTTAAGCATTCACCTAGACACGACACAATCCACGCGGAAACTCCCAACTAATTAAACAGTATAATTTCAAGAAGCATCCAAAGAATTAACCTGCATCTCCGCCGCGGCCTTCGCCAGCGATTTCCCCAGCGGGTCCGCGACGTCGAGAACGATGCTCGGGAGCCTATTGACGTCCCAGCCGATGACCCGGCACACGGCCCTCCCGAAGCCCCGGTGCGCCCCTATCGCCTTCTTCAGAATCGTCTTCGAGTGCTGCACCAGCCCGACGCAGCCCTTGTACTTCTTCCCGACCTTCAACCCGAGCCCGCCGCAGACCAGACAGCAGAAGTCCCCGTTCTCGCAGTTCTTCTCGTAGTAGCTCCTCACCTCCTCGTCGCTCTCGAAGAAGTCCAGAAAGAACTCGAACGCCTTCTCTTCGTCGTCCTCGTCGGTGTCGTCGTCGTCGGAGGAGGAGGAGGAGGATCGGACGAAGAAGGAGCGGGCGTAGTCGACGGCGTACTGCTGCAGAAGGGAGGCGGTGTTCTTCGCCTTGTCGGCGGCGGAGGGACGGGGTCTGGCGGGGGGCAGGCGGGGGTTTGGGGCGAACTCCGGCCAAGATCCGGCGTGGGAGGGGTCGGGTACGGGGTTCGTCGGCCACTCGACCTCGGCGGCGGGGGGATCGGACGGCTGGGGCTGCGCCACGTCGGTTCTGGACTTCTTGGCCGGGTGGAGGTTAGGATTAGGGTTTTGGTGCCAGAGGGCGTGGAGGTAGAGGACCTCCTCCGCCCAGCGGCGCTGCTGCTCCGGCGAGACGTCGTGGTGTGCCATTGGAGAGGGAGGTGAGCGCACCGGGGGTGAGTGGAGTGTAGTGGAGGGGTCAGTTTTTACATTCTATGGCCGACTAATTAAAACCAAACGCTTTTCGAGGACCTTTATAAAGGCATTAAAAAATTAAAGATTCAAGCTAGTTCAAATTTTTATCCTTCATAATTACGATCTGCCTCTGCTGCTCCGACGAGACGTCGTGGTGTGCCATTGGAGAGGGAGGTGAGCGCACCGGGGGTGAGTGGAGTGGAGGGGTCAGTTTTTAGATTGTATGCCCAACTAATTAAAAACCAAACGATTTTCGAGGACCTTCGATAAATACACTACAAAAGAGACTCAAGACAACCAACTTTTCACGCTTGTTAATTACAAGTTTGTTATTTCAAAAAATTACTCATCGGGTTGTCCACTTTCATTAAAAAAAAATATAATCAAGACTTTCAAAATTTTGACAGTCCTATCAATTTGAAGGACTTTCAAAAATGTTAATTTTTTTGGACTATCAAAATTTTAACAGTCCTTCCAATTGGTAGGACTGTCAAAATTTTGACAGTCCGGAGGAAAGGACTACGCGAGATGACACGAGGACGGAGCTGGATGGAGGCCGGAAGGGGGGTGTGGAGCTGCACAAGGTGGAGGAGCAGGAGAGGGAAGAGGAGAGGGGTTGGAGAGGATGAGGAGAAGGCATGAGAGGAGCGGAGGAGCGGAAGGAGGAGGTCGGAGGGGGCGGAGGAGGAGGAGAGGATCTAAAGAGGAGGAGGAGGAGGAGGTGGAGGTGGATGCTGGAGGGGGCGGAGGAGCGGGAGGAGGAGAAGAGGATCCAGAGAGGAGGAGGAGGAGGAGGCTTGAGGGGGTAGGGGCGACGGAGCCGACCTCGCCTACCTCTGTCGTCCCTCCGAGGAGGACTCCGACGGTGACGTAGCCGACGGGAAGGTGCTCGAGGTGCGGCTCGACGGTGGCGACGCGGTCAATGGCGAGTTCGACGACGTGGAGAGGCGAAGAATCGCGGGAGGAGGGAGGAGGAGGGGTCGGATGGGGTGGGTTGGGTGGAGGGGGAGCAAGAGGAGGGAGGTGAAGAGGGTGGGCAGCTGTAATGCCCCTCTCCTGACGGATACTTATGGAACACTTGTTACTTTGACTCGGTTGAGAATCGAGTCTCGGAGAAACCTTACCGCCAAATCAACACGAACGAAATGCAATAAACCCTTCAAATTGATTGAACGGCTTTTATTGAAATAAGTCCAAGAGTTTTCGTTGGTTGTTTTGCTACTTGGTTTTGTGTTGCTTTGTGTTTTGTCTTGATTTCGATGGCTTGGTTTTCATGATTCATTTTTCTCGCTTGCGCATTCTTTTCGAATCGTAAGGGAAAGAGATCGAATGATGCTAACCAATTATTGTTGCAATTTCAGGACGCATAACCAATGAGTGATTGTTGCATAAGGCTTCCTCATCCTCTCGTTCAATTCAATCGGTGAGTGACTTAGGCCCTTCGATGAATCCTTTAGTCTGGACGTCTAATAAAATGATCGCTAGTCTACTCAGTTGCATGCTCCTTAGTTCTATATTAATTCACTACAAGATAAGTTAAAAGAAATGAATTGCATGCAAAAATGTATATAGAGTTACTGCTTTACTTCAGTTAATGTTTGTCTCTTACTCACCTGTTGTGCCACTAAATCGTGTATTGAACCTTTTATGGTTAGTGATTGTGTCTCGTGTAAAAGATTGAAAGGGAAGAGTCTAGTAGCCCGCCCTGATCTTCCGGTCCTACGGGATCTGGGGGGGTGGCTATTAAATAGTGATATGCTTGTTCATGTTTGGTTCATCCTAATAGTTTTTATCTGATAGATATTGCTTGTCATGCATTGGTCTCGGACAACTTATGCACAAGGTAAATAGTCTCTCGAACGATTCTTGGGGCACTGGAAATCGGTCGGTCCGAAAGAGATTGTAAGAGCACCCTGATATTCCGGTCCCACAGGATCTAGGGGGTGTTGTTGTCCATCAGTGGGGCAACTCATGGGCCATCATATAGTTAGGTCGCATGCTAGGTTTACCTTCTTGCATACCTATTATTTGATACCAAGATTGATACATAAGTTAGCTTTATATATGCAAATTGTTGCTAACTTGTGTGTCTGCTGCAGGGATAACCGCTCGACCGTGGGTAAGAATTATCATATGCATAGTCTATCTATTGTTTATTTTTTCATGCATGAATTGTTAAAAGAAACTAGACGACTAGAAATATCACCTTAAAATGGTAGCTTCACATGCTTACTTAGTGTGGATTTATAGGTGAGTTTGGCCACGGTCGCTCACCAGTACATATTATAGTATTGACCCACGTTTGTCGAAAAATCTCCAGGTTCTGGTAGCGAGAGCATGGTGAGCATTTTGAACCAGTGTTAGCGCATCAATCCAGCGAAACCATGCTCGTGCTGCTTCATTACCTTTTCTCTCCTGTGTGCAAGCTCTTCTTCTACTTGTTGTTTCGATTTTGGGTCATACTACAAGGACATAATGTATGGGCGTTGTGACTAGTTTTTGGTTTATAAAAATGAATGTATCCATCTATGGCATATTTTGTAACTCAGCCAAGCAAGTACTTTATAATACAATCTTGAAGTATTAAATAAAGAAGTATTTTGTGTTCCTATCAAATGTGTTCAACTTTGGTTCTCTGTATTTTATTTTGTGCCTAAATATGTATAATTTTGTCTAACGTGTGTCTTGTGCAGGTACTATGCCTGGTGCAAGCGCAACTTAGGTTTGCACGGCATCGCGCCCAAGAGAGGACTATCGGTTCTGTAGGGACCAAGCGAGGACGATCGGCCCTTACGGGACCAGGGCATGATAGGTGTTATCAGAGCACGACTTTATGTCGTTGGCCGCTTCAAATATCGTTTTCAAAAAATGATATAAGTTTTCAAGCGGTTTCAAAAGTCCCGAATTTCAAAAATGGTTGTGAATCTATATAACTAAATCGAAGGTGTTAATGTCCCGATCTTGAGAAGTATGAAAACCCAACGTCCCATGCAATAAGTCCATAATACGTTATGAGACTAATACAAGATACTCTATTTTGCAGCAAGATGACTAAAATATGTAACCAAGGGACATCGCGTGTAGCGAGCGTGAGCGATGACCAAATCAATAGGCTGATTGTTATGTTCGAGAATCAGAATGATCGATATGAGGCCCAACAGGAAAGGTTCGAAGCTCAACAGCAACGAGCTAATGATAGAGTCTTGGTTCAATAACAACAGCTTGACTCACTGAATTAAATAGTGACAACATTGGTGGCCAACTGTGGTGCATCAGGAACCATCGTGACACTTATAGCAGTCGCACCCGCGCCTCGAGAAGCTGGCCTAGCAGAAGCAGATGAACCTCCACAAGCGGTTAGAAAATCTACATTTAAAGGTGTCGAGTTTCTGAAGTTGAACCCTTTAGAGTTCGAAGGCAGGGCCGCGGCGGATAAGGTGATGGACTGGGTCGCCAAGTTGGAGGGCTTATTTGTGTTTGTCGGGATACCTGTGAATAAGAGGGTGGCGTGTAGCCATACAGCTGCGGTTACGTGCACACGATTAGTGGTAGACCAAGAAGCTAGATCTTGCTACAAGGCACAGCGATTGTAAAATCACTTGGGGGATGTTTAAAGATGCATTCCTTGCACAATATCTCCCGCCAGCTGTCAAACAGAGAAAACAAGATTAATTTACCGAACTTAAGCAAGGGAGCATGTCCGTCGAAGATTATGAGTCAGAATTCTCCAAGCTTGCTAAGTTCGCTAGCTCAATGATTCATAATAAGAGGGCACATACACATCGGTTCATAATAGGCCTGAATGACAACCTGAGAAAGGATGTTATGAACCGAGAGTGTACATCATATATATAGGCTTTTGAGGCAGCGGTACAGAATGAGCAGTTACACCGCAAAGTGTTCAAGAAAAGGCATCGCCTCCTCGGAATCTGCCTGCAAAAAGATACCGTGATGGCGAGAATAAGATCGATACAGATGAGAACCCTAAAAAAGTTTACAGTTACTGCGACCGTCACGGTCACACTAAAGAAGCTTGTCGTTTCCTCAACAGGTTGTGCTTCAAATGTGGACAACCATGCCATGAATTCCGAGATTGTCCAACTAGGAGGTCCGCATAACAAAATTAAAATTACAATACATAACGTGGGCAGAATCAGAATCTACCCTAGCTTAAGCCAATAAGCAGTCTGAACAGACTGGAATGTCTAGAGTGTATAAGCTAAATATTGAGCGCAATACGAGCGGGCACGATGTTGGTGAGTTTGATTTCTTTGACCTCTTGATGCCTTGATCTTTGACTCCTTGATTTCTTAAGTTTCGAGGACAAAACTTCTTGTCAGCGGAGTATTATGTAATGCCCCACTCCTAACGGATACTTATGGAACACTTGTTACTTTGACTCGGTTGATAATCGAGTCTCAGGGAAACCTTACCGCCAAATCAACACGGACGAAATGTAATGAACCCTTCAAATTGATGGAACGGCTTCTATTGAAATAAGTCCAAGAGTTTTTGTTGGTTGTTTTGCTACTTGGTTTTGTGTTGCTTTGTGTTTTGTCTTGATTTCGATGACTTGGTTTTCATGATTCATTTTTCTCGCTTGCGCATTCTTTTCGAATCGTAAGGGAAAGAGATTGAATGATGCTAACCAAGTATTATTGCAATTTTAGGACGCATAATCAAGGAGTTATCGTTGCATAAGGCTTCCCCATCCCCTCATTCGATTCAATCGGCTAGTGGCTTAGGCTCTTCGATGAAACCTTTAGTCTGCACGTCTAATAAAATGATCGCTAGTCTACTCATTTGCATGCTCCTTAGTTCTATGTTAATTCACTACAAGATATGCTAAAAGAAATGAACTGCATGCAAAAAAAAAAATATAGAGTTACTGCTTTACTTCAGTTAATGTTTATCTCTTACTCACCTGATGCGCCACTAAATCATGTATTGAACCTTTTATGATTAGTGATTGTGTCCCGTGTAAAAGATTGAAATAGAAGAGTCTAGTAGCCCGCTCTGATGTTCCGGTCCTTCGGGATCTAGGGGGTGTGGCTATTAGATAGTGATATTCTTGTTCATGTTTGATGCATCATAACAGTTTTTTTCTGATAGATATTGCTTGTCATGCATTGGTCTCGGACAACTTGTGCACAAGGTAAATAGTCCCTCGAACGATTCTTGGGGCACTGGAAATCGGTCGGTCTGGAGGAGATTGTGAGAGCACCCTGATATTCCGGTCCCATGAGATCTAGGGGTGTTGTTGTCCATCAGTGGGACAACTTATGGGCCATCATATAATTAGGTCGCATGCTAGGTTTACCTTCTTGCATACCTATTATTTGATACCAAAATTGACACATAAGTTAGCTGTATATATGCAATTTGTTGCTAACTTATGTGTTTGCTACAGGGATAATCGCTCGACCGTGAGTAAGAATTATCATATTCATAGACTATCTATTGTTTATGTTTTCTTGAATGAATTGTTTAAAGAAACTAGACAACTAGAAAGATCACCTTAAAAATGCTAGCTTCACATGCTTACTTAGTGTGGATTTCTATGTGAGTTTGGCCACGGTCGCTCACCAGTACATGTTGTAGTATGACCCACGTTTGTGGAAAAATCTCCAGGTTCTGGTAGCGAGAGCGTGGTGAGCATTTTGAACCAGTGTTAGCTCATCCATCCAGCGGAACCATACTCGTGCTGCTTCATTAGCTTTCCTCTCGTGTGTGCAAGCTCTTCTTCTACTTGTTTCAATTTTGGGTCCTACTACGAGGACATAATGTATGGGCGTTGTGACTAGTTTTTGGTTTATAAAAATGGATGTATCCATCTATGGCATATTTTGTAACTCAGCCAAGTAAGTACTTTGTAATCCAATCTTGAAGTATTAAATAAAGAAGTATTTTGTGTTCCTATCAAATGTGTTCAACTTTGGTTCTCTGTATTTTATTCTGTGCCTAAATATGTATAATTTTGTCTAACTTATGTCTTGTGCAGGTACTATGCCTGGTGCAAGCACAACTTAGGCTTGCACGACATCGCGCCCAAGAGAGGACGATCGGCTCCGTAAGGACCAAACGAGGACGATCGGCCTTACGGGACTGGGACGTGACAGGTGTTATCAGAGCACGGCTTTACGTCGTTGGCCGTTTCAAATATCGTTTTTAAAAAATGATATAAGTTTTTAAGCGATTTCAAAAGTCCTGAATTTCAAAAATGGTTGTAAATCTATATAAGTAAATCGAAGGTGTTAATGTCCCGATCTTGAGAAGTATGAAAATCCAACGTCCCATGCAGTAAGTCCATAGTACGTTATTAGACTAATGCAAGATACTCTATTTTACAGCAAGATGACTAAAACATGTAACCAAGGAACATCGTGCACAGCGAGCGTGAGCGATGACCAAATCGATAGGCTGATTGCTATGTTCGAGAATCAGAATGATCAATATGAGGCCCAACATGAATGGTTTGAAGATCAGCAGCAACGGGCTAATGCTAGAGCCTTGGTTCAATAACAAAAGCTTGACTCACTGACTCAAATAGTGACAACATTGGTGGCCAATAGTGGTGCATTAGGAACCGCTGCGACACCTATGGCAGCCACACCCGCGCCTCGAGAAGCTGGCCTAACAGAAGCAGATGTGTAATACCCCGTTCCGCTCAAGCGGACTGCCAATTCAAACGACAAAAGTGCAATGTCCCGACCTGCTTTGCTCAGGCGAGAATACTCGTTTGAGGCAAATGATATCCAGACTTGTCCCTTCAGGAGTTCGGCTTAGGCTTTCTGAGGCTCGCTTGAAGTATCGCTCAACCGAGACGAATCATCGCAAAGGTGGGTGGCTACGGTAAACTTGTCTTTGCTTAGCCAGCATACTTAAAATATGGAATGATACATGCTAGTCTCTAGGTGAATCACCTCCTGCATGCTAATAAGAATCCAACGCACCGAGCTAAGGGAATAATCCCAACTTGTACTACTTATGTTAGAACATGAAAATGAAACATTGCTTATATTCAGACCCTCGCATGCTACCCTTGCCTTGTACAACTGAACCCTGCTATGCCTTGATAGAACGATATGTACATGCTCTTCTTAGTCCACTGTTCACTTGTTTACACTGTACGCCTCTAGATCATATCGCTCGGAAAGTCCCCTTACGGTTTCACTACTCGACTTACCTTCGGGCCCGAGCTAATGTGAATACTTATATTTATACAAATGCATGCATGCCTGCTTATATATTGCCTCGAGTCAGTGCTTGTCATATAATTGCATGCCAATATCTAGTGAATGCTATCTTGCCTTATTTTCATCCAAACCACTAGAGGACTATCTAATAGTCGTTCCGTGAAAGTATGAACATTGAAAGTATTCGGGACCATTAGGTCGCCAAGGCAATCCCGAACCAGGGGAACGCATCATGTCAAGTTACATCTGAACATAATTCATGGATTCTTATGTCAACTCGTATGAAATTCAGGATAAATGAACCACTGAGTCAGGAACGGCCTGGGATGGCTTGTAGCGAGGATCATGACCTGCTCCTACAACCATTATCATTTACTCAGAATAATGAAAGAACAATCAAATAACTTATTCAGTCGCGGATGCTTGTGCACAAGCTTGATCTCCTCGGATGGGGCGTCGGGACATCGGGACCGATCTGGCCTAGGGGGAGATCCGGTAGTCGAGCTTGTTTGTTCCTAGCACGGGTAAGTTTGGTTGGTTGTCGGGGCATCGGGACCACCGTCTTATTGCGACTATGTCCATAATGGCTACGCCAGCGACTCCTGTGCATATACATAATCGTACTCGCTTAGCGGCAATCCGCGTACAAGTCATTGCATTGCATCTATGAATCTAAATCTAAGTATCATGATAAAAGATCAATAAATCTGTGAATCATTCCTGAATCTGAGTAACAAGTACACCTGTGTTCCATAATTTAAAAGTAGAATTCATGCACCTGATTTAGAACCCGCTCGTAGCACACTTGTGTTGCATATGCTATTGCCCCTGAATGTTTATGAATGCTTGTGCTTGAATTAACATAGTTTATACTTGGACATGGAAGGACAAATGATAAGATGGTAAGTCTCGCCGTGTTTCCTCTTATGTCGCACGACACACTGCCATACGAGTTAGGCCTTTCATATATGCTATAAAACTGATCCTAAGGCAACTAGAAAGACAACATAATAGTTGGTGCACGGAACCTATATTATGTGTTTGGATTTATCGAGCGGGTGAGTAGCCTCCCCACCAGTGCATTCGTGTACTGATAATCCACCAGATTGTTTGCAGGGTGCGGGAGAACCTCGTTCTGTGCGGATGCCTCATTCGTGCGTGCTAAGGCGTGGAGTTCGCTCTGAAGCCTTGAAGCATTGTATCCGGAACTGAAGCACATATACAAGACATAATGTTGGAATATCGTATGTATATCATTCCATAAATGTAGCCACTTGGCACGCTCTTACTGTTTCAGAGAGAGAGGCTTGAGCAACTTGTAATCTCGGCCTAGCGCCGCTTGTAACACTTGTTCAAATATCAATAAAGAGTTTGTTTCATTACCACTTGTGTTATGCAATACTTCCGCTATTGTTGACTCAGTGAACTTGTTATCAAATCGCCTATGCATTTAAAATTTTGCTGCACTCGGATAATCTGTGCGACTCTGTGGCTTAGACCTCTTACCGCCAGCCAATAAACCACGGCCTTGCACGGGCGCGGCTCACGCTCGTGCGGCATCACGCCCAGATGGGTCAAACGATTGTCCTGCGGGAGCTCTGGTACGGTCATACTCGCCTAGCGGGGACGGCCGATTAGTCTGCGGGAGATCGGGGCGTGACAAGATGAACCTCCACAAGTGGTTAAAAAATCTACATTTAAAGGTGCCGAGTTCCTGAAGTTGAACCCTCCAGAGGTCGAAGGCAGGGCCACGGCGGATAAGGTGATGGACTGGGTTGCCAAGTTGGAGGGCTTATTTGAGTTTGTCATGTGTAGCCATGCAGCTGTGGTTACGTGCACACGATTGGTGGCAGATCAAGAAGCTAGATCTTGCCACAAGGTGCAGCGATTATAAAATTACTTTGGGGATGTTTAAAGATGCATTCCTTGCATAATATCTCCCGCCAGCTGTCAAGCAGAGAAAATAAGATGAGTTTATCGAACTTAAGCAAGGGAGCATGTCCGTCAAAGATTATGAGTCAGAATTCTCCAAGCTTGCTAAGTTCGGTAGCTCAATGATTCCTAATAAGAGGGCTCATACACATCGGTTCATAAGAGACCTGAATGACAACCTGAGAAAGGATGTTATGAACCGAGAGTGTACATCATACATACAAGCTTTTGAGACAGCGGTGCAGAATGAGCAGTTCACACCGCAAAGTGTTCAAGAAAAGGCATCGCCTCCTCGGAATCCTCCTGCAAAAAGATACCACGATGGCGAGAATAAGATCGATACTGATGAGAACCCTAAAAAAGTGTGCAGTTACTGCGGCCGTCACAGTCACACTAAAGAAGCTTGTTATTTCCTCAACAGGCTATGCTTCAAATGTGGACAACCAGGCCATGAACTCCGAGATTGTCCAACTAGGAGGTCCGCACAGCAGAATCAAAATGACAATGCAGAACGTGGGCAGAATCAGAATCTACCCCAGCTCAAGCCAATAAGCAGACTGAACAGACGGGAATGGCTAGAGTGTATCAGCTAAATATTGAGCGCGATACGAGCGGGCACGATGTTGGTGAGTCTGATTCCTTTGACCTCTTGATGCCTTGATCTTCGACTCCTTGATTTCTTAAGTTTTGAGGACAAAACTTCTTGTCAGTGGGATATTATGTAATGCCCCACTCCTAACGGATACTTATGGAATACTTCTTACTTTGACTCAGTTGATAATCGAGTCTCGGAAAAATCTTACCGCCAAATTAACACGGACAAAATACAATGAACCCTTCAAATTGATGGAACAACTTCTATTGAAATAAGTCCAAGAGTTTTTGTTGGTTGTTTTGCTACTTGGTTTTGTGTTGCTTTGTATTTTGTCTTGATTTTGATGACTTGGTTTTCATGATTCATTTTTCTCGCTTGTGCATTATTTTCGAATCGTAAGAGAAAGTGATTGAATGATGCTAACCAAGTATTATTGCAATTTCAGGACACATAATCAAGGAGTGATCGTTGCATAAGGCTTTCCCAATCCCTCATTCGATTCAATCGGCTAGTGGCTTAGGCTCTTCGATGAATCCTTTAGTCTGCACGTATAATAGAATGATCGCTAGTCTACTCAGTTGCATGCTCCTTAGTTCTATGTTAATTCACTACAAGATATGCTAAAAGAAATGAACTGCATGCAAAAAATGTATATAGAGTTACTGCTTTACTTCAGTTAATAGTTGTCTCTTGCTCACCTGATGCGCCACTAAATCATGTATTGAACTTTTTATGATTAGTGATTATGTCCCGTGTAAAAGATTGAAATAGAAGAGTCTAGTAGCCCGCCCTGATGTTCCGGTCCTTCAGGATCTAGGAGGTGTGGCTATTAGATAGTGATATGCTTGTTCATGTTTGATGCATCCTAATAGTTTTTTTCTGATAGATATTGTTTGTCATGCATAGGTCTCGGACAACTTGTGCACAAGGTAAATAGTCCCTCGAACGATTCTTGGGGCACTGAAAATCGGTCGGTCCGAAGGAGATTGTGAGAGCACCCTGATATTCTGGTCCCACGAGATCTAGGGGTGTTGTTGTCCATCAGTGGGGCAACTCATGGGCCATCATATTATTAGGTCGCATGCTAGGTTTCAGGGCCGGCCCTGGCCCAGGGCGGGCAGGGCGACCGCCCAGGGCCCCATGGGCCAGAAGGGCCCAAATTTTTTTGTTTGTTTAAATATATAAATAATTTTGTACCGAAAATAAAACTAGTATTTACCATGGACCATTCTTATCACAAAGCAATTGTTGTGTAGTGGTTATTACATTAGACTTGCACACAAGAGGTTCATAGTTCAAATCTTGGTAGAGGCATATTTTTTATTTTATTTTTGTTTTATTTTTTTTACATTATGTATGGGGCCTCTATTTGAAAGTTCGCCCCGGGCCCCTGTGAGCTCAGGGCCGGGCCTGCTAGGTTTATCTTCTTGCATACCTATTATTTGATATCAAGATTGACACATAAGTTAGCTTTATATATGTAAATTATTGCTAACTTGTGTGTCTACTGCAGGGATAACCGCTCGACCGTGGGTAAGAATTATCATATGCATAGACTATCTATTGTTTATGTTTTCTTGCATGAATTATTTAAAGAAACTAGATAACTAGAAAGATCACCTTAAAAATGCTAGCTTCACATGCTTATTTAGTATGGATTTTTAGGTGAGTTTGGCCATGGTTGCTCACCAGTACATGTTGTAGTCCTGACCCACGTTTGTGGTGTAGTGCCTGTTTGTCACGCCCACTCTCCCGCAAGATAATCGGCCGTCCCCGTTGGGCACGAATCACCGTGCCAGCGCTCCCGTGGGACGATCGCTTGACCCATCTGAGTGTGATGCCGCACGAGCGTAAGCCGCGACCGTGCACGATCTTGGTTCATACTGGCGGTAAGAGGTCTAAGCCACAGAGTCGCACAAATTATCCGAGTGCAGTAGAATTATAAATATATAGGCGATTGGTAACAAGTTCACAGAGTCATCAATAGCGGAAGCATTGAATAACACAAGTATTGAAGTAAAGCAAACTCTTTATTGATATTGAACAAGTGTTACAGGCGGCGCTAGGCTCCAACATTATGAAACAGTAAAAGCGTGCCAAGTGGCTACATTTGTGGAATGATACATAGGCGATGTTCCAACATTATGTCCTGTATATGTGATTCAATTCTGGATCGCAAGGCTCCAGAGTGAACTCTACGCCTTAGCACGCACAAGGGAGGCATCCGCACCGAACGAGGTTATCCCACACCCTGAAAGCAATCTGGTGGGTATCAGTACATGAGTGTACAGGTAGGGAGGCTACTCGTCTGCTCGACAAATACAAACACGTTCAATAGGTTCCATGCACCATCTATTGAGTTATCTTTCTAGTTTTGCCTTAGGATCAGTTTCATGGCGTATATGAAAAGCCTAACTTGTATGGCAGTACACCGTGCAATATAAGAGAAAACACGGCGAGACTTACCAACTTACCACTTGTCCTTTCCTGTCCAAGGCATACCAAGTTAAATCAAGCACATACATATATAATGAAAACCAGAGACAATAACATCAGCAAATATGAGTGTCGTGAGCGAGGTTATGTTTCAGGTGCGCGAGCATACAAGTTATCCAAAAGTATTGAAGTATTCTATATATATATACAAGTTGTGTTATACTCATGATCGTTTAGGTATTTCAGATATTCTTGATGCAATGTAATAACTCGCACGCGAGTTGCCGCAATTGAGCCAACTTAATCTATATGAACAGAAGATCACTGATATGACTTCCATAGTGGACGGTATAGTCTCAAGGTCGAGGATGGAATGCAAGCAGAAATATAATACGGAAGGCATTGCATCTATCCCGCCGAAACAGACGACTACCAGAAGGTTCCGTCTAGACCGGATCAGCACCAGTACCCCGGCGATCGTCCACGGAACTGGATTCAAAAACCCACCTTGTGCACAAGTTGTTTGTGACCATGCGTATCCTCAAGTTCTTCCAGATTCTCTCAGGTACAGATACAGTTACAGATTCAGATTCAGTCAGTACAATATCGACTCCCTGAGTCGTCAGATTCGGTACAGAGCGAGTATTGATTTCCAGAGATATTGTGATGTTATCTTGCTTAACAGTCCATTGATGCAGTCTCCTAGTTCAGGAAATGCCTTGGCAACCTAACGGTCCCGAATACTTTCAATGTTCTATACTTGGCTCGGAACGACTATCTTGATAGCCTTTCTGCCTCTTCAGATAGTGAAGTGAGATGAATTATGGCATGCATTTAAGTGACAAGCATTAAAATGAGGCAACAAGTAGGAGTTAACACATAAGTATGCATGCATTGCATTCATATGAAAACATAAGCATTTACGTTTGGCACGGGTCCAGGATAAGCCGAGGAGTAAAACTGTAAAGGGACAAACCGAGAGACATAATCTAGGATCATGCAGTGTAGTAAGTGAAGCAGTGCACTTTGAAGAGTACATATATATCATTCTACTTGAGGCATAGCGGGGTCTACTTGCACAAGGCAAAGGTAGCATGCGAGGGTCCAATTATAAGCAAAGTTTTATTTTTGTGTTCTAACACAAGAAATACAAGTTGGGATTATTCCCTTAGCTAGGTGCGTTGTATTCTTATTAGCATACAGGGGGTGATTCACCTAGCGACTAGCATGTATCTTCCATATTTTAAGTGTGCTGGCTAAGCAAAGACAAGTTCATCGTAGCCACCCACCTTAGCGATAATTCACCTCGGTCGAGCTATACTCTGAGCGAGCCTCTGAAAGCCTAAGCCAAAACTCCTGAAGGGCCAAGTCAGAAAATCCTTTTGCCTCAAACGAGTATTCTGGCTGAGCAAAGCGGGTCGGGTCGTTTGCACTTTTGCTGTTTGAATTGGCAGTCCGCTTGAGCGAAACGGGTCGTTACATTATACACCACTCAGAAAAGTCTCGTCCTCGAGACTTTCTGAGCACAGGCCGTTCTATCGCACTATCGAATCTATCCCATGCATAGCAACCGGAACCACTAGATTTGAATTTGTTCGAACATATCTCCTACTCGTTCCTTACGCCGTATCGTGTGTATGCCGGGTCAGTCTCTATTGCCGGGTCAGTCTCTATTGTGCCTTAGCGCAGAACATACTGCTTAACGCAGGGTATATTTCAATCCATTGTGAATGATAATCTAAGGCTGAGAAAAACTTATACGAGTCGCTATACTTGTCTATGCGGATATTCACTTGCACTAGCATAAGAGATCAATATATCACGAGTCTGGATCATGCACATATTCAAAGTATCCCTCAAACATATGCATGTCAACCAACTCAGCGATAGCGAAGTCTTAGCACTCAAATTTTACATATCATTGAGTCTTGGATCGAGCACACGTTCAAGGCGTCCCTCAAACATATGACAAACTTAGGGATAGCGAAATCGGATAAGCTACTTTGCGAAAATCTCAAGGGTTCCTGTTTTATGAATCACAAGGATACTTCCGACAGGGTCAATCAAAATCCAAGTCTTTTTTATTTCCAACTCAAAAGTATTTGTACTGCCGTTTAGTACGATCTATCCGATTAACCGACTAGCGTTCATCCGTTCGGGTCAAACATAACACACGTTATCGTTCCAAGTCTAACCCTAAGTCTTTCTACCCCAGTTCTATAGCTTGTTCAAACAATATGGTAAAGTCAGTCACACCGATTCTTTCACTCGACACAAGGTCGTCTGCCTAATTACTAGGTCAGCTCACAAGGTCATAGGTACAAGTTCAAGCACACGATTCATCGTGCAAATTCGTCGCACGATGCTCGCCCTAATTCCTAGGGTCAAACCATTATTCATTTGTACGAGGTATTCTACCCAAGCTCGTTTCACTTAGATTTCTAAACATCGAGCACGGATCATCCTACTCTCAATAACACGTTCGTTCGTACAAGGGTCCAGTCCGTTCAATAAATCCACAATATATCTAAGTTGCAGGACAAGCCTAGTGATTTACATAGTCTATCTCCTTAAGTATATTCGATAGAATCCATATATCCATTCCAAGTCTAAACCACCAAGCCAAGATTCAATTCTAAACCTTTTGTTTAACTCTAATTCATCCAACCTGATTCATGTATTCATTCATGAAACCATCAAGTATGATTTACTCCAGGTTCTAGGCTAACTTATCCCTGAAATATTTTTGATTCACTTGCATTCCCAAATTCGTCTTATCGTATCGAACCACAAGTCAAGACGATCCATTAGTTATTACGGTTCGGTCTCCCGCAAGTTCAATCACCCTTGTTGGACGTGAGATCACCATGCCAACGCTTCCGCTGGATAATCGTCCTAATCTGGGCGTGACGCATGCACGAGCATAGAGTTACGCTCGTACAAAACAAGAACGTTTGAACGTTATGGTTATCTTCGAAATGATCGAGACACCTTATCCTTACTCTTTGCTCCATCCAATTTATAGATATTTATCCACCACGTCAAGTCCGTTCATGTAGTGATTATAATTCGTCTAACAAAACCATCCAACTTTAATATTGTCGTTAGGTAAATCCATAGTCTACTTCTAGCATTCCTCAAGAACTAAGTTTCAAATATTCAAGCTTAAGTTTATTCTATCTTTTGATGCGTTCCATTCATCAAGTTTGTTTGGAATAATCACCAAACATATTCCCGTGAGTTCGATCATCCCCGCCGTACGTGAAATCACCACACCGGTGCTCCCGCAGGATAATTGTTCCCATTGGGACTAATTTCGAAGGTTATCTTTTCGAACTTGATTTCAAGATCATTCTTCCAAACTCCAAGCCAAATCCATTTATCGCTTATCTCTTTCATCGAACCACAATATTCATTTTTACGCTAACTTCTATTCGAGCGATATTATATTCAAGTTCAATCCGTTTGTTTTAATCCAAAATCGCTCGCACGATCCTCCAAGTTTCAAACAATTTTCCTTAACCAAGATGTTGATTTTTTTTATTTCCACGAATCCCAATTCGATATAAGCCTTATCATTTATTCAAAACATTCTTCAATCGTTCAATCCGACTATCGCACGAGACTTATGAATCCGTTTGGACATTTCTAAATGATCCATACACCACTCGGAATCGAGTCACCCAATCAAATCCTCAACCAATGTTCGCATCAATCGCTAGCGTATTCGCCGAGTTTTCCTTAGTATTTCCTGCACGATACTTAGGTATCGCCTAATAAATCTTAGCCTCGTATATATATATATATATATATATATATATATATATATCATATTGATAGTCATCCAAGTAAACCATAATTGATTTGTATCTTTCGACACGAAATACCGTTCGAGCTATTTTCCAAAATCTAAGTACGATCCTCTATATTCGCCTAAGCGATAAACCTGATAATGTTTCTATCGGTTGCCATTATGAGTCAGACTTATTTTTTTATCTGAACGATATCCTAATCTCGTTTCAACTAGCTTGCACCAAAGGGTATTGGCGCACGATACTCAACACAACTTAGCCGAAAGGTTGTGTGCATAGCTAACTGTTCGGACGATATTCTATTTTGTACACTAACCAGTTAGGTAAGCACATATAGGCATACGGGTTTGCACATAACATATAAATTCTAGCACAAGTCTATTCCAACCAAGCCTAACTCAGGTCGGCACAAAGGCCTTCGCATTACGATTTTGTACAAGCAATCATATCATTCACATGCACTTTTGAAAGTATTTAGACTTATTGTTTAGAATATTCCGATGGGACATTAAGAGAGAGCGTATGCACATAACCCATGAACGAGCTTTCGAAACTTAGAAAATTGAAACGAAGTCCAAAGGGATAAAGCCATGCTCTGATACCAATCTGTCACGCCCCACTCTCCCGCAGGCTAATCGGCCATCCCCGCTAGGCACGAATTACCGTGCCAGCGCTCCCGCGGGACGATCGCTTGACCCATCTGGGCGTGATGCCGCATGAGCGTAAGTCACGCCCGTGAAAGGTCGTGGTTCATGCTGGCGGTAAGAGGTCTAAGCCACAGAGTCGCACAGATTGTCCGAGTGCAGCGAAATTATAAACGCATAGACGATTAGTAACAAGTTCACAGAGTCGTCAATAGCGAAAGCATTGAATAACACAAGTATTGAAGTAAAACAAACTCTTTATTGATATTAAACAAGTGTTACAGGAGGCGCTAGACCGAGATTACAAGTCGCACTAGCCTCTCTCTCTCTGAAACAGTAAAAGCGTGTCGAGTGGCTATATTTGTGGAATGATACATAGGCGATGTTCCAATATTATGTCTTGTATATGTGCTTCAGTTCCAAATCGCAACGCTCCAAGGCTCCAGAGTGAACTCCGTGCCTTAGCACGTACGAGAGAGGCATCCGTACCGAACGAGGTTATCGCGCACCCTGCAAGCAATCTGGTGGGTTATCAGTACTTGAATGCACTGGTAGGGAGGCTACTCGCCCGCTTGACAAATCCAAACACGTTCAATAGGTTTCGTGCACCATTTATTATCTTTCTAGTTTTGCCTTAGGATCAGTTTTATGGCATATATGAAAAGCCTAACTCGTGTGGCAGTACGCCGTGCAATATAAGAGAAAACACGGCGAGACTTACCAACTTACCACTTGTCCTTCTATGTCCAAGGCAAACCAAGTTAAATCAAGCACGAACATATATAATGAAAACCAGAGACAATAATATAAGCAAACACGAGTGTCATGAGTGAGGTTATGGTTCGGGTGCGCGAGCAGACAAGTTATCCAGAAGTGTTGAAGTATTTTATATATGTACAAGTTATGTTATACTCATGATCGTTCAGGTGTTTCAGATATTCTTGATGCAATGTAATGACTCGCACGCGGGTTGCCGCAATCGAGCCAACTTAATCTATATGAACAGAAGGTCACTGGTATGACTTCTATAGTGGACGGTGTAGTCTCAAGGTCGAGGATGGAGTGCAAGCAGAAATATAATACGGAAGGCATTGCATCCATCCCGCCAAAATAGACGACTATCAGAAGGTTCCGTCTAGACCGGATCGGCCCCAGCGCCCCGACGACCATCTGCGAAACTGGATTCGAATATCCACCTTGTGCACAAGTTGTCCGTGACCATGCATATTCTCAAGTTTTTCCAGATTCTCGTAGGTACAAATATAGTTACAGATTCAGATTTTGTCAGTACAATATCGACTTCCCGAGCCGTCGGATTCGGTACAGATCGAGTATTGATTTCCAGAGATATTATGATGTTATCTTGCTTAACAGTCATTGATGTAGTCCCCTAGTTCGGGAAATACCTTGGCGACCTAACGGTCCCGAATACTTTCAATGTTCTATACTTGGCTCGGAATGACTATCTTGATAGCCTTCCTGCCTCAACTGAGTGGATTCCGATTGTGAAGTACGATGAATTATGGCATGCATATAAGTGACAAGCATTGATATGAGGCAACAAGTAGGAGTTAACACATAAGCAGGCAAGCATTGCATTCATATGAAAACATAAGCATTTACGTTTGGCACGGATCCAGGGTAAGCCGAGGAGTGAAACCGTAAAGGGACATACCGAGCAACATAATCTAGGGTCGTGCAGTGTATGTAAAACCCCCTAATTTTAAAGATATTAATTAATTAATTAATTATTTTATTTAATTGTATTATTTCTTAGTTAATTAGAAAATAAAATTTAATTGAATTAATTACTAGGTAAATACTCATCTAGAATTTAGGGAACAAAACTACTATTATATTTTATTTTATTTAAGAAAGTCTTGTAGAAGGATGATAGAATTTTAGAATGTATTAATAAAATTTTCTGGAATTTTTTCTATACCATATATACATATATAAATAATAGTATTAATAAGAAAATAATAAAAGAAAAAGAAAAGAAAAAGAAATCAAAAACCTTAAACCACTAAAATCCTAGCCCTAGGCTAACAATCCCGGTACTTTTCCCCTCACGAGCCGCAGCAACTTAATCACCAGCGGCCAGGTCTCGTATCATCCCGCACCCCCACTTTCTATATATATATATATATATATATATATATATATATATATATATATATATATATCCACATTGTAAACTCTAACCCTAAACTAACCACCCGCGCCCACGTCCCTAGCCCCGCGCCAACGTCGACCCCGATTTTCTGCCACCGCACAGCCACCGGAGGGCGACTGGCCGACTACAACAGCGACGCCGCGCGATCGCGTCAGCAGCCGCACTACTGAAAGGCAGCAGCGACCGCTACTTCAAGCATAATTTTCTGTCCCATCTCGCGACCGATTTCTGAATCGTCTTCACCGGTATGATCACGACCTATCCCCCTCTCAACTCTGTTAATTAGTTTCCATCGAACAACGCTTAACACTAGGTAGAAATCGAGGCCAAGTTGAAGAAAAACCACATGTTTAAACTGCAGTAAAATTGTTTCGACCACATATGTTTAGAGACTAATATCTTCCACTACTGACATCCAAACTTAAATCTACTTTTTGCTATGTGAAGACCATATAACCAAGATTGTTTCCTGTTAATTAAATTATTTTATTTTGTGTTAAATGCAGAGATAAACTGGGTTGAAATCATGAAAAACTTATTTTTTAAACATTAGAAATTGTGATACGGAGCGTGCCCCGCCAAACGGGACCGTCCCGTCCATACCAATTGCACCGAAAGGCGCGTATGGTATGTCCTGACGTGTGGGATTTCACAAAAACTGATTTGGACGTGTGTGCACGTCAAAATCAACCCGTATCAGTAAAAAGTCCATGTATCGTAACTTTTGTAAAATACAACACCATTTAGTGTACGCTTGTCGGAATGCGATGAAACTTGCGTCATTGGATTCGTGGTATCACGCTGGTCCTGTGACCCAAGTTTCACGTGATTTTGAGACATTTGACTAAGCCGTCTATTTATGGGCCCCACGGTTGACTTTAAGGACGAATTTGTGAACGGCTCACCGGAATCCAAAATTGGATATACTGTTGAGTTCGTATTAATGTTTAAAATTTTTTTGACCTATAATTTGTCCTATTCAGAGGCCTTTATCCCTGGCACATTTTTTGGTGCAAAGTAGGCCACATGTGGATCCGCTTTGACTTGAAATTACTGTTTTGCCCCTGTGTTCAAATTGGACGAAAGGGTAGTGTTAAATAGCTATCTCGCTTATTCTGAGAATGTTGGTGATATTTATTTCAGCATCCGGAGACGTTTATCCAGAGGTCTTAGCTTTTGATCTTGTGTACTTGACGTCTGGACGCTTACACTACACAGATTGCTTGTCAGGCAAGTATACATTGCCATTGTACTGTGATTTATATTCCATATAGTGCATGCATTTTATTTCTGTCATTTAGTTCATATATTTTAACTGCTATATAAATTGTGCGTCCAAGAATAACTTGGATGCAACGACGGTGGCGTCGTATTCTATTTTTACTATATATATGCATGTTGACTTAGTTTATGAGACCACCCCATTATCATGAGACATTTTTATGTTTCATTGACCATGACACTGTTGTTACACGAGTGTGAGTCTCATGTAGGACACAGACTTGCGTACTCGGCTGGCCACTGGTACGTATAGGATATGCGACGGATAGGGATAATTGCTGATAGAAATTGCATGCTAGAAGACCTGGCAGTTATGTAGAGGTATCATCATGTTATGTGACATGCTTAGAGCATGGGGTGGAGAGAACAATAAGTAAGGCGTTTGGGCTCCTTTACACTTTTTTTGTGTAACCCGTACGCTCCGCCGAAGATGCACGGTCATGATGACCACTATATATATTATTATTATCAGGCGGCCTCTGAGGTTCAAAAGACGTCATACTTTTTAGGTTCCCGAATCTCCAAGAGAATCATGCCAATCCCATTTTAGCCAGATAGCCCACTCGTTGGAAAGTTGTTCTCAAAATGCATTCATATAGATGGTTAGGCGACCCATTGGATGTTTATTTTTTAGTACTTTATTGGCATGCTTCTATGTAACTTGTTATGTCCCTCTGAGGACCTGGTCCCTTTCCAGGTATAGACGGACAGGATTATCCATAGGAGTACGGACTTGGACCTGACGCTTCATACCAGGCTGAGGAGGTCTTACCTTTAGAGTACCTTTGATTCATCGTAATCGACGAATATTCTAGTTGCTATTTCCTTTATTGACATTTATCTTATATTGGAGTTTGATCTCTTCTCTCATTTAGTAGCTTTTAGTATAGTCGATATGCAGTGGATTTGTTTCCACCCGACTATCATTCATTGATACTTCATATTTGAGATTCAGTTATTTATTTTCTATTTCTTTATTGTGCTGTGGATAAGATATAGATTGCATGTGACTTTTGTTGACAGTATATTAGCCCTTATGGATTGGATATTCATAATACAACGTACGTATGTGTTATAGTTTTCATATATTGGAGTTGTCATATATATACGGCTGGCATGCTTACGTATTCCTATTCCTACGTATTTTGGGACTGGGGCGTGACAGTGTAGTAAGTGAAGCAGTGCACTTTGAAGAGTACATATATATCGTTCTACTTGAGGCATAGCGGGGTCTACTTGCACAAGGCAAATGTAGCATGCGAGGGTTCAATTATAAGCAAAGTTTCATTTCCATGTTCTAACACAAACAATACAAGTTGGAATTATTCCCTTAGCTAGGTGCGTTGTATTCTTATTAGCATGCAGGGGGTGATTCACCTAGCAACTAGCATGTATCGTCCATATTTTAAGTGTGCTGGCTAAGCAAAGACAAGTTCATCATAGCCACCCACCTTAGTGATGATTCGCCTCGGTCGAGAGATACTCCGAGCGAGCCTCTGAAAGCCTAAGCCGAAACTCCTGAAGGGCCAAGTCAAAAAATCCTTTTTCCTCAAATGAGTATTCTCGCTGAGCAAAGTGGGTTAGGTCATTTGCACTTTTGCCGTTTGAATCGGCAGTCAGCTTGAGCGGAACGGGTCGTTACACCGTTCCTCCTATTCGGGGAGCGCGGCTAAGAAATACTTCGTATCATTCTATCGGGACAAATTGTCATGCCCCAGTCCCAAAATACCCAAGGACTAGCCAAGTGGCAATGGCCAGCAGCATACTGCAATGGGCAAACCCAATTTAACGGACCCATTAGAGTGTACTTAAGCTGGAAAACAAATATAATGGACTACGATACATGTCACAGTCTAATTCTAATCTCATCCACAGAAGGTAAACATAATTCAAATGTCATACTAATCCAAGAGAAATATAATCCAACAATAAGTCTCAATAAAAAGTGTTTCGGGGAACAACCCGATAATAGGTTTAGTACAGTAATCCAAGAGTCAGAAAATATAGTATCAATAAACAGAAATAACTGAGTATACAATAAAATACTCAGGAGAAATCCTCTGATACCACCTCGTCCTCTGGTGCTGGTACTGCTCCAGTGTCTGCTCATGTCCCGTATACCTCGTGGTAGATCTCCTCTGTTATACCTGGGGACATAATCCGGATCCAGGTCCTCAGGGGACATAGCAAGGTACAACAATAACTCAAGCCAAATAAAATACAGTAAATAAAATATATCAACAGGGCAAACTATGTAACCAGCTATGTGAAATGCAAATGAGAGCATTAATCATACTCAGGCTGAAACTACTATAGACTCTGTGTCGGGGAAACCCAAAGCAGCATGTATTATCTCGAAGGGCCAGTACATGTGCCAAAGCTCTGGTCAGAGACTAAGGCACTCCCAGTAATGTAATATATATATATATATATATATATATATATATATATATATATATATATATATATATATATATATATATATATATATATATATATATATATATAACATAATCAGCCTTTAGTATGGTAAGACTCTTCCCACCCAATGTAACCATACGTCTCATGTCCATAACACGCAAGATCATGACCTCTAACTAGTACAATGAGTCATAATGTTATCTATGAATATGCAAGACTTATGTCACGAATTCTGTAAGCCTATATAGAATTACCATGAATAACTCAGGAAAGATTATGTCTCATGAATAGTGTTAAGTGTCCTATGGTATGATGTACTTGGTAAAGCAAGCACGAAAATATAGGATCGTGTTATCAACTCTCTAAGTGACGTTACACGACTCCGCGTACATAGTCGACACCTGAATCTTGTTCGGACGCTCAGCAACATCTCACGGTCCTAAGTTGAATATGTATAATATATATATATATATATATATAACTCAAGCAATTAATACTAAAGCAATTACTGCAAGTTTTAGCAATGTACACTTGTTTGGGGTTTGAACTCCTTCAGTTACTCCGGTAACAGCAAAATCTTCAGGTATGCCTCCATATGCTAAAACAAACATTACCATTACTCTCAGAATACATGAAATAGCTAGGACTGACTACCCATAAGTCTAATTTGAACACAGGGGCAGAATTGACAGTTTCTGGTCAAAGCGGGGTCCACATGTGGCCCACTTCGCACCGAAAAATGTGCCAGAGACAAAGTTCTCCAAATTCGTCAAACTTAGTATCTACTAGTCCAAAATGATGATACAAACCCAACAGAATCTCCAAAACTAGATTCTGATGAGCCGGTCACAAAATTGCCCGTCAAGTAGAGCCGTGGGGCTCACGAAAATGGGGTTTCGTCAACGTTCTCAGAATTTAACCAAACTTGGGTCACAGGGCCAGCGTAACGCTACGAATCCGTTGGCATAAGTTTTGTTGTGAAACGACAAGCACACACAAAATTTTGATAAGTGTCATAACAGTCTGATACGAAACTTTTTGACGGATACGTGTTGATTCTGGTCTGCACGCACATCCAAATCAACTTCCGTAAAATCCTACACGTTCACATTAACGATACGCGTCTTTCGATGTAATTTTCATACGACAAAGTCGCCTCGTTTAACGGGACGCACCCAGCTTCGAAAAATTTTGGATTTTGAAAACCAAGTTTTTTTTTTAACTTTAACCGCGAATAAAACACAACTTACAAATAATTAAAGTAAACTAATTAATGGGTTTGAAACTTGGTTATATTGTCTAATTTACTGTTCAAACAGAATTTAGGAATATTAAATAGGCTAGAAGTAAACTGGCCATGAACTTAGGGTTTCGAGACAATTTCTAGAACCAGAAATTGGGTTATTTTTACCTGCTTTGCGTCGTAATTTATGACCTACATATGACACGATACCCCAATCTAATTGTACAGGGTTCGAGAGGGTCATACAGCGAACACATCGCAATAAGCCGTTCGAGAATCGATACATTGCAGAAGAAGAAAAACTCACCGGAAGCTGAGGGGTCAAATTCGTCTTTACTGCACGTGGACGGTGGCGGGGGGGGGGGGGGTGCACAGTCATCGGCGGCGGCCGTTGCGGCTGCTGTGGTGGTGGTTGTGGGTCGCAACGGTCAGTAGTGGTGTTGGTAGTAGCGGCGAGTCGTCGGAGTGACCGGACTCGGCAGGTCATCGTCGTCGCTGGAGTGAAGTCGGAGAGGGTGAAGTCGATGGCTGATGATAGTGGTGGGGGTTTATATAGGGGCCACCGACGACGGTTACGGGAAGGTGGACCGGAGAGGTCGCCGGAGGTTGGGGAGTTCAACCGATGGGTCAGTCGGCGGCGGAGTCGCGGCGGCGGGCAGGTGAACGGTCGACGGCAGAAACAGTCGGAAAGTTTGAAAACTTCCAATTACTGTAGCTTAGGGTTAACGGGTCGGGTTTGGGTTGGGTTGTGGGTTCGGGTTAGGATCTGAATCTAATAGGGATGGGTTGGGTTGGTTCGGTTGGGTTCAGTTTGGTTTGTTTTGGTTTGGTTTGGTTTGGTTTAATTTGGTTTATTTAAAAATAATGCTTTTTAGTTATTTAAAAATGGTTTTTTGAGCCCAATAAATTTCAGAAAAATTACATAACATCTTATTATTAATTATACACTTAAAAATATAATTTTTACAATATTTTAATTTTTAATTTTATTCACAAAAATATTAATCCCTGAAGAACATTTATTTTAATTAATAAAAAATACAAAAATCTCGAAAAATTATTTTTTAATTTCTAAAAATTCGGGTGTTTACTATTTATCTACCTTAAAAGAATCACGTCCTCGCAATTAAGAAAATAAAACGTAACCAGTCAGAAGAGATGGCATGGTTGCAACACATGTTTGTAGTACGACTCAAGGGATAAAGAATCATGAACAAGGAGAAATCGAGAGAAAGGGTGAGGGTTTTGTTCAAGTAGAATACTTAGGGAAGGAATAAAAATATTTTTCTAGGCAATGAGAGATAAGTAACTCAAGAGTAAAGGAGCCTGGTTAGAACGAAGATCAACTACAGCTTATTAAAACTTAGGTACCAGTTACTAATCTAGACTAACAAGTTCATGCTAGCATAATACTAGGCTTCGGCTAAGGAATGGAACTAACAGGCGCATGCTAAAGCATTACTAGGAATAGATAGCTATGATAAAGCTTAAATTTTACTCATATTTGCTACTCCTCGAGTCTGTACCTCTTCCACTGTCATCGCAAAAGCATGTCCACGTCCTTGCGGTGGTGCCCTTTGCTGTTGCTGGGCCTGCTGGAAGAGTGTTGTCCGTGGTGCTAAGGGTGGCCTCAGCTGATATCCTCCCGGTGCTGGTAAAGCTTGTCGGTTTACTATCGGAGCTCTTTTTTTATGCTCAGGACAATCCCTTACAGAATGCTAACTGGATCCGCAAGCTAAACATAATCCCAATTTAAGTCTACACTCCCTCTCAATATGGCATACCTTGCCACAGTAGTGACAAGTATGAGTTAAGGATTGTGATACTGCTCTTTGTGGTAGTTTCATCTGGGGTCGCTTTGCAGACTCCCCGTGTAATGCTCTGGTTGGTGCTGATATGAACGGCCATTTCAGGCTGGACTTTCTTCCGGTGACGCGCTTCATGTGTCGGGCTGCAGCAAGGACGTCCGAGTAAAAAGTAGGTACAACGGAGCCGATTAATCTCTGTAGCTCAAAGCTGATGTCACGCCCCGGCCCCGAGGGCCGCCCGACCACCGCCTATCCCCTGCTGGACCGGACGCGAATCACTGCACCTCGGTCCGGTGGGGGATAGGCGGTGGTCGGGCGGCCCTCGGGGCTAGGGCGTGACATAATGGTATCAGAGCGGATTCGATTCTTGCCCAAATTCTATTGCTATGACCCTGAGATATGATCGATATGGTATTGCAATAGAGCGTTCCATATAATAAGTCCATAGATATTCTCAAAGTGCAAATATTTTCTGGACTTGAATTGCTTGATTGTTTCGATTGAGTACGGCGAGGGAGCGATAGGCGTGCCTCATCCCCAAGACCCGGAATTCGTGTTTCGATTGCCCCGAGTTGCTATCGTATAAAGGGGCATAATGTATGGAATGATGCCTTTGCTAAGAGAAACCCAAGTCCCTCGATTTGCCCCGAATACTCAGTTGGCTAAATGCATAAATGCATTACAACAGTGTCCCTCCGTTGCTTACTTGATTGATGCGATGATAGCCAAAACAAGTTAAACGATGTTGCCTTGTATGGGCGCAACCCCAGGCTCATACGGCATCATGTCCCGATATCAAACGGTCATACGCTACCCCATCGGGAGCGCTGAGGCGCGGTGATTCGCGTCCGGTCCGGCAGGGGATAGACGGTGGTCGGGCGACCCTCGGGGCCGGGGCGTGACAGCTGAGACCATCGAAGAACTTCTCTGGCTTCTCCTCTTCTGTCGAGATCAGAGTATAGGCGAAGCAACTCAAACAGATAAACTCCCTATTGTACTCTTCCACTGTCATATTGTCTTGAGTGAGGCGATTGAACTTGTCCCGAAGTTCCGATCGAGCAATAGATAGAAAGTACATCTCCTGAAATAGTCTAGAGAACTCCTTCCAAGTGACTCGGTCTGGTCTGAGCCGTCTCTCCTCAGATAGCCACCAGTGATGTGCATTGCCCGTCAACTGCATCCGGACGACACTCATCCAATGCTTCCTTGGAAGCTCAGCTGCTTTCAATTGGTGTTGAGTGTTTGTGAGCCACTCATAAACTTCAGTGGGGTCATCCTTGCTTGAAAAGGTACGGGGCTTCAGCTAGCAAAAATTGGTGATAGATCCCGTCGATGGTCGTCCAGCTGGTGGGTTTGCCTGCTCCAGTGCGGCCACTATACTGTTTCTCAGGTTCTCTACCTCGTGATGCTAAGCCTCTTAATGAATCTGCTGTTGGGCTTGCATCATTGCGTAGAATATTTGGAACATCTGCTGACCATCCATAGGTTGTCCTGGTGGAAAAATAGGCATCGGTGGAGTAAACTGCGGTAGTGGTGGAATGTCGTCTTGCCGGAACCTCGAGGCATGCTGATCTGCTTGACTGCTTTGGTGAGTGGATGGATCTCCACTTAATGGCGTCACTCTATCGTCGTAGGTGACCACAACACCTTATGGTATACTTGCGAGAGTCTCATTGCTAGCTCGTGGATCCATTACTCTGCATCCAAAGTAAACTATGAGAGGCGCACATAGAAACCAAGACAGGATGCAAGTCAAGAAATTATTTTGAAGTCGATATAGAGGTCAAGAATATGTCAATATGTGGATGAGATCCTATAACTTATCCTATCCTAATCGCAGGCTTGCTCGGTCCCTTAGTTAAAACCGAAGCAATATAGTCGTAGACCTGCATGGGCCACCATAAAAACTATGTCATGCCCCAGTCCCAAAATACCGAGGGACTAGCCACGTGGCAATGGCCAGCAACACACTCCAATGGACAAACCTAATTTAATGGACCCGTTAGAGTATACTTAAGCTGTAAAACAAATATAATAGACTACGATACATGTCACAGTCTAATTCTAATCTCATCCACAAAAGGTAAACACAATTCAAATGTCATACTAATCCAAGAGAAATATAATCCAACAATAAGTCTCATTAAAAAGTGTTTCAGGGAACAACCCGATAATAGGTTTAGTACAGTAATCCAAGAGTCAGAAAATAGAGTATCAAGAAACAGAAATAACTGAGTATACAACAAAATACTCAGGAGAAATCCTATGACACCACATCGTCCTCTGGTGCTGGTACTGCTCCAGTGTCTGCTCATGTCCCGTATACCTCGGGATAGATCTCCTCTGCTATACCTGGGGACATAATCCGGATCCAGGTCCTCAAGGGACATAGCAAGGTACAAGAATAACTCAAGCCAAATAAAATATAGTAAATAAAATATATCAACAGGGCAAATTATGTAACCAGCTATATGAAATACAAATAAGAGCATTAATCATACTCATGCTGAAACTACTATAGGCTCTGTGTCGAGGAAACCATAGCAGCATGTATTATCTCGAAGGACCAGTACGTGTGCCAAAGCTATGGTCAGAGACTAAGGTACTCCCAGTAATATAATATATATATATATATATATATATATATATATATATATATATATATATATAAAATAATCAGCCTTTAGTATGGTAACTCTCCCCATCCAATGTAACCCTATGTCTCATGTCCATAACACGCAAGATCATGACCTCTAACTAGTACAACGAGTCATAATGTTATCTATGAATATGTAAGACTTATGTCACGAATCATGTAAGCCTATACAGAATCACCATAAATAACTCAAGAAAGATTATGTCTCATGAATAGTATTAAGTGTCCTATGGTATGACGTACTTGGTAAAACAAGCACGAAAATATAGGATCGTGCTATCAACTCTCTAAGTGACGTTACACGACTCCACGTACGGCGTTGACACCCGAATCTTGTTCAGATGCTAAGCAATGTCTCACGGTCCAAAGTTGAATAAGTATAATACAGAATTGTGTGTGTGTGTGTGTGTGTGTGTATATATATATATATATATATATATATATATATATATATATATATATATATATATATATATATATATATATATATATATATATAACTCAAGCAATTAATATTAAAGCAATTACTGCAAGTTTTGGCAAGGTACACTTGTCTTGGGTTTGAACTCCTTCAGTTGCTCCGGTAACAGTAAAATCTTCAGGTGCGCCTCCAGATGCTGAAACAAATATTACCATCACTCTCAAAATACATGAAATATCTAGGATTGACTACCCAAAAGTTTAATTTGAACACGGGGGCAGAATTGATAGTTTCTGTTCAAAGCGGGGTCCACATGTGGCCCACTTCGCATCGAAAAATATGCTAGAGACAGTTCTCCAAATTTATCAAACTTAGTGTCTACGAGTCCAGAACGATGATACGAACCCAACGGAATGTCCAGAACTGGATTCCGATGAGCCGGTCACAAAATTGTCCGTCAAGTGGAGTCGTGGGACCCACGAAAATGGGATTTCGTCAACGTTCTCAGAATCGAACCAAACTTGGGTCACAGGACCAGCGTAACGGTCCGAATATGTTGGTGTAAGTTTTGTTGCAAAATGGCAAGCACACACAAAATTTTGACGAGTGTCAGAATAGCCCGATACGGGGCTTTTCGACGGATACACGTTGATTCTGGTGTGCACGCACATCCAAATCAACTTTCACAAAATATCACACGTCCATATTAACGATATGCGCCTTTTGATGCAATTTGCAGACGACAAAGTCGGCTCGTTTAACGGAACGCACCTAGTTTCAAAAAAAATTGAGTTTTAAAAATCAAATTTTTTGGTCAACTTTAACCACGAATAAAACACAACTTATAAATAATTAAATTAAACTAATTAATGGGTTTAAAACTTAGTTATGTTGTCTAATTTACTGTTCAAATAGAATTTAGAAATATTAAATAGGTTGGAAGTAAAACGGCCATGAACTTAGGGTTTCGGGACAGTTTTCAGAACCAGAAATTGGGTTATTTTTTCATATTTTGAGTCATAATTTATGACCGACACAGGACACGACACCCCAATCTAATTATTTAGGGTTCGAGAGAGTCATGCAGCGAACACATCGCAATAAGCCGTTCGAGAATCGATATATCGCGGAAGAAGAAAAACTCACCGGAAGCTGAGGGGTCGAATTCGTCTTTACTGCACGTGGATGGTGGCGGGGCGGCGGTATACAGTCGTCGTCGACGGCTGCTGCGACTGCTGTGGTGGTGGTCGTGGGTCACAGCGGTCGGTGGTGGTGTTGGTAGTGGCGGCGGGTCATCGGAGTGACCATAATCGTTGGGTCGTCGGCGTCCCTGGAGTGAAGTTGGAGAGGGTAAAGTCGGTGGCGATGGCGGTGGCTGATAATGGTGGTGGGGGTTTATATAGGGGCCACCGACGGCGGTTGTAAGGAGGTGGACCGGAGAGGTCGCCGGAGGTTGGGGAGTTGAACCGATGGGTCGGCAGGTGGCGGAGTCGCGGCGACGGGGAGATGAACGGTCGGCAGCAAAAACGGTCGAAAAGTTTAAAAACTTCCAATTACTGTAGCTTAGGGTTAACGGGTCGGGTTTGGGTCGGGGTGTGGGTTTGGGTTAGGATCCAAATCCAATAGGGTTGGGTTGGTTTGGTTGGGTTCAGTTTGGTTTGTTTTGGTTCGGTTCTTGGTTCGGTTTGGTTTAATTTGGTTGATTTAAAAATAATATTTTTTAGCTATTTAAAAATAGTTTTTTAAGCCAAATAAATTCTAAAAAATTACACAACATCTTATTATTAATTATGCACTCAAAAACATATTTTTTTACAATATTTAATTTTTAGTTTTATTCACAAAACTATTAATCCTTGAAGAACATTTATTTTAATTAATAAAAAAAAGAAAAATCTCAAAAAATTATTTTTAAATTTCTAAAAAATCGGGTATTTACACAGATTGAATCAAGATTATTTCCTCGTTATGGAGTGGTTTCTTTGGAATCAGGTCCCACATTCAGCGGATCGTGCCTCAAGGAAGGACTCTGCGGCAGAGTCGAAAGGGGACTTTCCGTTGCGCTGGTTTATTTGTCCGTTTTCGAATGCCGCTTGGTTACTTTCTTGTTGGTTTTGGGATTTATGTTTTTCTTGAATGATTTCGATAGATTTTATTATCTTCGTTCTTTGGATTTCGTATTTTGTATCGAACCCTTGGAGATCGAAGCAGGAGATATTGATCATCTGTTGGTGCATGCAGGTGATCTTGTAGTCGATGCACAAGCGGAGTCTTGAAGATCTTTCTTTTTCTCTTTTCTGATTCACCAACTTATGTGTGGCTTTACTTCGATTAGCGCCCTTCTTTCAAGTCTTTATTCCTAATAAATTGACTCGTTTGTGTATTCCGATCAACGATACCAAAAGAATAATTTGAGTCAAGGTGAAAGATGAAGTAGACTTGAAATACTTGTAATGCTCGTCATATAAAATATCATACGGTCACATTGTTGCGTGCTTGTCCACTTTACATGTAGCTATTTTATGTTTAGTTATAATTAGAACTTATTTATCTATAACTGTTTAATGGATAGTACAAATTGGAAATGTGATCATTGAGCAAGGTAGCCTAGACTATGGAAAATGCATGAAGTTCATTTACTTATATTGCTTTGAATGTACTTCAATTGATAACTTAGTTTGTAGATGAGGCATGGCCTTGGACAACTTGTACATAAGAGATATCGTTCTACAAACGGTCGTCGGGGCACTGGGACCATTTTGACCCGGGTAGAATAATTTGCTAGTGTAGTCCTAGCATTGGATGGTTCTGTGCGCTGCAAAGGGCTAGCTACCTGAAGCAGAATGGCAGCCGACCCATCTCTCGTCCGACCAAGAGATGCGCTATGTATATTTTAACTGTGCAGACTAACTATGTCTTCGTGGCAGGGAAGGTCATGGTAAGTTTTGTACATGTGGTTCAGATAGTACATGTAAAGTGTCATGACCCGCACCCGGTTTAGGGGCACGAGTGCGTGGGTACGTCCAGCCTACGCCGCAGCATCGGCGGTAGAACACTGTCTAGGTCATGTAACTATCTAATCAAACTCACGTGAATACCCAACTCCATAAGGAGACGTGGATATCACTATAAAAATGAACAACATACTCAATCACAACTACAGCACGATAAGAATTTGAAGAAACAAAAGAACACAACACAAAACTAATGACAAAATAATCATACCTGCAATCATTAACTTCCAATCTCTAAGTGTGTCAGAAACCAGTCTACTAAGGTCACAGTCTGGAAAAATATTTTCCAGTCAGGAAGGAGCAAAGTACATCTCTAAATAGCAGTTCTATATAAATGACATAAACTATGTAGCAGTTCTAGATGGAAATATACCAAATGCATGTATAGGTACGAGAAATGTACAATGAAAGAAATACTGGAAATACTGTAAGTAACTGCAGGAAAAGAAATAATATGTCCATGAGCAAGAAACCTATGACTAAGTGTGTGAGTACTAGCTTTAACATGTGATCGACTTGGGATCTTGATCAGGCTGGTTACATGTGATTAGCTATGATTCATGAAGGTCAGGCTAACCGTTGGTTAGCTATGATGCACGAAGAGGTCAGGCTAATCACAAGTAACAGCTATGAAGCACGAAGATGGTCAGGCCGCACCCGACGTGAGATGTGGGGTGAGCTATGATGCATGAAAAGTTGGGTATGATCACATATCTACACTAAAATACTCCCCACCTCGACTGGTATAGTAGATCCAATCATGGTACGCTATGGCACGGGATTCCCTAGGGAGGTAGCAAATCTTCCCGGGAATCAGTGTCTGTACATGCACAAGATAACAAAAAAACAAGTCTTGTACAAGCTACACCATGAATAAGGAATAATATCTCATGACGAGATCCGTGTATACCAATCCGTGTAACCAGCGTGTCAAGAGCATGGATATTTACACTAGATACAGTGAACATAGGAGATATCATAAATTAGAAACTAATCAGAGAATGTACTTGCCTTGGGTCCTTAGCTGGCAATACCAATGTCCTGTCCCAGAGTATCGTCTGGAGGAACCAACAGTCCTAAAAATATATCAAATACAACATTTGCATCAGGTGCTACACTAACACATCACAAATACATGAACTCAGGGGCTCTGCCAGGTATGGCACTAGTCAACTAGGGTCATCTAGTAGGGATACGTATAAATATACATATATCTATTTTTTAACTACATTAGTACTTACTATATATATATATATACACCAATTTATATACATCTCTAATTTATACTAGTTGAACAATATATATATATACTCATACATATGCTAAAAATACATTTTAAAAAAATATATATATATATTGTCAATGTTATTATTAAAATGTATACTAATACTAGTACATCACATTAAATACATATACAATACATTAATTGTATGTACAATATATATATATATACATTTATACTAATTATACATAATTGCAAATATATTAAGTACATATATATACAAAATATATATACATATACCAAGCAATATATATATTTATACCAAAATACATACATATATACATTAAATGAAATACACATACTATACACCAAAATACGTACATATATAATTAACATATGTCAAAATGCGTTCATATATCTATATATGTGTATACCAAAATATATATATATATGTATACATATATACAAATTATATATATATATATACATTGAAAATATATTAAGTGTATATAAAACATATATATACATATCCCTAATACACACTAAAATACGTAATTATATATATATACTAAGAAGATTTATTATATACATATATATAATATACCTACCCATACTAATTAATTATATATTGAAAATATGCTAAGTATATATGTATAAAATACATGTATATACATATACCAATTATATGTACACTGTACATTATATAAATTTCATTAATTTCATACTATACATACATTATATATATACTATACATTATGTGTTTAAATATTAATTAAATAAACAATATACATATACATATACTAATTTACTAAATACGTATTAAATACGTATTTATCAATCTGTTAACCATATATATATACACTATTAGATACACACTATAAGAGAATACCAATATACATACATATATATACAAAATACAATTAATAAAAATATACATACATATACATAAAAATAATACATACATATGTATATAAATACAATTAATAAAACCTACACACATATATGATACATATATACTATCTGAAATAGAACAATGTACATTCATATACACATGTATATACATGAATTTATTATATATTAATATATAGGAATTCATATTCACCAATTCAATCACCCAGGAATTAATCTATTAAAGGAGGGAGGAGGAAGTTGGAATCTCACAGAGGTGGTGGATCGGAGTCGATGGCTGCCGGACTGGAATGACAGCAGGAAGAGGCTCGCCGGGGTGTGCTCGGTCGGAGCAGTTGGTGCTGGAGAGGTGATCGGGAAGGGCACTCGGGGAAGAACAACAGCGGGAGGAGTCGGGGAGATCGCCGGACTGACAGCGGCCGCCGGATGAATCAGGAAGTCGGGTTGAGAACAGTAATGTTTCCCCCCTTTTTTTCTCTTTGAAATTCAAAAAGAAAAACTAAGGAAAGAAGAAGAAGAGAAGAAGAAGAAAAGAGAAGAAGAAAGGAAGAAGGAGAAGAAAAATGGAGGCTACGGTTTGTTTGGAGTGGGGGAATTCCTAGGTTGCATTTTTGGGGATTAGGGCTTGATAGGACAAGACATTATATAGGGGAGAGGGTTTGATGAAGGGTGAGGATTTGACCCCTAGAATGAGGGGTCCAGATTAAACATGAAGAAAAATTAATTCATGTAGGAATGAGGGTGAGGGCTAAAAATAATTTTAGGTTCCCTCATTGTTTAAACAATTTGGTGCTGACACAAAAATGCAAATTTGCAATTTAGCCCCCTTAAATTTGGAAAATTGCACAATCACATAAAATGACGAAAATTTGGCGGGCGATTCGGTGTCCGGTGTTTTGTAGGGTCAGGGGGCGCTGTATGATCGGTATGGGCTCAATTTACAGGGCACTGGAATTAAATTGGAATTTACGGAATCAGATAAAATGGTATCCTCAAATTAAATAGAAATAAATGCGAGTTGTGTTCAACAATTAATTAGGAGTACATGGAGCCAAAATCAGGTCAGGTCATCAATACCAATAATGAAGAAGACTCAGAACAGAATATTACCCTAATTTGGGCCACACGAAAAATAGGTCAAGATTGTCTCCAATTTTCGATTGGAACGCACAACGATACAAAATAGGAATTTGTTAAATAACGTCCGCGACGATATTTTTGCGGCTAGAAATAATGTACAAAGAGCATAATTATGAGTTACAAAAAAATAGCAGAATGAAGGCGGGCACGTCTAGGGCAAGATGGTAAAATTTGTTGGAAGACAAAAGTCAGGGTAGCGCTCCAATTATCGAAGCAAAGGCAATGCGCAAAAATATTAAATAAAATACAGTAATTAATTTCAATCTTCAAGAATTAAATTCTAAATAAAACAATTTACCTCAAAATTCCATAATTCCGACAGGTGCTCATCTACTGGCTTCTAGGTCAAGTCTACCATCACAAACACAAATGAACACTGTCTATAATATAATATATTAAAGTACACATCACACAGTTATTTAAATCAAATAATTATCAGGCAATTAATTAATTATAACTACAATAATATTAAATATTGTAAAAAGTCAAAAAAATACCCCTGTTTTCGGAACGTGGTAGTGACAAGTCTACCCACCTTAAAAGAATTTCGTTCTCGAAATTTAAAATCCTCAAGGTAGCGTTTATTCATACACATTATTATTTTCCTCAAATTTAAATTTATCATCCATGAAATCTTTTAATAATCCACAATGTCCTTTCGCAATTTCAAAATTCTAAATTTGTTGTATAACCTGAAAAATCCTCAAAGTAAAATCAAAGTCCATCAAAAATTTCCTTGAAAGTTTTTGTTAATAATTCAATACTCGGAATTTAATATTCACTCCTTAAATTTGATTTTTCAATGCACATATATAAAATGTAAATCAAATCCCACACAGTTTGAATTCAAACATTAGTCTATCAAAAATTTTATTCCTCGTTTTTCTCTTTCCTCAAAATAATTAACAATGCGATACTTAAGGATTTTTCAAATGCAACACCCAAATATAACATTTTAAAATTTTCTTAACTTGCAATCAAATAATTATAGTGATAATCTCTCTAAATTTCCTCAAATTCTAATGATAACCTCAATCATATCACATCCTTTCTGGAATTAATACATCATAAATTCTATCATGTTAAATTCTTGACCCTTTATTTAAATCAATGTTTATCCTCGAATTTTTTTTTTAAAATCCTCGATTGTTTTATTTATTTATTTACTATCATCAAAATAAAGTTCATCAAATCATATAATCATGAACTACTCCATATTGTTATTTCACAATATTTTTTTTTCAAAATTTTATAAATATAAAATCAAATCCCATTCTTATCACAATATCCTCCAAACTTTTAAGTTAATAACGAAATACAAGAATTTAATATTCATCCTCTAATTGAAATCCAATCCATGCATATTTCTAAAATCGAAACTCATCCCAAAATTTAAATTCAACACTAATCCATTTGTGTTCTTATCCCTCGATTTTTTTTCCCCACATAATATGCAACGATGTAATACTTATGCAACCTCCAATACAATATTCAAGATATAAGTTCATAACTTGCAGTCCAATAAATATATCGATAGCCTTCTTAAAGTCCTCAAATTCAATGATAAATTCAATCATTGAATAATCTTCTTAAAAATCAATGATTTAACAAAACTTCAATTATGCCATATTAAATTCCCAACTCTTTATTTAATTTACATTTTTCCTCAAAATTTAAGGCACATTGTCTCTCTTTGTCAAGTCATAACCTCTTCGTTAATCTTTACTACAGTTAAATCCTCAACAATCAAAGTCTAAGAAAATTCTACCTACAACCATACAACATGCAACCTAAGGGAAATATGTATGATCATGGTGTCTTTTGTCATGGTATTGCAGTCTCTGTATCAGGGGTACTACTAACTACATTATAACAAAAATTATGCATACAAGCTACGGTACTAAGGTATCAATCAATCAGAAGACAAAAGAACATGAGGAAAGAAAAGAAAGAACCTGCTAACATATTACTTGCAATATCTTCTAACACAATCATAGGTCAAACGATGCATGGAAAGTTTGGTACCTCTATCTCTTTAGGTACCACACTTTACTACAAGCATACTCACTGCTAGCTTCCTTACCTACTGCAATAGTTGATACTAGTTATTCTTATCACTCAAGTGCATATCAATTGCAACACACTATACTAAGTACTGCTCTCTCTAATACAACCCTAGATGGACACCCAAGTCAGTTGGCAGTGAGATCTCAATCATACTCAAGTCATCAGATCCTTACACACGTATATCATCTACTCATATATTAATATTCATCTCTTATCTACCATAAAGTTAATCCTCGAAATAATCGTCAAGGTTTAACTTCTCGATCAACTTAAAATAATTGCATATACTCCTCAAAATCAGATACTCAATATCAAAAAATTTAATCACCTTTAAAATCCTTATAGCCTTGACTATGTTTATTGAATTGAATTCGAATCCTCAAAATTTAATAACATAAAATCTCATCTCCTCAAAAATTCTTTAAAAAATTGAAATTCATTTCCACTCTACAAATTATAATTTAATCCACAAGTATACATATACTACTCACAGTCTCTAATACTCAAGGTGCACACTAATACACTAATTATTTACAACTCTCAACTGTGTACGAAAATTGTACTGTCCAAATTATTTGCACTATTGCTTCCAAATGATCATCATCACTGATACTCTTACTCCTCTTTCTATAATACCAATACTAATTATAATAACACCTATCATAGAACTATTGCTACAAGGTACTATGCTATGGTATCTCTAAATTAATGCCTAATGCTCACATGTCTAACTAGGAAACACTTACAACTCACAGGCAACACTTAGTCAATACTAATACTCAAGACACAGACATAATTACAAGTCACTAATCATCATACTTAACAAGGAATCCTCAGAGAATAGGAGCTCAAAAGAACTGGACTGAGGACTGAAGGTATTTCTACTGCTAGTAAAGAAAAGAAGCGATGGAACAAAGTCCTGGAATAGCATAAATAGATAAGTCTTGAGATGATACTTTAAGAACCAATTTAAGATACAACCTGATAATCATACACGTCTATCCGAAATCATGACACTCAGAATTCTCGCCACGCCAGTAAGCATAGATGCGATAAACGACAGGTTCCGTAACTAAGGTATGCAACCCTATAATCATGTCATCTAGAATCCTCGCCACGCCAACCGGTATGGCTGCGAGAGACCCTAAGTTTCATAACTACAGTATGTACATCCAAGTCAGGTTCCTACGTTCTCGTCACGACAGCTAATATGGCTGCAATAAACTCTAGGTTCCATAATCAAAGTAGACGTTTTACCTTTCTCACTGTCCTCATCAATATATGTCATCAGATGATACCATAAATTCTAGTCCGTAAAATTCATCTCAATATGAATCAACTCAACAACGATACCAGGAATTAAAGTTAACAACTGGTCAACAAGAATCAAACTCAATATCAACGAGTGAGGACGGACGAAAACAAGGGCGAAGGAATTAAATTAGAGATTATAATAAGATTCTCATGGGGTCATCCCAGAAAATCTCTCAAGAATTTGTGATTGAGTATCCTTTTCTCATCCTAGTATCCTATGTCCTATGTCCTATAGCAGGCACGCAATAGTACAATGAAGACGTCACACTACCACGATATCGCACAACTTGCGAAGTCTGACCTGCATGGGCTACCACTAAAAACGTGTCACGACCCGCACCCGGTTTAGGGGCACGAGTGCGTGGGTACGTCCAGCCTACGCCGCAGCATCGGCGGTAGAACGCTGTCTAGGTCATGTAACTATCTAATCAAACTCACATGAATACCCAACTCCATAAGGAGACGTGGATATCACTATAAAAATGAACAACATACTCAATCACAACTACAGCACGATAAGAATTTGAAGAAACAAAAGAACACAACACAAAACTAATGACAAAATAATCATACCTGCAATCATTAACTTCCAATCTCCAAGTGTGTCAGAAACCAGTCTACTAAGGTCACAGTCTGGAAAAATATTTTCCAGTCCGGAAGGAGCAAAGTACATCTCTAAATAGCAGTTCTATATAAATGACATAAACTATGTAGCAGTTCTAGATGGAAATATACCAAATGCATGTATAGGTACGAGAAATGTACAATGAAAGAAATACTGAAAATACTGTAAGTAACTGCAGGAAAAGAAACAATATGTCCATAAGCAAGAAACCTATGACTAAGTGTGTGAGTACTAGCTTTAACATGTGATCGGCTTGGGATCTTGATCAGGCTGGTTACATGTGATTAGCTATGATTCATGAAGGTCAGGCTAACCGTTGGTTAGCTATGATGCACGAAGAGGTCAGGCTAATCACAAGTAACAGCTACGAAGCACGAAGATGGTCAGGCCGCACCCGACGTGAGATGTGGGGTGAGCTATGATGCATGAAAAGTTGGGAATGATCACATATCTATACTAAAATACTTCCCACCCCGACTGGTATAGTAGATCCAATCATGGTACGCTATGGCACGGGATTCCCTAGGGAGGTAGCAAATCTCCCCGGGAATCAGTGTCTGTACATGCACAAGATAACAAGAAAACAAGTCTTGTACAAGCTACACCATGAATAAGGAATAACATCTCATGACGAGATCCGTGTATACCAATCCGTGTAACCAGCGTGTCAAGAGCATGGATATTTACACTAGATACAGTGAACATAGGAGATATCATAAATTAGAAACTAATCAGAGAATGTACTTGCCTTGGGTCCTTAGCTGGCAATGCTAATGTCCTGTCCCAGAGTATCGTCTGGAGGAACCAACAGTCCTAAAAATATATCAAATACAACATTTGCATCAGGTGCTACACTAACACATCACAAATACATGAACTCAGGGGCTCTGCCAGGTATGGCACTAGTCAACTAGGGTCATCTAGTAGGGATACGTATAAATATACATATATATATTTTTTAACTACATTAGTACTTACTATATATATATATACACCAATTTATATACATCTCTAATTTATACTAGTTGAACAATATATATATATACTCATACATATGCTAAAAATACATTTTAAAAATATATATATATATATATTGTCAATGTTATTATTAAAATGTATACTAATACTAGTACATCATATTAAATACATATACAATACATTAATTGTATGTACAATATATATATATATATACATTTATACTAATTATACATAATTGCAAATATATTAAGTACATATATATACAAAATATATATACATATACCAAGCAATATATATATTTATACCAAAATACATACATATATACATTAAATGAAATACACATACTATACACCAAAATACGTACATATATAATTAACATATGTCAAAATGCGTTCATATATCTATATATGTGTATACCAAAATATATATATATATGTATACATATATACAAATTATATATATATATATATACATTGAAAATATATTAAGTGTATATAAAACATATATATACATATCCCTAATACACACTAAAATACGTAATTATATATATATACTAAGAAGATTTATTATATACATATATATAATATACCTACCCATACTAATTAATTATATATTGAAAATATGCTAAGTATATATGTATAAAATACATGTATATACATATACCAATTATATGTACACTGTACATTATATAAATTTCATTAATTTCATACTATACATACATTATATATATACTATACATTATGTGTTTAAATATTAATTAAATAAACAATATACATATACATATACTAATTTACTAAATACGTATTAAATACGTATTTATCAATCTGTTAACCATATATATATACACTATTAGATACACACTATAAGAGAATACCAATATACATACATATATATACAAAATACAATTAATAAAAATATACATACATATACATAAAAATAATACATACATATGTATATAAATACAATTAATAAAACCTACACACATATATGATACATATATACTATCTGAAATAGAACAATGTACATTCATATACACATGTATATACATGAATTTATTATATATTAATATATAGGAATTCATATTCACCAATTCAATCACCCAGGAATTAATCTATTAAAGGAGGGAGGAGGAAGTTGGAATCTCACAGAGGTGGTGGATCGGAGTCGATGGCTGCCGGACTGGACTGACAGCAGGAAGAGGCTAGCCGGGGTGTGCTCGGTCGGAGCAGTTGGTGCTGGAGAGGTGATCGGGAAGGGCACTTGGGGAAGAACAGCAGCGGGAGGAGTCGGGGAGATCGCCGGACTGACAGCGGCCGCCGGATGAATCAGGAAGTCGGGTTGAGAACAGTAATGTTTCCCCCCTTTTTTTCTCTTTGAAATTCAAAAAGAAAAACTAAGGAAAGAAGAAGAAGAGAAGAAGAAGAAAAGAGAAGAAGAAAGGAAGAAGGAGAAGAAAAATGGAGGCTACGGTTTGTTTGGAGTGGGGGAATTCCTAGGTTGCATTTTTGGGGATTAGGGCTTGATAGGACAAGACATTATATAGGGGAGAGGGTTTGATGAAGGGTGAGGATTTGACCCCTAGAATGAGGGGTCCAGATTAAACATGAAGAAAAACTAATTCATGTAGGAATGAGGGTGAGGGCTAAAAATAATTTTAGGTTCCCTCATTGTTTAAACAATTTGGTGCTGACACAAAAATACAAATTTGCAATTTAGTCCCCTTAAATTTGGAAAATTGCACAATCACATAAAATGACAAAAATTTGGCGGGCGATTCGGTGTCCGGTATTTTGTAGGGTCAGGGGGCGCTGTATGATCGGTATGGGCTCAATTTACAGGGCACTGGAATTAAATTGGAATTTACGGAATCAGATAAAATGGTATCCTTAAATTAAATAGAAATAAATGCGAGTTGTGTTCAACAATTAATTAGGAGTACATGGAGCCAAAATCAGGTCAGGTCATCAATACCAATAATGAAGAAGACTCAGAACAGAATATTACCCTAATTTGGGCCGCACGAAAAATAGGTCAAGATTGCCTCCAATTTTCGATTGGAACGCACAACGATACAAAATAGGAATTTGTTAAATAACGTCCGCGACGATTTTTGTGCGGCTAGAAATAATGTACAAAGAGCATAATTATGAGTTGCAAAAAAATAGCCGAATGAAGGCGGGCACGTCTAGGGCAAGATGGTAAAATTTGTTGGAAGACAAAAGTCAGGGTAGCGCTCCAATTATCGAAGCAAAGGCAATGCGCAAAAATATTAAATAAAATACAGTAATTAATTTCAATCTTCAAGAATTAAATTCTAAATAAAACAATTTACCTCAAAATTCCATAATTCCGACATGTGCTCATCTACTGGCTTCTAGGTCAAGTCTACCATCACAAACACAAATGAACACTGTCTATAATATAATATATTAAAGTACATATCACACAGTTATTTAAATCAAATAATTATCAGGCAATTAATTAATTATAACTACAATAATATTAAATATTGTAAAAAGTCGAAAAAATACCCCTGTTTTTGGAACGTGGTAGTGACATAAAGTCACCGAACGGTGTCACATTTTGTTATATTATTTTATTTTATCGTACATAAAGAATTGAACTAAGGCAAGATAGAAAGTTCATATAATAATAATGTTGCATATTCACATAATACGTTGTTGATCTTGGTAAGTTGGGTTAGCTCACCCTCACCGGTACTTTTCGAAGTACTGACCCTCGTTGCAGAAGGTTCCCCGAGCCGAGGCGACGCTGCGAGGAGCTGAAGCTTCCCCCAACCTTTCACTAATCTAGACGCGTTCGTGTTGTGACTTTTGAATCTCAAGTACATAATCAAGAAAGGAGCTCGCTCTCACATTTTGAAGCTCCTAGGAGATGGTGCTAACTCGCACCTAAGGTGTTTTGTGTTTCAAAAATATTAGTAAGGGATGTAATGTATGGATCGGCTATCTCATTTTGCGTCCAAGTTGTAAGCCCGTGCGACGTCCTTATTACTTTTTTGTCAAGAGACTGTAACCAGATGTTCATTATCAATAAAAGAGAACTTTTCTATATCTCAATATGTGATATCTTGTTTGCGTACTATGTTGTATTTGTTCTAAAGTATATCATTATGCCTAGGCCTTGTGCACACGCGTCTTACGCGTGCACGGTATCACGTCTGGGGACGATTATCGATTTAGCAAAAATCGAGATGTGACATATTGGTATCAGAGTATGGCTTCAGATCCTTTGACCTTCGTGTTAGAAGAGTTTTCTTGAAATGACCATGTCCCTCCCAGTTGAACTCTTGAATTCGATTGGCCAAAATGAGATGCGTTCCATACAGTGAGTCCATAATATATTTTGAGACTGATACAAGTTACTTTTCTTTAAAGGAACGACCTCAGAGCCGGATGCACAAGCGCAGATGATGGCGTAAGTGCAAGGGAGCAGTTCCGGCACATCGGACAGCTTGGGAAGTCCAGTTGCCACACCCTCTGTTGATCCGTTCGAACGGATGATGCATTTGATGGAAACGCAACAAAGACAGGCAGAATTACGTCAGAGCCAATTTGAGTCACGGATTGAAGCTTAATTTCAGGCGCAGCGGACCCAGACCATGGCACAGCAAAAGCAGATGGATACCTTGTTAACGATTGTGACGACAATCGTCGCCAACAACCATTCTGCATCAACAGCCGCCTCGACGGTGCCAGTTGTAGCCATGACCGCGGGACCTCAGGACTCTCAAGAACCTCTTCCCTCAAACAAAAAGGGTCCCATCTTACAAATATCAGAGTTCAAAAAGATGTGTAATGCTACCTTCAAGGGGACTGAGGACTCCTCCGTGGCGTTGGATTGGCTGGTTGAGTTGGAGGACCATTTTAAAGGGCTTCGCATGGATAAAACAAAGAGAGTTTCTCGCTCTCAGCTCCAGCTCCATTTAAACGCACATAATTGGTGGGATATGCACAAGCAAGCGATGCTGAGTGAAGATGATAAGATGACTAACTCTTGGTCCATGTTCCGTAAAGCCTTCGAAGAGGAGTACCTTCCACCCGCCATCTGTCTCGAGAAGGAAGACAAATTTACATATCTGCAACAAGAAAATATGACAGTGCGGCAGTACGTCACAAAATTCAACAGGCTTACAAAATTTGCTAAATCTCATCTATGTGACACCGAAAGTCGAGTAAGAAGGTTTGAGATAGGACTGCAACCTTCCATTCATGCCCACGTCGTCGTCCCCCAGTACCGTAAAATGAGAGAGTCTCTAAACCACGCCCTCTCCCTAGAGCCGCAGTACCCCCAGTTCGCACCGGCACTGTGCAAAATTTTAATCACAAGCACCCTAGCAACATAGGAGGTAACAACGCATCCAAGCACCCCAACAACGGCGGTAATCAGGGTGCAAACTCAGAAAGTGGTAGTGAGCTCGTCTGCCACCGATGTAATCGTGTCGGACACATCGCTCAAAACTGTCGAGTATTTAATGGAGCATGTTTTGAATACAGTCACCAGGGGCATATGGCAGTGAACTGTCGGGAGGAAGGACCTAACCAACAATGGCAACAAAATCGTACGCTGCAAGATCAGGGATAAGATCCTCGAGCTAACCAGACGGCATCGCAGAACGCTCAAGACCGGGTCTATGCTCTGACTCGGGAAGAGGCGTTCGCATCAAACACGACGGTGTCAGGTATATTACTTTTCAATAATATACCTGCTCGAGTATTGTTTGATTCTGGTGCCACACATAGTTTCATTGTGGCAAATTTTGCCACCGATAACACATTTTCTATAACACCGCTAGGCCTAAACCTTAGCGTCCGTACTCCATCGGGCATGAATTTGCTGGCTCACTTAGTTTGTCGTGAAGGTAATATTTGCATCAGAGGAAGAAAATTATCACTTGATGCGATAGTCTTAGACATCAGGGACTACGATATCATTCTAAGGATGAATTGGCTCGACGCTTGCTCGGCTACCATTGATTGTGCAGTAAAGAAAGTCGTATTTCATCTACCTGGGGAGATCGAGTTCTATTATGCTTGCAGTCCACCGTTAAGAGCGCTGAGTGCCTGCATGATAATTTCTGCAATGTCTGCTCGGCGGATGATCCATTCCGGCTGTGATGGGTACTTGGCGTCCGTTCAAGACACACAGCGAGATTGCGCAAACGTTGAGTCTACTTCCGTTGTGGCAGATTTCTCTGATGTGTTTTCCGACGAGTTGCCCGGCATGCCGCCCGACCGAGAGATAGAGTTCACTATTGATAAATTTCCACAAACTCGTCCAATTTCCAAAGCTTCGTATCGAATGGCCCCGGCAGAACTAAAAGAGTTAAAGGTTCAGTTACAAGAATTGCTAGATCGTGGGTATATTCGTCCGAGCATGTCTCCATGGGGTGCGCCTGTATTATTTGTAAAGAAGTAGGATGGCTCGATCCAGCTCAGTATCGACTATCGTGAATTGAATAAATCCACTGTTCAAAACAAGTACCCCCTTCCCATGATCGATGATCTCTTTGATCAGCTACAAGGTGCGACAGTATTCTCAAAAATTAATCTTCGCTCAGGTTACCATCAGCTCAAGATTAGGCCGGACGACATGCCGAAATCAGCCTTTCGCACTCGTTACGGCCACTATGAGTTTTTGGTAATGTTACACCCCAGTCCCAAAATACGTAGGACTATGAATACATAACACGCCAGCCGTATGTATACGAACTCCAATATATGGAAACCATATACACACGTACGCTGTACATGAATATCCAATCAACCAGTGGTAATATACTGTCAATAAATCACACGCAATCTATATCTCATCCACAGCACAAATAAAGAAATAGGAATAAATAGCTGGATAATAACTGAATATTAAAGATAAGTATCAAGTATGATAATCGGATGGAAACAAATCCACTGCAAATCGACTATACTAAACTATTAAAGAGAGAAGAGAATCAACTCTAATATAAGATAAATGTATGTAAAAGAGTAGCAACAAGATCTCTAAACAGCGACAATAAATCACAGATACTCCGAGGGTAAGACCTCCTCAGTCTGATAAGTAGCGTCAGGTCCAGGTCCATACTCCTGCGGATACTCCTGCTCGTCTATATCTGAAAAGGTACCAGGTCCTCAGAGGGATGTAACAAGATACATAATAACATGCCAATAAAGTACTGAAAAGTAAACATCCAATGGGTCGCCTAACCGTCTAAGTGAATGCATTTTGAGAACAACTTTCCAACACGTGGGCTATCTGGCCAAAAAAGGGATTGGCATGGTTCTCTTGGAGATCCAGGGGCCTATAAAGCATGTCATCTTTTGAACGACAGAGGTCGCCTGATAATATATAATATATAGTGGTCATCACCACCCGTCGTTCCAGCGGAGCGTCCGGGCGAACAAGGGAAAAGTACAAAGGAGCCCAAACGCCTTACTTATTGTTCTCCCCACCCCATGCTTTAAGCATGTCACATCCATGACACGATAAAATCTCTAAATAACTGCCAGTCTACTAGCATACAAAATTTTTATTGGCAGTTATCCCTATCCGTCGCACGACCTATACATATCAGTGGCCAGCCGAATACGCAAGTCTGTGTCCTACATGTGACTCACACTCGTGTAATAATAGTGTCATGGCCAATGAAATATAAGGATGCCTCATGATAATGGGATAGTCTTATAAAGTAGGTCCAATGCATATACATAAATAAAAACAGAACACGACGACACCGTCGTTGCACCCAAGTTTCCTTGGACGCGCAATTTATATAGCAGTTAAAATAAATGAACTAAATAAGCAGAAATAAAACATACATGCATCATATGGAATGTAAATAATAGTACAATGGCAAGGTATACTTGTCTAGCAAGAAATCTGTATAGTGTAGGCGTCCAAATGTCAAGGACACAGAATCTGAAACTAAGGCCTTCGAACAAACGTCTCCGGATGCTGAAATAGACATCACCAACGTTTCTGGAATAAGCAAAATAGCTAAAAATCACTACCCTTTCATCCAATTTGGACACAGGGGCAAAACAATAATTTCGGGTCAAAGTGGGGTCCACGTGTGGGCCACCTTGCACCGAAAAGCATACCAAGGGTAACGGTCTCTAAATAGGACAAATTATAGGTCAAACAAACTCTAAATGTCAGTACAAACTCAACGGTATGTCCAAATATGAATTCCGGTGAGCCGAACACAATTTCGCCCAAAAAGTCAACCGTAGGGCCCGCCAATTGGCGACTTGGTCAACTGTCTCAGAATTGCGTAAAAATTGGGTCACAGGACCAGTGCAATTCCACGAGTCCAGTGGCATAAGTTTCGTCGTATTTTGACGAACGTGCACTAAATACGCAGACCTTTTACAAAAGTTGCGACACGAAGGATTTTCTACGGATACGGGCTGATTCCGACGCGCACACGCGTCCAAATCAGTTTCTGCGAAATCTCACACGTCCGGGTATACTGCGCGCACCTTTTAGTATACTGGGTACACGACGGGGTGGTCCCGTTTAGTGGGGCACGTTCCGTATCACAAATTTTGGAATTTGGAAAAAAGTAAGTTTTCGGGATTTTCTACCTGATTTATTTTAACATACAGCAGTAATAATTTATTATATTTGATAGAAAATAAACTAGGTTAGGTGGTCTTCGCATACCAAAAAGAAAAATCGAATTCGGATCTCTGTGGTGGAAGATACGAGTCCGTGAACATAGGTAGTTACCGTAGTTTTCTGTAATACCCAAAAGTTGCCATTTTCTGTCAACTTCGGCACTGTTTTTGCCTCAGTTTACGCATTGAACAAGGTAAACTAATGCACAGGATTTAGAGAAGGATAGGTGGTGAACGTACCGGTGAAGACGGGGTCGAGTTTGGTCGAGCGAGGAGACGAAAAATACGTTGTGAACACTAGTACTTCGCTGTGTATTTCATGTCGCGACGCGCGGTAGTCGCGGACGTCGTGCGAGCGGCAGGGGTTCTCCGGCTGGGCGGCGCAGCTGCTGGAGGCGGTGGCTAGAGGTGGCACAGTGGCTGGAGGATGGAGGAGAAGAGGCGGTTTGGGTTTGGGGTTGAGGCGATGTGTATATATAGAGATGGGAGTCGGTGTCGAGTACACGCGGGGGAAGGGGGTTTAGAGTCGGTTACTGTTACTGCTGCTGATATTTGTTTTCATTAGCGAGTTCGGGTCATGGGGGGTAGCAGGCTACGGGTTAGATCCATTAGGAATTCAAACCCATTTTCTTTTCTTTTCTTTTCTTTTCTTTTCTTTTCTTTTTCTTTCTTTATTTCTAATTCCTTTTTTTCATTTCTTTTTCTTTCTTTTTCTTTTCTAATAAAAAATATATATATATATATATATATATACCTAGAAAATTCTAGAAATTATATTTATGCATACCATTAAGCTAGCAACTGTCCAAAGGGTCTCCTACATGGAATTAATTAGGAAAAATTTATAATGGCTCCATAAATCCCCTAAATGCACAAACACCTCAAATAAAAATTAAATAAATTATATTTCCTCTAATTAGCTCATAATTACTATAAATAAATAATTAATAATAAAAAAATTAATACGGTTTTCAGAATTAGGGGTTTTACATTCTACCCAACTTTTAAAAATTTCGTCCTCGAAATTAAAACTAAGTCACGGTAGAAAGTCAAGGATGGTATAAGATATAAATTAACAAAGTAAATTCATACCTTGGTCAATGAATAGGTTCAGAAAACGTTTGCGCATGTCGTCCTCGCGCTCCCAAGTAGATTCTCCTAGCGCGCCATGCTTCCATGCCACGCGAACCAAGGGAATAGACTGGTTCCTCAACACTTTCTTTCGACGATCAAGGATTCCCACGGGTTGCTCTTGGTACGACAAGCTCGGCCCAATGGTGATCTCCGAATGGTCGAGAACATGACTGCTGTCTGCCACATATCGTCTGAGCTGTGACACATGAAATACGTCATGTACTCCCTCAAGTGAAGGTGGTAGCGCAAGTAAATATGCCACTTCTCTCACTCTCTCTAGCACGTCAAATGGTCCAATATACCTTGGACTCAACTTGTCGCGCCCTCCGAATCAAATGGTGCCTCTGGTAGGTGATATCCTCAAGAAGACATGATCGCCCTCTTTAAACTCCAAGGGACGACGATGAAGGTCTGCCCACTGCTTCTGTCTGTCTTGCGCTGCTCACAAGTGCCCTTGTATCTTCTTAATTGTATCTACGATGTTGACCACCAACTCTGGTCCCAGAATCTGACGTTCTCCCACGTCACTCTAACACACAGAAGACCTACCCTTTCTTCCATACAATGCTTCAAACGGAGCCATCTGGATACTCGCTTGATAGCTAATTGTTGTAAGAAAACTCCACAAGATGTAGGTGGTCCTCCCATGATCCTCCAAAGTCTAACATACAAGCCCTCAACATATCCTCCAATGTCTAAATAGTACGCTCTGACTGCCCATCTGTCTGCGGGTGGTAAGATGTACTGAACTTCAGACGAGTTCCAAAAGTGCGATATAAAATACGAATCCCTGTCTGATACAATGCTGACTGGTATGCCGTACAATCTCATGATCTGTCTCATATATAAGTCAGCTAAAGCTTCTGTAGGCTGGCCAACTCTAAAAGGCAAAAAATGGACTGACTTGGTGAGTCGGTCCACTATTACCCATACTGCATCTCTCCCACTTGGACTATTGGAAAAACCCGTGACGAAGTCCATAGTGATGTGCTCCCACTTACACTCTGGAATCGGGAGTGGTTGTAATAATCTTACTGTCCTCTGGTGCTCCGCCTTTACTTGTTGACATACCAGACATTTAGCTACAAAGTGAGCTATCTCTCTTTTCATTTCATGCCACCAAAAGTGCTGTCGTAAGTCATGATACATCTTGGTTCCTCCAGGATGAATAAAATATATCGAACTATGAGCTTCTGTCATCAGCTCCTGTCGAATCTCTCTATTTGGAACATAAAGACGATCACCATATCGTAATGTCCCGTCCTCATGAATGCGCAATCCTGTCTGCTCTTCGGCCTCTGTCCTTTCCTTTAATCTTCTGAATCTGGCGTCTGTAGGCAAAGCTGCCTTGATCCTCTCTCCTAGTGATGATTGTACTTGCAAGTTGGCTAGTATCCCATCTGCTCCGGATAATATTACTTCTATGCCAAGCTCTTGTAAGTCCTCCAATAATTCCCTCTATGTCGTCAAGAAATAAGCTGCTGGCTTCCGGCTTAACGCGACTGCTACAACGTTAGCCTTGCCTGGGTGATAATATAGCTATATCTCAAAATCTTTCATCAACTCAAGCCATCGATGTTGCCTCATATTTAACTCCTTCTGCATGAAGACGTACTTGAGGCTTTTGTGGTCTGTATAGATCTCCACTCGTTTCCCAGTATAAGTAATGTCTCCATAGCTTCAGAGCAAATACAACAGCTGCAAGTTCCAAGTCATGAGTTGGATAATTCTTCTCATACACTCATAACTGTCTAGATACATATGCAATCACTTGTCATGCTGCATCAATACGCATCCCAAGCATTTCCCCGATGCGTCACTGTAGATCACATAGCCTCATGATCCTGATAGAATAGTCAATACTGGTGTTGTAGTTAGTCGCTTCTTCAACTCTTCAAAAGTGGCTTGACACTCGTCGGTCCATAAGAATTCTTAATCCTTGCAAGTCAAACGAGTCATAGGTGCAACTATCCTTGAGAAGTTCTCCATGAACCGTCGGTAATATCCCACAAGTCCAAGGAAACTTCTCACCTCGCTGTTGATTTAGGAACAGGCCATGTCTCGACTGCCGAGATCTTCTCTGATTTAATAGAAATACCATCTCCCGTAACGACATGCCCAAAAAATGAAACTCTCTCCAAGAAGAACTCATATTTACTGAGCTTCGTAAATAACTGCTCTCTCCTCAATGTCTCTAGAACAATCCGCAGGTGCTTCTCGTGCTCCTCATGGCTCTTCGAATAGACAAGTATATCATCTATGAAGACGACCATGAATTGGTCCAAATACTGGTGGAAGACTCGATTCATTAAGTCCATAAAGATAGCTGGAGTATTAGTCAATCCAAATGGCATGACCAAAAACTCGTAGTGCCCATATCTTGTCCGAAATACGGTCTTCGGAATGTCCTGCTTCCGTACCTTCACCTGGTGATATCCCGATCTCAAGTCTATCTTTGAGAATACCTTGGCTCCACTGAGTTAATCAAATAAGTCATCAATGCGTGGCAAGGGGTATTTATTCTTCACAATCACTGCATTCAAGGCTTTGTAGTCAATGCACATACGTACTGACCCATCCTTCTTTGGTACAAACAATACTGGTGCTCCCCAGGGTGATGCACTCGGTCGGATAAAATATTTCTCTTCTAGTTCTTTCAAATGTGTCTTCAGTTCATCCATCTCCTTCTTCGCCAGTCTATAAACATGTGATGTTATGGGTGCTGCTGTAAAACCCCTAATTTTGAAAACCGTATTAATTAATTATTTATAATAGTTATGAGCTAAATAGAGGAGATAGATTTTATTTGAGGTATTTGGGCATTTTAGGGGATTTATGGAGCCATTATAAATTTTTCCTAATTTATTTCATGTAGGAGACCCTTTGGGCAGTTGCTAGCTTAATGGTATGCACCAATATAATTTTTAAAATTTTCTATGAATGAATATATATATATATATATATATATATATATATATATATATATATATATATATATATATATATATATATATATATATATAATTTTTATTGGATCTCAACCCGAAACCCAAACCGCAACTCCTAAACCACTACCCGCTTGCACCCGAACCCGCGTAGAACAAATATCAACAGCAGCAGTAGCAAAAACCAACTTTGCTTCCTTCTCCGCACGTGTGAGCCATCCTATTCCACCGCCTCTAAACTCTATTATTACTAAACACCCCTCAACCGAAACCAAAAACCAAAGAAAGAAGAAAGAAAGAAACAGCAACAGTGGCTTTTGAGACCACTAAATTATTTCCACCGCCTCTTATTCTCTATATATTACAACTTTTCCAAAACCTAACTTCAATTCTTCTTACACCAAACTTAACACTATTTTAGACGTGCACTTTACAGAACTTTTGCTCGGCAAGTATATCTTGCCATTATACTATTATTTACATTCTAGCTGATGCATGCATATTTATTTCTGCTTATTTAGTTCAATTATTGCTAAATAAATTGTGCATCCAAGGAAACTTGGGTATAACGACGATGTCGTTGTATCATGTTTATTTATGTAGATTTTTGGACCTACTTTATGATACCACCCCGGTATTATGGAGCATCATTAGATTCATTGGCCGTGACACAGTTGTTACACGAGTTGTGAATCTCATATAGATCACGAATTGCGTGACAGGTCTGGCCTCCTGTACGTAAGAGCCGTGCGTTAGAGATAACTGCTGATAGAAACTTTGTATGCTAGCAGACATGGCAGTTATTTAGAGGTTTTATCATGTCATGGATGTGGCATGCTTAAAGCATGGGGTGGGGAGAACAACAAGTAAGGCGTTTGGGCTCCTTTGCACTTTTCTCCTGTACGCCCGAATTCTCCACCGGAGAAATGGGTGATGATGACCACTATATATTGCAGACGGCTTCTGCCGTTCAAAAGACGGTATGCTTGTAGGCCCCTGATTCTCTGAGAGAATTATGCCAATCCCATTTATGGCCAGATAGCCCACGTGTTGGAAAGTTGTTCTCAAACTGCATTCACTTAGACGGTTAGGCGACCCATTGGATGTTTATATTTTAGTACTTATTGGCATATTATTATGTATATTGTTACGTCCCTCTGAGGACCTAGTCCCTTTCCAGATATGGACGAGCAGGAGTATCCACAGGAGTACGGACCTGGACCTGACTCTACTTACCTGACTGAGGAGGTCTTACCCTCGGAGTAGCTGTGATTTTATTTCCACTGTTTAGAGATTTTGTTGCTACTTCAGTATAGTCGTTTTGTAGTGGATTTGTTTCCACCCGACTATCAGACTAGATACTCATCTTGATATTCAGATATTATTCAGCTCTCTATTTCTACTTATTATTTGTGCTGTGGATGAGATATAGATTGTGTGCGACTTGTTATGACAGTATATTACCACTAGTGGATTGGATATTCATGTATAACGTACGTGCGTATATGGCTTCCATATATTGGAGTTCATATACATACGGCTAGGCGTGTTACGTATTTCTAGTCCTACGTATTTTGGGACTGGGGCATGACATTTTTTGGTCGTGGCCTATGCAGGTCTAGAATATATTATCTTGGTTACGTAATTATACCAAACAAGCCTGCGTATAGGAATAGAGTATAAGGATCTTATCCATGCTTGACTGAAAGCTCATTCTTCCTTTCAAGCATCTTGTGTTTGGATAAACAAAATTTTATGCCAAAAACCCTTTACCCTTGATGGCGTAAAAGCCAAATGATAGTTGTTGGCGTAAAAGCCAAATAAACTGTTGTTGGCGTAAAAGCCAAAAGACTGCCTGGTTGGCGTAAAAAGCCAAAGGCTGTCTTGTTGGCGTAAAAAGCCAACTATGAAGAAGATTACCTCCTTTACGCTGCGGTTGTGATAACTTCTAACCAAGTTTCCTTAGTCTTCTAAATCTACGTATGACACGTCATGCAAGCCATGTAGGAAACTACCCTATTATAAAACTTGATGATTCCTGAATAATAGATAACTAGCGTAGAATAGCCTGATTAGGCATAAAATATAAGGATGGTAATGTGAGCGTATTTGGCACAGCCTTAGCTTTCCCAGTCATGACCAAATCTCGTGCATTAAATACAGAGGTATGCCTCAATCTCTGTACCAGAAACAGCTTTTGACGTGGCATCCGATTTTTGTCTTATCTTGAGCGTAAAAACTCGTTTCTATAGGCAGCGTATTCAGAAGACTCCATTTTTCCTTTTTGATGCGTAAAAATGACTTGTATCAAATATGTCACTAAACGACAACCTGGGTCTCTGTGCAAAATCATCATCACAGCCGCCCTCTAGATCGTCGTGCAGTACTTTTGTCAGATGTCAGGATTTACTGATTAGTCTGACAAATTCATCCAAGGAATACGAAGAGTTTCTCGTACAAACTTTACACTGTAACGTATTTCAGACTTTACGCACAGATCTCTTTATGTGAGGGAATTTTTACACAGCTTTACGCAGACAGACTTTTACGCATAACTTTACGCCAGACAGCTTGAATCCCTACCTTTACGCCAGATAGCTCTGAAGTCTTACTTTACGCTAACTTCTTTGAATCTCTATTTTACGCTGACGACTTTGAATCTCTTCTTTACGCTTCTCTGCTTTATGCGGACAGTTCTGAATCTCTACTTTACGCCAACTATCTTGAAGCTTTGCTTTACGCAGGAAGCTTAGCAATCTGTTTTACGCCAACTACCTTGAGTCCCTATTTTACGCAGGAAGGACTTCATGTATGTTGGGGGGGTTTTGACTGTAAAATATGCGGACCATTCCCCAGCATATTTCATGCTTCTACATTCTATGTAATGCTTGTATCCTGTTTGATTCCTGTACTTCTTCTAAATATTGTGTACATCACCTGCAGATAGATGGATATGCAGAAGGGATGTACTGTCACCAATGGTGACACAACTCCTGGAGTCAATGGTCAGACTCAAGGAGGGACCTCAACAACTCCTAGACTTCCGGGACCAGATGAACAGATTCACAATCCAGTTCCATCTGATCTTCCCAATCCACCTAATGGGAACCTTCTAGTCTCATTGACACCGTAGGATGGCCAGGCACAACTGTTCCAATTCTTCCAGATGATAATACAGGAACAGCGACAACATGCCGCCACCCTAGCTGCAGAGCAGAGGCAGCAAGCAACAGAACAGAGAGAAGAGTTTCTAGCAGCACTTGAAAGGATGGCTGCAAAGACTACTGTACCAGCTCAAGCACTAGCTCCAACACCTCAGCTAAAGTTGGTTCAGTAAAAGACTTTATACAGATGGGTCCAAAGTCGTACAAAGGCATTGAGAGCCCAGAGGAAACTACCAACTGGGTCACTCACACTCGGAAGTTATTAGAAGCATCATTGCTACCTGCTGACCTATGGTTGACAGGTGTAAGAACGCTTCTAGATGGTAATGCTCATCACTGGTGGGAATCCATGGAGCACCAGTTGGGTACATACCTGACTTGGGAGCAGTTTCTGGAGTGCTTTGAAAGGAAGTACTTCCCGGACACTGTCAGAGATGCATTGTACGATCAATTTCTCCTCCTGGAGCAGGAGAACAGAACAGTGGACGAGTATGATGCCGAGTTTAGTCGCCTTAGTAAATATGGCGTTGCCTTGATACCAGATGACTTGGCTAAGGCTTAGTGGTTTCATCGTGGACTAACTCAGGAGGTACAACACTACACTAGCTCCCAGTCCCGAATCTCTTATGCCGAATTACTGACAGAAGCCAGATTACAAGAAACCATCAGCAGAGGAAAATAAGGTCAGTTGAGGACACAACAAGGGCCGGTAAGGACACAATAAGGAGGACCTATTAGACGTCCTTTAGCTCAGCAACAGCAGTACCAACACAGAGCAGGACCGTACCAGATTCCAGAAAAGCCCCAATGCAATTATTGTGGGAGACGCGGGCACATCTCAAGGGACTGTCGGATCCGTTTGGGACAGTGTATGAGATATGGTTTCGGACAGCACCTGGCGAGAAATTGTCCAATGCAGCAGACACTTCCACCGCCAGTACAGAGTTTAGCGCTTCCAGCACCGAAGCCAGCACATCAAATAACTAGACCAGGAGCACCTCGACCTCCAGCAACCGGAGGATTTCAGCGAGGACCACCACTACCTACACAGGAGGATCAATTCACGAGGGCCAGACAGGGACAACCCCAGAGGAATGGACAAGCTTTTGCAATGGAAGTGGATGACATGGATCAGGAGATTGATGTCATAGCAGGTATCACTCTTACTTTTACTTTTCCTGCTATGACATTGTTTGATACGGGAGCCACCCACTCATTCATATCATCTAGTTTTATTGCCAAACACAACATTGCCTCTACACCTTTACCTAGTTGTATTAGAATTCTTACCGGATGAGGAGTTGTACCTCTTAGTCGAATTTGTAGATCGTGTCCTATAGTGATACGTGGCAGAGAGATGAATGCCCGACTCTTAGTCCTTCCTATGCTAACTTTTGATATTGTGCTTGGAATGGACTGGCTAAGCAAGTACCACGCTTTCTTCGATTGCTTTGGAGGAAGCATTCTTTTTACCAGGCCATCCTGAACTTGAGTTTGCACGAGGATCCACAGAAATCCTTGATGGTATGCAGCTCACAATGGACGATGTCTTTTATCATCCCATTATTTCAAAATTCTAAGATGTCTTTCTAGAAGAATTATCAGGCCTACCCCCAGACTGAGACATAGAGTTTATTTTCAATTGAATTAACACCAGGAGCAGCACCCATAGCATCACATGTTTATAGACTGGCGAAAAAGGAGATGGATGAACTGAAGACACAATTGAAAGAACTAGAAGAGAAAAGTTTCATCCGACCAAGTGCATCACCCTGGGGAGCACTAGTGTTGTTTGTACCAAAGAAGGATGGGTCAGTGCGTATGTGCATTGACTATAGAGCCTTAAATGCAGTGACTGTGAAGAATAAATATCCATTGCCACACATTGATGACCTATTTGATCAACTTAGTGGAGCCAAGATATTCTCAAAGATAGATTTGAGATCGAAATATCACCAGGTGAAGGTACCGAAGGAGGACATCCCGAAGATCGCATTCCGGACAAGATATGGACACTACGAGTTTTTGGTCATGCCATTTGGATTGACCAATGCTCTAGCTATCTTTATGGACTTAATGAATCGAGTCTTCCATCAGTATTTGGACCAGTTCGTAGTCGTCTTCATAGATGATATACTTGTCTATTCAAAGAGCCACGAGGAGCACGAGAAGCACCTGCGGATTGTTTTAGAGACCTTGAGGAAAGAGCAGTTATATACAAAGCTCAGTAAATGTGAGTTCTTCTTGGACAGAGTCTTATTTTTTGGACATGTTGTTACATGAGATAGAATTTCTGTTGATCCAGAAAAGATCTTGGCAGTCGAGACATGGCATGTTCCTAAATCAGCAGCAGAGGTGAGAAGTTTCCTTGGACTTGCGGGATATTACCGACGGTTCATGAAGAACTTCTTAAGGATAGCAACACCTATGACTCGGTTGACTTGTAAAGATCAAGAGTTCATATAGACCAATGAGTGTCAAGCCGCTTTCGAGGAATTGAAGAAGCGACTGACTACAGTACCAGTATTGACTATTCTATCAGGATCATGAGGCTTTGTAATCTACAGTAACGCATCAGGGAAAGGTTTGGGATGCGTATTAATGCAGCATGGCAAAGTGATTGCATACACATCTAGACAATTACGAGTACATGAAAAGAATTATCCAACTCATGACTTGGAACTTGCAGCCGTTGTATTTGCTCTAAAGCTATGGAGACATTACTTATATGGGGAACGAGTAAAAATATATACAGACCACAAAAGCCTCAAGTACATCTTCACACAGAAAGAGTTAAATATGAGGCAACGTCAATGGCTCGAATTGATGAAAGATTTTGAGATAGAGCTACATTATCACCCAGGCAAGGCTAACGTTGTAGTAGACGTATTAAGACGGAAGCCAGCAGCTTATTTTTTGACGACACAGAGGGAATTATTGAAGGACTTGCAAGGTCTTGGCATTGAAGTAATATTACCCGGAACAGATGGGACACTAGCCAACTTACAAGTACAATCATCACTTGTAGAGAGGATTAAGGCAGCTTTGCCTACAGACGCCAGATTCAGGAGACTGAAGGAGAGGACAGAGGTCGAAGAGCAGACAGGATTGCACATTCATGAGGATGGGATATTACGATGTGGTAATCGTCTTTATGTTCCAAACGGAGAGATTCGACATGAGTTGATGACAGAAGCTTATAGTTCGATATATTTTATTCATCCTGGAGGCACCAAGATGTATCGTAATTTACGATAGCACTTTTGGTGGCATGGAATAAAAATAGAAATAGCTCGCTTTGTAGCTAAATGTTTGGTATGTCAGAAAGTAAAGGCGAAGCACCAGAGGACAGCAGGATTATTGCAACCACTCTCGATTCCAGAGTGGAAGTGGGAGCACATCACTATGGACTTTGTCACAGGTTTTTCCAAGAGTCCAAATGGAAGAGATGCAGTATGGGTAATAGTAGACCGCCTCACCAAGTCAGCCCATTTCTTGCCTTTTAGAGTTGGCCAATCCATAGAAGCTCTGGCTGACTTATATATGAGGCAGATCGTGAGATTGTACGGCATACCTGTCAGTATTGTATTAGACAGGGATTCGCACTTTACATCACAATTTTGGAGGAGCATACAAGAGAGTCTTGGAACTCGTCTGAAGTTTAGTACATCTTATCACCCGTAGACAGATGGAAAGTCAGAACGTACTATTCAGACATTGGAGGATATATTGAGGGCTTGTATATTAGACTTTGGAGGATCATGGGAGGACCACCTACATCTTGTGGAGTTTTTTTACAACAATAGTTATCAGGCGAGCATCCAGATGGCTCCATTTGAAGCATTGTATGGAAGAAAGTGTAGGTCTCCTGTGTGTTATAGTGACGTGAGAGAACGTCAGATTCTGGGACCAGAGTTAGTGGTCAACACCGTTGAGACAGTTAAGAAGATACAAGGACACTTGCGAGCAGCGCAAGACAGGCAGAAACAATGGGCAGACCTTCATCGTCGTCCCTTGGAGTTTAAAGAGGGTGATCATGTCTTCTTAAGGATATCACCTACCAGAGGCACCATTCGATTCGGAGAATGCGACAAGTTGAGTCTAAGGTATATTGGACCATTTGACGTACAAGAAAGAGTGGGGGAAGTGGCGTATCGACTTGCGCTACCACCTTCACTTGAGGGAGTATATGACGTATTCCATGTGTCGCAGCTCAGGCAATATGTGGCAGACAACAGTCATATTCTCGACCATTCAGAGATCATCATTGGGCCGAGCTTGTCATATCAAGAGCAACCCGTGGGAATCCTTGATCGTCGAGAGAAAGTATTGAGGAACCAGTTTATTCCCTTAGTCCGCGTGGCATGGAAGCATGGCGCGCCAGGAGAATCTACTTGGGAGCGCGAGGATGACATGCGCCAACGTTTTTCGAACCTATTCACAAACCAAGGTATAAATTTACTCTGGTAATTTATATCTCCTACCATTCTTGACTTTCTACCATGGCTTAGTTTAATTTCGAGGACGAAATTTTTATAAGTTAGGTAGAATGTAAAACCCCTAATTCTGAAAATCGTATTAATTAATTATTTATAATAGTTATGAGCTAAATAGAGGAGATAGATTTTATTTGAGGTGTTTGGGCATTTTAGGGGATTTATGTAGCCATTATAAAATTTTCCTAATTTATTTCATGTAGGAGACCCTTTGGGCAGTTGCTAGCTTAATGGTATGCACCAATATAATTTTTAAAATTTTCTATGAATGAATATGTGTATATATATATATAATTCCTATAGGATCTCAACCCAAAACCCAAACAGCAACTCCTAAACCACTACCCGCTTGCACCCGAACCCGCGTAGAACAAATATCAACAGCAGCAGTAGCAAAAACCAACTTTGCTTCCTTCTCTACACGTGTGAGCCATCCTATTCCACCGCCTCTAAACTCTATTATTACTAAATATCCCTCAACCGAAACCAAAAACCAAAGAAAGAAGAAACAAAGAAACAGCAGCAATAGTGGCTTTTGAGACCACTAAATTATTTTTACCGCCTCTTATTCTCTATATATTACAACTTTTCCAAAACCTAACTTCAATTCTTCTTATACCAAACTTAACACTGTTTTGGACGTGCACTTTACAGAACTTTTGCTTGGCAAGTATACCTTGCCATTATACTATTATTTACATTCCAGCTGATGCATGCATATTTTTTTTCTGCTTATTTAGTTTAATTATTGCTAAATAAATTGTGCGTCCAAGGAAACTTGGGTACAACGATGATGTCGTCGTATCATGTTTATTTATGTAGATTTTTGGACCTACTTTATGAGACCACCCCGGTATTATGGAGCATCATTAGATTCATTGGCCGTGACACAGTTGTTACACGAGTTGTGAGTCTCATATAGATCACGGACTGCGTGACAGGTCTGGCCTCCTGTACGTAAGAGCCGTACGTTAAGGAAAACTGCTGATAGAAACTTTGTATACTAGCAAACCTGGCAGTTATTTAGAGGTTTTATCGTGTCATGGATGTGGCATACTTAGAGCATGGGGTAGGAAGAACAACAAGTAAGGCGTTTGGGCTCCTTTGCACTTTTCTCCTGTACGCCCGGATTCTCCGCCGGAGAAACGGGTGATGATGACCACTATATATTGCAGACGGCCTCTGTCGTTCAAAAGACGGTATGCTTGTAGGCCCCTGATTCTCCGAGAGAATCATGTCAATCCCATTTATGGCCAGATAGCCCACGTGTTGGAAAGTTGTTCTCAAACTGCATTCACTTAGACGGTTAGGCTACCCATTGGATGTTTATATTTCAGTACTTATTGGCATATTATTATGTATCTTGTTACGTCCCTCTGAGGACCTGGTCCCTTTCCAGATATGGACGAGCAGGAGTATCCACAGGAGTACGGACCTGGACCTGACTCTACTTACCTGACTGAGGAGGTCTTACCCTCATAGTAGCTGTGATTTTATTTCCACTGTTTAGAGATTTTGTTGCTACTTCAGTATAGTCATTTTGTAGTAGATTTGTTTCCACCCGACTATCAGACTAGATACTCATCTTGATATTTAGATATTATTTAGCTCTCTACTTCTACTTATTATTTGTGCTGTAGATGAGATATAGATTGTGTATGACTTGTTGTGACAATATATTACCACTGGTGGATTGGATATTCATGTACAACGTACGTGTGTATATGGCTTCCATATATTGGAGTTCATATACATACGGCTGGGCGTGTTACGTATTCCTAGTCCTACGTATTTTGGGACTGGGGCGTGACAGCTGTCACGACCCGCACCCGAAAATCGGGCATGAGTCGTGGGTACGTCTAGCCTACGCCGCAGCATCGGCGGTAGAACGCTGTCTAGGTCAACTATCTAGATAATAATCTCACACAAAAATCGGCCATGACCTCTCCAAAAGGAGGGCAACCACACAAACAATATATAAACCTGCCAAGATCTCAACTCCAAACGGAGGAGCAATATCACAATGATAATCAAGTACTCAATCACGAATCTAAGCCCGATAAGATAACACAGAGATCTAACAACTATAAAGTCTAACCAACAACAACTACTACAACAACCACAACATCAAATAATAATACAATAATATCCAAAATAATATACAAACAAGGTCTCAATCCAAAACCGGAGACAAATCCGGTACTAAAGCTAAAAAAACAACAACAAGATCCTAGTGATCCCGGCTACCAACCCGGAAATCACCTCTAAACTAGAGGGTTCCTGTCTGCACCATCGACAGGCTCAGGTCCATAAAACGTCAGACACCAATCCTCCGGATACTCTGAAAAATATGTCCAGTCAGGACTGGAGCAAGTACATCTCTAACAGCAGTTCCATTTAAATGATAAAACTATAAAACAGTTATAGCAAGTAGCAAGAAAAATAAAGCAAGTATGAAACAGAAAATATATAAATCACTGGTGCATAAAAGTAAAGATGCATGGAATATCAGAACAAGATAGAAATAACTGTAAGATACAAGAAATCTAAACTAAGAGTAAGTCTGTGCACATGAACGTGTAGTGAGTCCAGCATGAAAAACATGTAGTGAGTCAAGTCCAGAAACATGTAAGTGAGACAAGTCAAGAAATGCATAAGAGTCCAGACTATAAAGAATAAACTCGGTGTCTTTGAAATACTTGTTTCGACATGTAAACGGCTAGGGGTAAGTACGGCTCACCGCGCACTGGGTGCGCGGCTGCTATCATTCCAGATTAGACCAGAGGGAGTGATTCCTGATGATGCCAGATAGGAATGTTTACATGTCTACTCGAGTATTTTCCCGCCCCGACTAATACAAGTGGATCCAAGACCCGACACGCAAATCAAGATGAGTCCGGCCTGAACATGAGTGATGCCTGTAGTGATGCCTGTAGGTGATGCCAGTAGTGATTCCAGAATAGAGGCCAGAAATATGAAATGTACGTGTCGCAAGTAAATGAATCCAGAAATATCAATCAGTGTCCCGTGTTGTGCCAGAATAATCAGATGATACTATACTAGAAGCTGAATCATAATAATCATCAAATAATGAAAACTATCAGAGAATGTACTCGCCTGACGTCCTGAGCAACTAGCGATCCGAACCGGTGTCGCAAGGACCTATGCAAAAAGTAAGGTTAAACAGGGTTCTAATGAGTTAAACAGATATAAAATAACTAAAAATAGGCTTCTAGGGTCGTTCTAGGTCAAACGGGTCAAACCGGTGAAATCTGGGTCAAAAAGTCAACTCTGGGTCCAAAAAGTCAACTCTGGGTCAAAACTAGGTCAAAAGTTGACTTTGACGGTCAACCGAGTCAACTACGGTCAAGTCTGGGTCAAACTAGGGTGCTCCTGAAATTCTAGGTCAAACCGAGGTCATTAAGCTAGAAAACTCACAAACTCGCCTCCTTGAGATACCGGGATACCCTCGGTATCCGATACCTCAACCTAGGCTACGTACCCCGCCTATACCCTCTAAAACCTATGCTAGCACGCGTAAATATATACACATAAGCATATAAAAATCACTCCAATACTATTCCTAGGCTATTGCTCAAAAATCCCGCTTGAAACCCAATACCTTGGTTATCTTAAGGTATTGAGATACCTCGGTATCTCAAGGTATTGAGATACCGCTCTAAACTCAACCCGACTACCCCTCTAGCTAACTAACTATGCATAAACATATATATCTAGCTATAATCTAGGCTAAAATATAGATATCTAATACATATAGGCATATACCTATATATCTATACCCAATACCTTACCTTACCTTGCCTTACCTTACCCTCAAATATATACATATATCTATACCTAGATATCTAACTATCTATCTAGCTACTAATTATGCACCTAGTTATTAATCTAGGCTAGGTAATATAGATATCTACCATATATATATATATATATATATCTAAGTAGGTATCTACCTATATACATATATATCCACACACATATATACTCATACCCATTATCTTACCTATACACATAAATATATATATCCATATATACTATCTAGATATCTCTAGGTATGCATATAACTATATGTATATAGATATATATATACTTTAGATAGATAACTACCTTTCTACCTATGTATCTAATCTATTTACCTATTTATCTAACTAGCTATCTACCTATCTAATTATCTATCCATTTACCTATCCAACTATCAATCCATTAATCTACCTATCTAACAATCTCTAATACCTATCAATCTACTAATCTATCTATCTATTAAACCATCTATATAACTATCTATTCTAACTATTAAAAACTATTAAACCACTCTCCTTGCTACTACCCGCTGTTTGCTGCTGCTACTAGCGCTGCGTATGCTGCTAGCATTTACTGCTGCTGCTGCTGAAGAGACTGCTGCTGCTGCTGCTGCTTGCTGTGCAGTGCGCAGCGCACTGCACGCTGCACAGGCCCTGCTGCACGCTGGCTCGTCTCCGCTGCACGCTGCACCGCCTTGCACTGCTGCTGCTGCTGCTGAATATTCTGCTGCTGTCGCGCTGCTTAGCTGCTATAGCTCCCTGCTGCAGTTCAGTCCCAGGTTCTGCCCCCCCCCTCTTCTCTCATACACACACACACACACACTCTCCTATAAACAAACATATATATATATCTATATATATATATATACATACATATATATATATACACACAAGCTCCTATATATATATATATATATATATATATATATATATATATATATATATATATATATATATATATATATATATATATATATATATATATACACACACACTAATATATCTACTAACACACACATATGTATAAGTACACACACACACACAAACACAAGCACACACACACACATATAATTATATACACATATCTATATATACATACACACATATATCTATATATATATATATATACACTAATATATATATATATACACACACACACTCACACACTTAAACATATATATATATATATATCTATATATCCTCACTCACACACACTCAACCTCACACACCCTCACACACACACTCTCACACACACTAGCACACTCTCTCACAAACACACAACCTCACACACAAACCCTCATACATATATATATAAATATATATACATATATACATAAACTCATATATATATACCTATAAACACTCACTCACACTCACACACACACTCACCTACACACTCACACAAGCACTCACTCACACACACTCACCTACACACATACACTAGCACATAGATATAAATACACCCATATATATATATATATATATACATAAACACACATACATATAAATATATATATAAAAACACACACACGATATATATATAGAGACATATACACAAACACAACACTACCACAACGATGCACACAACGCCCCACTTACGCACGCCCAACGACCCCGACACTCACCAACGCCCTAAAATATATAAAATATAGCTCGAAAACTCTAGCACACACTCCCCGATACTAACCCAACGCGCGCACAAGCCCGAAACGAGGAAACCAAGTCGAAATGGCCGTTCGGTCATTTCGACGAACACGTGGTGCGCGGCTCGGAAAACCTCCTGAAACGCACACCAAACGAACTCGGAATCGGCCCAAAATTTACCCACGCGTCCTAAACGATGTCTAGATCCTAGAAAATGTGCTCCCGCATCGATTCTAGGTCCGTGGCGGAAACGCACATGCACTTAGAATTGGCGACGACGAAAAGCCCCAATTTCGCCCGAAACGCCCGTTTCTCCGCGACACGGCTTCCCGTGTCCGAACGGAGACACGCACTCACCCTCTAGACACCTGACAACGTCTACCTAGGTCCGTCTAACCTAGGGCATCACCCAAAATTGGGCCAAATTCGGATTCCACCCGAAATTGACACAAAACCTAGTGTTAAAGTCTCTAAACCCAACCAAACTAGTTCCAACTTCCTCCCACGGGTAGCCTAAGGGTCTAAGAAGGTTCTAAACTATTAATTACACTATAAAAGAGTAATTACAAGAGGAAAATTAGGGTTTACCTCTTGGGAGTTGGAATCCCAAGCCAAAGTCTCAAAAATGCTCCAAATCCTCCAATCCAAGCTTCCAAGCCTCAAATCCTCCAATCCAAGTATTGAGATACCTCGGTATCCAAGGTATTGAGGTATCGCTCTAAAACCCCTCTAACTAGCTATTAGTTAGCTATCTAGGTATGTAAATATATTCCTAGTTATTAATCTAGGCTAGAAAATATATATCTATCATATATGTACATAAACCTAGGTATCTATATACATATATATATATAGATATCCACACACATATACATATACCCATATACCTCAAACACAATTATATATATATATATATATATATATATATATATATATATATATATATATATATATATATATATATATATATATAACTATCTGTCTAGCTATAGGTATATATATCTATGCATATAGATAGAGATATATATATCTAACTATCTACCTATCCATCTATCTAACTATCTATAGATATATCTATCTAATCTATCTAACTACCTATTTATCTATAGATTTAATAGCTATCTATTCATCTATCTCTATAAATATCTATCTATCTATCTCTCAATATAACTATCTATCTATCTAGATATATCTATAAATCTAATATCTATCTAGTTATCTATCTACCTATCCCTTGCTACCACTAGCTACCCGATGCTACGCCACTGCTGCTGCCTGCTCCCTGGCATTGCTGCTGCTAGCTTTTACATGCTGCTACTGCTGCTAGAGATTCTGCTGCTGCTGCTGCAGCTGCTGTGCACGCTGCACAGCAGCGCGCTGTGCGCTGCGGCTGCACTGCCTTGCTGCGGCTGCTCGTTGTCTTCCCCCCCCCTCTTCGCAATCACACACAGACACACACACACACACGTATATACATATATATATATAACACTATATATATATATATATATATATATACAATCGTACATATATCTATATACTAACACACACACACACTTAAACACACACACTAACATATATATCAACACACACCTACACACTCACAAACACTTATGCATAAATACATACACACACAAATAAATATATATACATATGCACACACTCAAATATATATATACACATACACAGATATATATATATATATATATATATATATATATATATATATATATATATATATATATACACACACACACACACGCACACTTATACATATACATATATATATATATATATATATATATATATATATATATATATATATATATATATATATATATATATATGTATATATATATATATATATATATATATATGTATACACATAGACATATACATACACAATCACATATATATAAATACACACACATATATATAAATATATATACATATATATAGACACACACACACACACACATATATATATATATATATATATATATATATATATATATATATATATATATATATATATATATATATATATATATATATATATATATATAGACACTTATACACCTATACAACACTACACACAACAATGCACACAACGCACAAACAACACGCCTCACTCACGCTCAACGACCCCGACACGCACAAACACCTATAAATATATAAAATATAACCCGAGGACTCTAGCACACACTCCCCGATGCTAACCCAACGTGCGCACAAGCCCGAAACTAGAAAACCAAGTCGAAATGGTCGTTCGGTCATTTCGACGAACACGCGGTGTGCGATTCGGAAAATCTCCTGAAACGCACACCAAACGAACTCGGAATCGGCCCAAAATTTACCTACGGGTTCTAAACGATGCCTAGATCCTAAAAAAATGCTACTGCGTCGATTCTAGGCCCGTGGCAGAAATACGCACGCACTTAGAATCGGCGACGACAAAAACCCCAAAAATGCCCAAAACGCCCGTTTTTCCGCGACACGACTTCCCGTATCCGAACGGAGACACGCACTCACCCTCAAGACACCGGACAACATCTACCTAGGTCCGTCTAACCTAGGGCATCATCCAAAATTAGGCCAATTTTGGATTCCACTCGAAATTGACACAAAACCTAATGTCAAAGTCTCCAAACTCAACCAAACTAGTTCCAACTTCCTCCCACGGGTAGGCTTAGGATCTAGGAAGGTTCTAAACCACTAATTATACTACATAAGAGTAATTAGCAAGAGAAAAATTAGGGTTTACCTCTCGGGAGTTGAAATCCCAAGGCCAAAGTCTCCAATTCACTTGAAATCACCTCCCTCAAGCTCCAAGCCACCAAATCTAGCCTCCATACTAAATCTAGGCTCCATACACCTAGGTTAGGGAAAATAAAAGGTTAGGGTTCACATAAAGAAGAATGAATGGAAGAAAGAAGGAAGAAAAATGGAGAACACTTACTTTGGAAGAAGGAAGGAAGAAGAAAGAAGAAGTGGAGAAGAAGAAGAAAAAGTGAAGAAGAAGAAGAAAAGGGGATGGGGGCTGCTGTGTTTACACGGGTGTGGGGCTAGGAATAGGGGTCGGCCACACTAAATAAGGGTTCCACTAATGACCAAAAGTCCAAAATGCCCTCCACACACTTGGGTTTGGGATTTGGGTTCCAAAAGCACTCAAACTAACTCCAAATCTCTCCAACTAACCCACTAAAAATATAATAATAATTTTAAGTCCCAAAATAATCCTCAAAGGATGTAGGCTGGGTCGGACATGGGTCCACTAGGGTCTGACATGGGTCCAGGCTAGCCAAAACCCTAAAATAATCAATTAAAAATAATACAATCACTAAATAATTATAAATATAATTAATTAAATACAATACACAATTTACCAAATAAATAAAAATAACCCTATTTTTTAGAATTGGGTAGTGACAGATAGGTCCTCCTTGTTGTGTTCTTGCTGGTCCTTGCTGTATCCTTGCTGTTCCTTGTTGTGTCCTCAGTTGACCTCCTTTTCCTTTGTTGATGGTCTCTTGCAATCTGGCTTCTGTCAGTAATTCAGCATAAGAGATCCGGGACTGTGAGCTAGTGTAGTGTTGGAGCTCCTGAGTCAGTCCGCGATGAAACCTCTTAGCCTTAGCCAAGTCATCTGGTATCAGGGCAGCGCCATATTTACTGAGGCGACTAAACTCGGCATCATACTCGTCCACTGTTCTGTTTCCCTGCTCCAGGTGGAGAAACTGATCATACAATGTGTCTCTTACGGTGTCCGGAAAGTACTTTCTCTCAAAGCACTCCAAGAACTGCTCCCAATTCTGGTATATACCCAACTGGCGCTCCATGGATTCCCACCAGTGATGAGCATTACCATCTAGAAGCGTCCTTACACCTGTCATCCATAGGTCTGCAGGTAGCTGCAATATTTCCAATAACTTCTGAGTATGGGTGATCCAGTTGGTAGTCTCCTCTGGGCTCTCAATGCCTTTGTACGGCTTTAGACCCATCTGTATAAGGTCCTTTACTGAACCAATTCTAGCTCGAGGTACTGGAACTAGTGCTTGAGCTGGTACAGTAGTCTTTGCAGCCATCCTCTAAAGTGCTGCCAGAAATTCCTGCCTCTGCTCTGCTGCTTACTGCCTCTGCTCTGCTGTAATCCCCCTGATTTTCAAAATTTGATAAATTAGATTTTTCATAATTTTTTGGAATTTTCTGGGATTTTTCTGAAATTAAATACAGGTGCTTTAATTATTAAATAATTTTTAAAGGATAATAAATAATATTAAAATATTATGAAAATAATATTTTATGGTGTAAAATGAAAAACTAGACATAGGGTAATTTTTCGGGAATTTATTGGACCCCGGAAGTAGTTTAAAAGTCCTAAAAACTAATTAATTTAATTAACTAAAATAAACCGGGTTTATTTAAAATAAACCAAACCAAACCCAATTCTGAACCGGTTTAATTAAACCAATTCTTATTGGGTCGGATCCGGGTCCAACCCAGACCCGACCCATTAACCCAAACCCGACCCGCCTTTGTTTCGGATCGGGCCGGATCCGTTAGAACCCGACCCGACCCGCCTATCCAACCCGACCCGAACTTTTCATCTCTCCCAAACGCCTCCGCCCGACTGTCCGCCTCCCCGCCGCCGAAAACGGCCGCTGCCGCCGCTCTCCATCTTCCCCGACCCTCCGCCTCCTCTCCCTCACCGTCCCCCGTTCGCCTCCCACTCCGCCCTATAAGAACCCGCTGCTTCCTCTCTTCCCCTCTGTCGTATCCGCCTCCTCCGGCAAACCGATCGGCCACCTCGCCGTAGACTCCCCTCCCGAGCCCGACGACCCCGCAGCCGCAGCCCTAACCTCTCTCCGCTACGCTCCGCCGTGACACCGCCCTGCTCCGCTGTCCCCTCCGTCCTGCTGCCCACTCCGTCCCAGCGCCTCGCCGGAGATCGAACCGCCGTGACTCGCCTCCTTCTGCAGAGCCGCCCCCAGCCACCTCCGTCGGCGCATCCCCGAGCGCCGCCCGTCCTCCAGCGAGCAGCCTCCCGACTTCGACGAATCCCCTGAGCTGAAACCCTAGGTCGGACACAGTATCTGTTGTGTGTCGTGTCGGACACAGTGTCCAGGACACGAGTCGGACACGAAAACCCGGTTCCGCGGGGCACAGTTCAGGTACTTGTAAACTCTTGCTCGTAGCTCCGATTTCTATTCTGTAAATTGTATCGCGTAGCCTGTATGACCCCCTCGGTGCCCGTACAAACCGCTCGGGGCATAGCATCCTGTGGTGATAGCACACCACGATCCAAAAACAGGAAAACCAACGTCCTATTTTACCCCGGAACTGAGTACGTCCCGCCAAACGGGATGACTTGGTCGCGTGCGGTCTTCACAGATACGTGCGCGTCGTTGATACGGACGTGCGGGATTTCGCAGAAGCTGATTCGGATGTGCGTGCACACCGGAATCAGTGCGTATCCGCGGACAACGCCCCGTATCCGACTTTTCTGTAAATTGCTGTAACTTAGTGTACACACATCGGATCGAGACGAAACTTGTGCCATCGGACTCGTAGAAATACGTTGGTCCTGTGAGCCAAGTTTGGTTCAATTCTGAGAACGTTGACAAAATCGTGTGTCGTGGGCCCCACAGGCTCCACCCGATGGGCGATTTTGAGAACGGCTTATCGGAATCCAATTTTGGAAGTTACGTTGGGTTCGTATCATCGTTCCTGACCTGTTGACACTAAGTTGGACTAATTTAGAGACCTTTGACCCTGACGCATTTTTCGGTACAAAGCGGCCCACATTTGGACCCCGTCTTGACCCGAAAATGTCATTTTCGCCCCTGTGTCCAAATTGGACTCAAGGACAGGCGTTTCTAGCTGATTAATATTTTATGGATCTGATGGTGATGTTTGTTTCAACAATCATAGTATTGCCTGCAATTCCTGCTGAAGTCAGAGCTATAATTGGAGACAAAACCCAGGCAAGTATACCTTGCCAAATCCTGCAGTTTTGATACTTGTCTCCTAGTTTTACTTTTCATTATCGTGCAAGATACTTGTACAATATTTGCATGTTTTTCAGTTGTTACTTTCTTGTCATATATAGTTCTTAATGAGTTTGATTTATTCCTGCTGCTCTAGTCTTATTTTCTCGTTTTGCGTGCATGTACATTATTTGCTCTTTTTCTTGGATCACTACTTGTTCCATAGACATATTGTGATGGTTTATGTTTACTCTATATTCCTGGAGTTGACTTGACTGATTTCTTTAGTTCTTAGATGTTGTTATTGGACATTGGCTACACTTGAGCAATCTCGATTGTGAGTACCCATTGTACTGCGATAGAGACTTGTTCATTTGACTATCTCCTTCGTGAGCTCCCGTTGGGCTGCGAAAGAGCCATACTATAGACTGGGAGTCCCCATTGGACTACTTTCTATAGGATCGTGATCTCCCATTGAGATACGGTTACCCCGATTGCTTGTAGTCATGTTTGATAGCATCATTGGCATACCACAGTCTTAGATGTAGTGATTTCTCGTGTCTTATTTGCTTGAATTTACTTTCTTCTCTATCTTGCATGTCATTTACTGTAATTTGGCTCGTATTCTTTTGTATCTTGCTATGTCCTCTGAGGACCTGGTTTTGTTCTCCAGATTTAGCAGACGAGGAGTACCGCAACTTACGGACCAACACCAGACGAGAGTTTGATTGCAGTTGATGGCCCTGCTTCTTAGTTACTGTCTAGCATGTTTTAGTTATCTCTTTCTTGTCTTATTTTCTTGTTTGTCGGTAGTGGATTTGTCTCCACCCGACTTAGTATTAATTCTTGCTGAATATTCGACAGTAACTTTACTTTCAGCATTTATTTCAGTTTTGTTTTAGTTCATGATGTTCTATGGATGAGATTAGTAAACCCTGACTAATATAATACAGCTTAAGTACGCTCCGATGGATCCATTAAATTGGGTTAGTCCATCGGTGTGTGCTGCTGGCCATTGCCACGTGTCCAGTCCCTCGATATTTTAGGACTGGGGCGTGACATCTGCAGCTAGTGTGGCGGCCTGTTGTCGATGTTCTTGCATTATCATCTGGAAGAATTGGAACAACTGTGTCTGGCCATCCTGCGGTGCTGAAAAAGCTGGAAGGTTTCCATTAGGTGAAGCAGGAAGATCAGATGGAATGGGATGGTGAGTCTGTCCATCTGGTCCTGGAAGTCTAAGAATCGTTGAGGTCCCTCCTTGAGTCTGACCATTGACTCCAGAAGGTGTATCGCCATCGGCGGCAGTACATCCATTTTGCATATCCATCTCTCTGCAGGTGATGTACGAAACGATTAGAAGAAGTACAGGAATCAAACAGGATGCAAGCATTTAAATATGATAGTTGAAAGGAAAGAAGAGTTTCAGTCAAGCGTGGATGAGATCCTTATACTCTATTCCTATACGCAGGCTTGTTCGGTACAGTGATGTAACCGAGACAATATATTCTGACCTGCATGGGCCACCACTAAAAATATGTCACGCTCAGTCCCAAAATACGTAGGACTAGAAATACGTAACACGCCAGCCGTATGTATACGAACTCCAATATATGAAAACCATATACACACGTACGTTGTACATGAATATCCAATCCACTAGTGGTAATATACTGTCAACAAGTCACACACAATCTATATCTCATCCACAGCACAAATAAAGAAATATGAATAAATAGCTGGATAATAACTGAATATCAAAGATAAGTATCAAGTATGATAGTCTGATGAAAACAAATCCACTGCAAATCGACTATACTAAACTACTAAAGAGAGAAGAGAATCAACTATAATATAAGATAAATGTCTCTAAAAGAGTAGCAACAAGATCTCTAAACAGCGACAATAAATCACAGATACTCCGAGGGTAAGACCTCCTCAGTCATAAGTAGCGTCAGGTCCAGGTCCATACTCCTGCAGATACTCCTGCTCGTCTATATCTGGAAAGGTACCAGATCCTCAGAGGTACGTAACAAGATACATAATAATATACCAATAAAGTACTGAAAAGTAAACATCCAATGGGTCGCCTAACCGTCTAAGTGAATGCAGTTTGAGAACAACTTTCCAACACGTGGGCTATCTGGCCAAAAAAGGGATTGGCATGGTTCTCTTGGAGATCCAGGGGCCTACAAAGTATGTCGTCTTTTGAACGACAGAGGCCGCCTGATAATATATAATATATAGTGGTCATCACCACCCGTCGCTCCGGCGGAGCATCCGGGCGAACAAGGAAAAAGTGCAAAGGAGCCCAAACGCCTTACTTATTGTTCTCCCTACCCCATGCTCTAAGCATGTCACATCCATGACACGATAAAACCTCTAAATAACTGCCAGGTCTACTAGCATACAAAATTTCTATTGGCAGTTATCCCTATCCGTCGTACGACCTATACGTATCAGTGGCCAGCCGAATACGCAAGTCCGTGTCCTACATGTGACTCACACTCGTGTAAGAATAGTGTCATGGCCAATGAAACATAAGGATGCCTCATGATAATGGGGTGGTCTCATAAAGTAGGTCCAATGCATATACATAAATAAAAACAGAACACGACGACACCGTCGTTGCACCCAAGTTTCCTTGGATGCGCAATTTATATAGCAGTTAAAATAAATGAACTAAATAAGTAGAAATAAACATGCATGCATCATACGGAATGTAAATAATAGTACAATGGCAAGGTATACTTGCCTCGCAAGAAATATGTATAGTGTAGGCGTCCAAATGTTAAGGACACGAAATCTGGAACTACAAACGTCTTCGAATGCTGAAATAGACATCACCAACGTTTTCAGAATCAGCAAAATAGCTAAAAATCACTACCCTTTCGTTCAATTTGGACATAGGAGCAAAATGGTAATTTCGGATCAAAGTGGGGTCCACGTGTGGGCTACCTTGCACCGAAAAGCGTGTAAAGGATAATGGTCTCTAAATAGGACAAATTATAGGTCAAACAAACTCTAAATGTCAGTACAAACTCAATGGTATGTCCAAATATGGATTCTGGGGAGCCGAACATAATTTTGTCCAAAAAGTCAACCGTAGGGCCCGCCAATTGGCGACTTGGTCAACTATCTCAGAATTGCTTGAAAATTGGGTTATTGTACCAGCGCGATACCACGAGTCCAGTGGCGCAAGTTTCGTCGCATTCTGACGAGCATGCACTAAATACGCAGGGATTTTGCAAAAGTTACGACACGAAGAATTTTCTACGGATACGGGCTGATTCCGACGCGCACACGCGTCCAAATCAGTTTTCGCGAAATCTCACATGTCCGGGTATTCTGCGCGCACCTTTTAGTATACTTGGTACACGATGGGGCGGTCCCGTTTGGCGGGGCGCGCTCCGTATCACAAATTTTGGAATTTAGAAAAAAGTATGTTTTTGGGATTTTCTAGCTGATTTATTTTAACATACAACAGCTAATAATTTATTGTATTTGGCATAAAATAAACTAGGTTAGGTGGTCTTCGCATACCAAAAAGAAAAGTCGAATTCGGATCTCTGTGGTGGGAGATACGAGTCCGTGAACATAGGTAGTTATCGCAGTTTTCTACGATACCCAAAAGTTATCATTTTCTGTCAACTTAGGCGTTGTTTTCGCCTAGGTTTACGTGCTGAACGAGGTAAACTAATGCATAAAATTTAAAGAGGGATATGTGGTGAACGTACTGGTGAAGACGGGGTCGAGTTTGGTCGAGCGAGGAGACAAAAAATACGTTGTGAACACAGGTACTTCGCTATGTATTTTCGGTTGCGGCGCGCGGTGGTCGCGGACGTCGTACGGGCGGCCGGGATTCTCCGGCTGGGCGAAGCAGCTGCTGGAGGCGGCGGCTGGAGGCAGCGCAGCAGCTGGAGGATGGAGGATGGAGGAAAAGAGGCAGTTTGGGTTTGAGGTTGAGGCGATGTGTATATATAGAGATGGGAGTCGGTTTCGAGTACACGCGGGGGAAGGGGGTTTAGAGTAGGTTACTGTTACTGCTGCTAATATTTGTTTTCATTAGCGGGTTCGGGTCATTGGGGGTAGCGGGTTACGGGTTAGATCCATTAGGAATTCAACCCCATTTTTTCATTTCTTTTTCTTTTCTAATAAACTATATATATATATATATATATATATATATATATATATATATATATATATATATATATATATATATATATATATATATATATATACCTAGAAAATTCTAGAAATTATATTTGTGCATACCATTAAGCTACCAACTGTCCAAAGGGTCTCCTACATGGAATTAATTAGGAAAAATTTATAATGGCTCCATAAATCCCCTAAATACACAAACACCTCAAATAAAAATTAAATAAATTATATTTTCTCTAATTAGCTCATAATTACTATAAATAAATTAAATAATTAATAAAAAAATTAATACGATTTTTAGACTAAGGGGTTTTACAGGTAATGTCATTCGGATTAACCAATGCCCCTGCCGCCTTTATGGACTTAATGAATTGTGTATTCCGGCCATATTTCGACAAGTTTGTAGTAGTATTCATTGATGACATCTTGGTGTACTCAAAGAATAGCGAGGAACATGCAGAGCACTTAAGGACAGTGCTACAGACTCTTCGGAACAACAAGCTATATGCGAAACTGAGTAAGTATGAATTCTGGCTGAGCAGTGTATCTTTTTTCGGGCACATCATTTCTGCGGGAGGCATTTCAGTCGATCCAAAGAAAGTTGAAGCTATCATCGAGTTGAAGTGGCATGCATCCGTCAGTGAGATTCAAAGCTTCCTCGGTTTAGCGGGCTACTACCGACGTTTCGTAAAGGACTTTTCCAAATTAGCATCACCTCTAACTCGCCTTACACAGAAGAGATTCGCATTTGAGTGGTCCACCGACTGTGAAGCCTTGTTTGAAGAGTTAAAGCATCGTCTCACCTCTGCCATGTTACTTGCACTACCAGACGAGACCTCGGGATTCCAAATATTCAGCGACGCGTCAGGGCAGGGCTTAGGGTGTGTACTCATGCAGCAGGATAGGGTGATAGCCTACGCATCCATGCAACTGAAAAAGCATGAGAAGAATTATCCTACGCATGACCTGGAGCTAGCGACAATTGTGTTCGGGCTAAAATTATGACGACACTACCTCTATGGAGTGGCTTGCCAAATTTACACTGATCACAAAAGTTTGAAGTACCTATTCACCCAAACGGACCTTAACCTACGACAGCGGCGTTGGCTAGAATTAATAAAGGACTATGACTTGACGATTGACTACACACCTGATAAGGGAAATATTGTAGCGGATGCGTTGAGTCGAGTGTTTGCGGGATCCCTGTCCGTTGATCGCAGGTTATAAAGGGACTTAGAGAAAATGGGCGTTGAACTCCGAATTCAATATAGCGACACGCGATTTGCTCATATGCGATTCGTACCCAACCTGTTAGAGAGGATCACATCTACACAGAGGGACAACCCATTCCTAAGAAAAATGCACGAGCAGATTCTAGCGGTTAAGGCGAAGGACTTTGCAGTAGATGAGAATGGAATGTTGCGAGTTAAGGGAAGGTTATGCGTCCCCAACGACTCAAAACTCAAAAAGAAGATCCTTACGGAAGCTCACTATGTAGCCTATATGGTCCATCCCTAGAGCACGAAGATGTATAGAGACCTTTGCACTATTTTTTGGTGGCACGACATGAAGAAGGATGTGGCGCTCTTCGTGTCGCAATGCATAACCTGTCAGAGGGTGAAAGCAGAGCATCAGAGACCGGGCGAAGAAATACAGAATCTTACTATCCCGGAATGGAAGTGGGAGATCAAAAGCATGGACTTCATCATTGGCTTGCCAAGGACGCAACGGGGGAACGACACAATCTGGGTCATCGTTGACCGGTTAACCAAGTCAGCGTACTTCATTGTCATTAAAGTTACTTGGAGCATCGATCGCCTTGCCCAGACCTACCTTGATGAGATAGTTCGGCTGCACAAAGTACCAGTTTCTATAGTGTCTGATCGAGACGGACGATTCCTATCACGTTTCTGGGAAAGCCTTCAGTTAGCGATGGGGACCAAGTTGAAGTTCAGCTCAGCCTACCATCCTCAAACTGATGGCCAAATAGAGTGGGTAAATTAGGTACTAGAAGATATGATGCATCTATGCACAATCGATTCGAAGTCAAGTTGGGACGTCCACATACCGTTGGCCGAATTTGCATATAACAACAGTTATCAGCCCAGCATCCAAATGGCTCCGTACGAGGCTCTGTATGGGCGAAAGTGTAGGTCACCGATCTGCTGGGATAAAGTTGGCGAGCGATAAATTCTTGGGCCGGAACTAGTTTAACAAATAGTCCAAAAGGTTCGGTTGAGCCGAGAGTGACTAAAAGTAGTACAAAGCTGGCAAAAGAGCTATGCCGACATTCGTCGATGACCCCTTGAGTTCTTTGAAGGTGATCATGTATTTTTAAAGGTCTCACCTATGCGAGGAGTCATGCGATTCGGAGTAAAAGAAAAGTTAAGTCCGAGATTCGTTGGCCCGTTCGAAGTCCTTAAACGAGTCACAACAGTTGCGTATCAAATTGTATTGCCACCAGCTATGTCAGAAGTGCATGATATTTTTCATGTGTCACAGCTTAGAAAGTACGTGCATGACCTGAACCACATGGTAGATTTCGGTTAGCTGGATCTGCAGGCAGACTTGTCGTACGCCGAAGAATCCGTTCATATCTTAGATCGTAAAGAGAAGCAATTACGGAATCGTGCGGTCTTGCTTGTGCGTGTTCTTTGGCGGAACCACTCGGTCGAGGAATCGACCAGGAAACTCGAATCGGACATGAAAGAAAAGTTTTCCTCATTAGTCCTTAGGGGTTGGTTCTGTAAACACCCTGATTTTTCTAAAAAAAAATTAAAATATATTTTTCCCAATTTTTCTGTATTTTTCTAGAAATAAAACTAAGGGATTTTATGAATAAAAGATTTTTAAATAATATTAATTAATATTAAAATATTATGAAAATAATATTTTATGGTGTAAATTGGAAAACCGGACATAGGATAATTTTTTGGGAATTTATTGGACTCAGGAAACATTTTAAAGCCCTAGAAACCAATGTACATTTAAACCGAATTAAACCCGTGTCAAACACCCAACATCCCCATGAGAGCCGAAGCCAAGCCCAAGGAGCATCGACCCAGCCCAAATTCTAGGCCCAAACCCAAAGGGATTAACCAAGTCAACTTCTAGGTCAAACACCTAACCCAAGTCCACATGTATATAAACAAATTTTCTTTTCCTTCTTTATTATATAATCCCAAACCCATCCCTAACCTTATACACAGCCGACCTCACCCCCGAGCTCCTGTTCATCGACCCTTCCCTGCGCTGGAGCCCGGTCAGCCTCGCCGGAGTTCGGCGAGCCGATCTCCTCTCCCCTACGCTGGCCTTCCTCCTCGGCCGACCGCCGAAGACCCCACCGGCCTGCGCACCCCGCTCCGGCCCGACCGTCCTCCCCGACCGGCTGTGCAACTCCTTCCCCGACCTGGCCTGCCCGCTCCGGTTACAGCCTCGGCGACTTCAACCCACCATCGATCGACCACCATCCCCGACTCCACGGGACAGCCACCCCCGTCCAGTCCCGACCCCACGGGCCGCCGCTGCCTTACAGCCAACGACTCCCCGCTCGACTCCCTTGTGTTCGACCCCCGCCGCCAGGCCGTCCGACGTCGACATCCACCGCCGCTCGACTCCTCGAGCCTCGCCGACCCAGCACCGGCCTCTTCCGCCGTGTCCACCGACCACAGCGACTCAGCCAGGACACAATTCGAGTCGGACACAATGAACAGTACCCTCGGACACGTGGAATTCAGCGTTCACGGAGCCTTGTTCAGGTACCGTTTTCTCCATCCTCATAACTCTATTTCCAATTTCGTCAGTTGCTACGCCTAGACTGTGTAACCCTCTCGGTGCTCGTGCAACCTGCTCAGTGCATCGCGTCCTGTGGTGATCGTAAACCGCGATCCAAAAATAGGAAAACCAACGCCCTGTTTTACCCCGGAACTGAGTGCGCCCCGCCAAACGGGATGACTTGGTCGCACACGGCCTTTACCGAAATATGCGTGACATTGATACGGACGTGTGGGATTTTGCAGAAGTCGATTCGGATGTGCGTACACACCGGAATCAACGCGTATCCGCCGAAAATGCCCCGTATCCGTCCATTCTGGAACACGCTGTAACTTTGTGTATACACGTCGGATCGAGACAAAACTTATGCCATCGGACTCGTAGCAATACGCTGGTCCTGTGACCCAAGTTTGGTCTGATTCTGAGAACATTGACAAAATCGCGTATCGTGGGCCCCACAAGCTCCACTTGACGGGCGATTTTGTGATCGGCTCATCGGAATCCAATTCTGCAAGTTCCGTTGGGTTCGTATCATCGTTCCTGACTTGTAGACACTGAGTTTAAGGAATTTGGAGACCTTTGACCCTGACCCACTTTTCGGTGCAAAGTGGCCCACATATGGAACCCGCTTTGGCCCAGAAATGTCCTTTTTGCCCCTATGTCCAAATTGGACGTAAGGACATGCATTTCTAGCTATTTGACATCTTTTGAGATGGTTGGTGATATTTATTACAGCTTTTGGAGGAGTACCCACAGGATTCACTGATACCAGGACGACTGTTGATATTCAAACCCCAGGCAAGTGTACCTTGCCAAACTTTGCAGTCTTGTTACATATTTTCCTTGATTCTTTTACATTGTGGTGCATGCTTAACCTAGGACCGTGTGACTTACTTAGCGTCTGATTATAGTCGGGTGCCAACACCGTACGCGGTGTTGTGTATTGTCATCTAGAGATGGACATTCGTGACATTTTACATCCTCGTACTTGTCTTATCGAGTACATTATACCCAGGACACTTGACACTATTCATGAGACAGAATCTTCCTAAGATATTCATGGTGATTCTGTATAGGATACAGGTTTATGACATACACAGTTACATGCTTAGATTATATCCTGACTTGTTGCATTAGTTTTGATCCTGCGTGTCATGGACATGAGACGTAAGATTTCATTGGGTGGGGAGAGTATTACCATATCAAAGGCTGATTATATTATATATATTGACATCTGGATGTGTCTTAGTCTCTGACACAGAGCTATGACACCAGTTCTGGCCCTTCGAGAAAATACTGCTATGGGTTTCTCCGACACTGATCCTGTAGTAGTCTCAGCCCGAGTATGACTAAAACTCTCACTTGCATATCACTTAGCTGGTTATATAGCTTACCCTACTGTTTTATTTATTGCTGCACTGCATTTATTTTGGCTTTTATTATCTGTACCTTGTATGTCCCCTGAGGACCTGGGTCCGGACTATGTCCCCAGGACTAGCAGACGAGATCGACCCCGAGTTATACGGGACATGAGCATTAGCAGGAGCTGGAGCAGGAGCAGACACTGGAGCAGTACCAGATCCAGTAGACGATTGATCTCCGAGGGTATTATCTGGGTATAGGCTTTCCCCTTACTCGGTATTTGCTGTAGTTATCTTTACTCTTGTATCTTGACAGATGTATCAAACTCATTATCGGGTTATTTCTCCGAGTTTATATTATATTGAGATTGATATTGCTTTATGATTCTGATATTGTTGTATTCATTTCTGTGGATGAGATTAGTATATTTAGACCATTATTGTTGTATTACAGCTTAAGTACGCCCTGATGGATCCATTAAATTGGGTTTGTCCATCGGTGTGTGCTGCTGGCCATTGCCACGTGTCTAGTCCCACGGTATTTTGGGGACTGGAGCGTGACATAGTTTTTGTGGTGGCCCATGCAGGTCTACAACTAAATTGTTTGGTTTCAACTTAGGGACCAAGCAAGCCTGCAATAAGAATAGGATAAGTTTTTGGATCTTATCCACTTGCTTGAATCGTTCTTGACATCTATATCGGATTCGAATTAATTTCTTGACTTGCATCCTGCCTTGATTCCTGTGCGCTTCTTATTATTTATTTTGGTTGTTACTCTAAAATTTTTATTTTTCTAGGGGATTGGTAATTAGAACTTGACAGTTTAAGTTATTATTGTAGATTATGACCTAATGATTACCCCTTAGCTTTAAGTCGCGTAATTGTACCCCCACCTCGATGCGAGCTATATTCCCTTTCCCATGAGACTAGTAACCTTTCCATTCTCGCTATTGACACATGTTCTAAGAGCACTATGATTAAGACTTAAGGTGACCTTTAACTATATAATGCAATAGGAGACCCTAATAAGTACCAAGATTTTTCCTCATATACCCTAATAAGAGTTTCTGTTTTATTTACATGTGCAAGGTTATTTGGCAGGATCCTCTTAAGACTGTCACGGTACTAGTTTAATTCTTATAAGTTGGGTAGTGTAATTGGATGACATTAATCGTATACTAGCAAAAGATGACAGTGTTTATTCAGACAATAGAAGTTAGAGGTCCTTGCCCCTGTTTGGTCGACTAGCGACTTAGACAAGGAAGTTGTATGATAACTGTAGAGATTGTAGAGTCTTTTATTATTGTTGCTTATTTGGTTTGTTTTGTGAACTTGAATACTTTGTACCTCCTTTTATCATCATCTGGCGTACTTATATTTCATATACTACCTTGACTTATGCTGCTATTTTATAGCCTAGTTTTGCAACCTTATCCTTTTATCAAGCTTGTTCATGACATATGTATTAGTGGATGCGTACACTAATACGTTTCAGAATCAGGGTACTACGGTCTGATCAACCATAGTGCGTTTGGTTCGCCCTTCGTATAACTACTTTATGTGGATTGAGATATATAGTTGACTAGTAGACACCTGTACTTGTCCTCTAGATATGTCTGAGCAGATCGTATTGATTACATAACTGTACTAATACGAGCATGCGCACAAAGGATTACCAAAATAGGATTCAATCCACGACTGCTTTGACAATTTCTATTTGAAATCTTTAAACGCCTTGATCCCGATACTTCTATTCTATTACCTCCCCCTTGAACTCTTTATTATTGATCTTCGTCTTCTCTTATTTCGGAAAGACGAAACCTCGTGCTTGGTATAAGTTTGATACGCAGAGAGTACTGGATATACCCCACAGGCCGATTACATACTTGAGGATTATTCTTTCGTAATTAAGGACACATCATATGTGATATGATCGGCATTGAAGTTCGAGGATTGAATGACATAAGTAAATAAATTAAGGAATATTCTCTTGAGGTATATCGCCTTATGTGATAGATGGATAAATTCAAAGTTGGGTAGCGGTGCATTGTCAACTCGAGAGGGATCTCTTTTAGATTGTGACCGAGTAAGATTAGATTGGGAGAAGTTCAAGCCATTTTAATTTTAAAAAATTTAGAAGAATAACTAGGATGATGAGGATTAATGAACTTTAAATTCTTGATATTGAGGACTCAATATTTATACCTTAGGTACATGATTTTGAATAATGAAGGTAAAATCATCAATTTGAAATTAGAGGATAAATATAGAATTTCAAACTTGAACATTGGTGGACTGCATTTAAATTATTTTTCAATTTGATGATTTGAATTAAGAAATAAAAACTTGTTGGTTGGACGACATATTTGAAATATAGAGGATGTGAATGGAATTTAAAGAGTTGAAGCATACAAAATTTATAAGTAAAAATGAGAATAATATTGGACTCGAAAGAATTCTAGAGAAGATTATGATAGTTTGAGATCGCGAGGTAAAATTTAATTGTGTATTTAAATCTTGAAGATGTTATATGGATTTAATTTAAAGTTGGATATGGATAATTTGAAACAAGGGAGAAGAGATAACCATAGGTTGAATTTTGATTGGAGCAGTGATCATCTTAATCTTAGAGTGATGGAAATGATTAGGATTTTAATTATCGCAAGGAGATTGCGATTGACTTGCCGTATGTACATGAGGAATTAACAGATTATGTCTTATTTTAATTTTAAGGACGGCATTGTCTTAAGTTGGCTGGATTGTGAAACCCCTCACCTAACAATTTGACCTACTTGGCTTAGATAGTGAGACTGAGGCTAGCTCGAATCCACTTAGAAATAGAACTCGGCATTTTATTCAGTTTTACAACATGGTATCACGTGGCGCCCCTTACCATTGCTTCGACAGTTGGAGCACTTTCCTAGTCACTGCCTTCCTACAAATTCTACCTCCTTGTCCTAGACATGCCCATCCTCTATTTCCATCTTTGTAAAATCTTCCAATTGTTTGGCGCTTTTATGCAAAAAAGCATTTAGGTATCCACACTATTGGACATAACACATGAAGAAACCTATTTTTTTGCTCATGTGGATTTTTCCCATGATTATCGGAATATGCAACGTGCAAACAAGGCCACTCCGTTAAACCTAGCCTTGCATTTAACCAATGCAAAATCTTAGACCATCCTTGACTTCTACCATGGCTTACTTTTAATTTTGATGACGAAATTTTTATAAGTTTGGTAGATTGTAAACAGCCTAATTTTATTAAAAAAAATTAATATATTTTTCCCAATTTTTTGTATTTTTCTAGAAATAAAACTAAGAGATTTTGTGAATAAAAGATTTTTAAATGATATTAATTAATATTAAAATATTATGAAAATAATATTTTATGGTGTAAATTGGAAAACTGGACATAGGATAATTTTCTGGGAATTTATTGGACTCAGGAAACATTTTAAAGCCCTAGAAACCAATGTACATTTAAACCGAATTAAACACGTGTCAAACACCCAACTTCCCTATGAGAGCCGAAGCCAAGTCCAAGGAGCATCGACCCAGCCCAAATTCTAGGCCCAAACCACCCAAAGGGATTAACCAAGTCAAATTCTAGGTCAAACACCTAACCCAAGTCCACATGTATATAAACAAATTTTCTTTTCCTTCTTTATTATATAATCCCAAACCCATCCCTAACCTTATACATAGCCGACCTCACCGCCGAGCTCCTGTTCATCGACCCTTCCCTGCGCTGGAGCCCGGTCAGCCTCGCCGGAGTCCAGCGAGCCGATCTTCTCTCCCCTACGCCGGCCTTCCTCCTCGGCCGACCGCCGAAGACCCCGCCGGCCTGCGCACCCCGCTCCGGCCCGACCGTCCTCCCCGACCGGCTGTGCAACTCCTTCCCCGACCTGGGCCTCCCGCTCCGGCTACAGCCTCGATGACTTCAACCCACCATAGGCCGACCACCATCCCCGACTCCACGGGACAGCCACCCCCGTCTAGTCCCGACCCCACGGGCCGCCGCCGCCTTACAGCCGACGACTCCCCGCTCGACTCCCTTGTGTTCGACCCCCGCCGCCAGGCCGTCCGACGTCGACATCCACCGCCACTCGACTTCTCGAGACTCACCGACCCAGCACCGGCCTCATCCGCCGTGTCCACCGACCACAGCGACTCAGCTAGGACACGGTTCGAGTCGGACACAGCGAACAGTACCCTCGGACACGTGGAATTCAGCGTTCACGGAGCCCTATTCAGGTACTATTTTCTCCCTCCTCGTAACTCCGTTTCCAATTCTGTCAGTTGCTACGCGTAGACTGTGTAACCCTCTCGGTGCCCGTGCAACCCGCTCGGTGCATCGCGTCCTGTGGTGATCGCAAACCGCGATCCAAAAACAGAAAAACCAACGCCCTGTTTCATCCCGGAACTGAGTGCGCTCCGCCAAACGGGACGACTTGGTCGCACGCGGTCTTTACCGAAACGTGCGTGACGTTGATACGGATGTGTGAGATTTTGCAGAAGTCAATTCGGATGTGCGTGCACATTGGAATCAACGCGTATCCGCCGATAACGCCACGTATCCGTCCATTCTGGAACACGATATAATTTTGTGTACACACGTCGGATCGAGACAAAACTTACGCCATCGGACTTGTGGCAATACACTGGTCCTGTGACCCAAGTTTGGTTCGATTCTGAAAACGTTGACAAAATCGCGTATCGTGGGCCCCACAAGCTCCACTTGACGGGCGATTTTATGATCGGCTCATCGGAATCCAATTCTGGAAGTTCCGTTGGGTTCGTATCATCGTTCCTGACTTGTAGACACTGAGTTTGAGGAATTTGGAGACCTTTGACCCTGACCCGCTTTTCGGTGCAAAGTGGCCCACATATAGAACCCGCTTTGGCCCAAAAATGTCCTTTTTGCCCCTATGTGCAAATTAGACGTAAGGACAGACGTTTCTAGCTATTTGACATCTTCTGAGACGGTTGGTGATGTTTATTATAGCTTTTGGAGGAGTACCCACAGGATTCACTGATACCAGGACGACTGTTGATATTCAAACCCCAGGCAAGTGTACCTTGCCAAACTTTGCAGTCTTGTTACATATTTTTCTTGATTCTTTTACATTGTGGTGCATGCTTAACCTAGGACCGTGTGACTTACTTAGCGTCCGATTATAGTCGGGTACCAATACCGTACGCGGTGTTGTGTATTGTCATCTAGAGATGGACATTCGTGACATTTTACATCCTCGTACTTGTCTTATCGAGTACATTATACCCAGGACACTTGACACTATTCATGAGACAGAATCTTCCTGAGATATTCATGGTGATTCTGTATAGGATACATGTTTATAACATACACAGTTACATGCTTAGATTATATCCTGACTTGTTGCATTAGTTTTGATCATGCGTGTCATGGATATGAGACGTGAGATTTCATTGGGTGGGGAGAGTATTACCATATCAAAGGCTGATTATATTATATATATTAACATCTGGATGTGTCTTAGTCTTTGACACAGAGCTATGGCACCAGTTCTGGCCCTTCGAGAAAATACTGCTATGGGTTTCTCCGACACTGATCCTGTAGTAGTCTCAGCCCGAGTATGACTAAAACTCTCACTTGCATATCACTTAGCTGGTTATATAGCTTACCCTACTATTTCATTTATTGCTGCACTGTATTTATTTTGGCTTGTATTATCTGTACCTTGTATGTCCCCTGAGGACCTGGATCCGGACTATGTCCCCAGGACTAGCAGACGAGATCGACCCCGAGTTACACGGGACATGAGCATTAGCAGGAGCTGGAGCAGTAGCAGACACTGGAGCAGTACCAGATCCAGTAGATGATTGATCCCCGAGGGTATCATCTGGGTATAGGCTTTCCCCTTACTCGGTATTTGCTGTAGTTATCTTTACTCTTGTATCTTGACAGATGTATCAGACTCATTATCGGGTTATTTCCCCGAGTTTATATTATATTGAGATTGATATTGCTTTATGATTATGATATTGTTGTATTCATTTTTGTGGATGAGATTAGTATATTTAGACCATTATTGTTGTATTACAGCTTAAGTATGCCCTGATGGATCCATTAAATTGGGTTTGTCCATCGGTGTGTGTTGCTGGCCATTGCCACGTGTCTAGTCCTACGGTATTTTGGGGACTGGGGCGTGACAGGTTCTATTCCTAAGTTTTGAGGATAGAATTTTTTGTGAGTTGGTTAAGATGTAGTATCTCGTTCCCCCTTTTCGGGGAGCGCGACTAAGAAATACTTGGTATCGTTCGATCAGGACAGATTGAATTAAGATTCTTTCCTCGTTATGGATTGGTTTTTCGGAATTAGGTCCCAAATTCAGCGGATCGTGCCTCAAGGAAGGACTCGGCTGTAGAATCGAGAGGGCCTTTCCGTTGCGCTGGTTTCTTTGCCCGTTTTCGAATGCCGCTTGGTTGCTTTCTTGTTGGTTTTGGGATTTGAGTTTCTCTTGAACGATTTTGATAGATTTTATTATCTTTGTTCTTTGGATTTCGAATTTCATATCAAACCCTTGGAGATTAAAGCAGGAGATATTGATCATCTGTTGGTGCGTGCAGGTGATCGTGTAGGCGACGCGCAAGCAGAGTCTTGAAGATCTTTCTTTTTCTTTTTCTCGATTCACCAACTTGTGAGTGACTTTACTTCGATTAGCGCCCTTCTTCCAAGTCTTTATTTCTAATAAATTAACTCGTTTGTGCATTTCGATCAACGATACCAAAAGAATAATTTGAGTCAAGGTAAAAGATGAAGTAGACTTAAAATACTTGTAATGCTCGCCATATAAAATATCATACGGTCACATTCTTGCATGCTTGCCTGCTTTACATGTAGCTATTTTATGTTCACTTGTAGTTAGAACTTATTTATCTATAACTGTTTAATGGATAGTGCAAATTGGAAATATGATCATTGAGCAAGGTAGTCTAGACTATGAAAAATGCATGAAGTTCATTTACTTATATTATTTTGAATATGCTTTAATTAATAATTTAGTTTGTAGATGAGGCATGGTCTTGGACAACTTGTGCACAAGAGATATCGTTCTACGAATGGTCGCCGGGGCACTGGAATTGCTTCGACCCGGGTAGAACACTTTGCTAGTATAGTCCTAGCATTGGATGGGTCCGTGCGTCCGCCAAGGGCTAGCTACCCGAAACGGAATGACAGCCGGCCCATCTCTCATTCGACCAAGTGATGCGCTATGTATATTTTAACTGTGCAGACTAACTATGTCTTCGTGGCAGGGAAGGTCATGGTAAGTTTTGTACAGGTGGTTCAGACGGTACATATAAAGTCATCGAACGGTGGCACATTTTGTTATGTTATTTTATTCTATCGTATATAAAGAATTGAACTAAGACAAGATAGAAAGATCACATAATAATAATATTGCATGTTCACATGAATACGTTGTCGATCTTGGTAAGTTGGGTTAGCTCACCCTCACCGGTACTTTTCAAAGTACTGACCCTCATTGCAGCAGGTTCCCCGAGCCGAGGCGACGCGACAAGGAGATGAAGCTTCCCCAACCTTTCACTGATCTAGGCGTATTTGTGTTGTGACTTTTTGAGCTTAAGTACATAATCAAGAAAGGAGCTTGCTTTCACCTTTTGAAGCTCCTAGGCGATGGTGCTAATTCGCACCAAAAGTGTTTTGTGTTTCTGAAATATTAGTAAGGGATATAATGTATGGATCGACTATCTCATTTTGCGTCCAAGTTGTAAGTCCGTGTGGCATCCTTATTACTTTTGGGTCAGGAGTCTGTAACCAGATGTTCATTATCAATAAAAGAGAACTTTTTTATATCTCAATGTGTGATATCTTGTTTGCGTACTCTGTTGTATTTGTTCTAAAGTATATCATTATGCCTAGGTCTTGTGCACGCGCGCCTTACGCGTGTACGATATCACGCCCGGGGCACGATTATCAATTTAGCAAAAATTGGGGCGTGACATGCGGGCAAATCTATAGGTTCTGGTAGCGAGAGCGTGAAGAGCATTTTGAACCCGTGCTAGCGCATCCATCCAGCGGAACCGTGCTCGTGCTGCTTCATTAGCTTTCCTCTCTTGTGTGCAAGCTCTTCTTCTGCTTGTTGTTTCAATTTTGGGTCCTACTACAAGGACATAATGTATGGGTGTTGTGCCTAGTTTTGGATTTGTAAAAAGGGATGTAGCCATCAATGGCATATTTTGTAACTCAGCCAAGCAAGTACTTTATAATCCAATCTTAAAGTATTCAATAAAGAAGTATTTTGTGTTCCTATCAAATGTATTCAACTTTGGTTCTCTATATTTTATTCTATGCCCAAATATGTATATTTTTGTCTAACTTGTGTCTTGTGCAGGTATTATGCCTGGTGCAAGCGCAACTTAGGCTTGTACGGCATCGCGCCCAAGCGAGGACGATCGGTTCCGTAGGGACCAAGCGAGGACGATCGGCCCTTATGGGACCGGAACGTGATAGGTGGTATCAGAGCACGGCTTTACGTCGTTGGCCTCTTCAAATATCGTTTTCAAAAAATGATATAAGTTTTCAAGCGGTTTTAAAAGTCCTGAATTTCGAAAATGGTTGTGAATCTATATAAGTAAATCGAAGGTGTTAATGTCCCCATCTTGAAAAGTATGAAAACCTAATGTCCCATTCAATAAGTCCATAATATGTTATGAGACTAATGCAAGCTACTCCATTTTGCAGCAAGATGACTAAAACAGGTAACCAAGGGACATCGCGCGCAGCGAGCGTGAGCGATGAAAGTATTGATATAAAATACTAATAAACTCACTAAATTATTTTTTATTATATTATAGAAAAATAGTTTAAATATATTTGAATTAAGATTTTGCTAAACAATTTAAATATTCTTGATATTTTTCTTTCAAATTAATTTTTTTTATTTTTTAAACGATTTTAAATTTAGTTTTTAAATAAATAAATAAATATATATATATATATATATATATATATATATATATATATATATATATATATATATATATATATATATATATATATATTTGTACGGAAAAGAAGAGAGAAAGTCAGTTGTTTTTGTCGTAATTATTTTTTAAGAAATAATAGAGGATTTACAAACGGCTTAGACGGTTCAATTTTGAGTCATTTCCAAGTCTCATTATAAGAGTAGAGATATATTTTATGGATATATTATTATGTCCTTAGGGTACATATTAACATAAAATTTAAAATTATTGTTATCAAGCAATTTTAAAATCGTTTAAAAAAAGTAAAACAAACTATGATAAACAATTTCTAAGTTGATTTTAACATAAGTCTAAGGACGTGTTTGGTTCGCGAAAGTAAACACGAAAGTGGAGGACAATGTAGATTTGAGTCATTCCTCATTCACTTCCTCAGTTTGGTTGAGGAGGCATTGCCGACGGGATTTGTGCATATGCACTTCCTATTGGATGAAAATATATACCTTTTTGTACATTTTCACGTTTGAGTTTTTAACTCTGATGTGGACATGGAAGTAAGTCTAGGAAGGAGATGGATCTAGAGGTGGATAGTGGCATCGAGCGACGGCGTCAAGCGGTCGGCGGTGTCGAGCGGATGGCGGCAGCGGCGAGTGTAACACCCCGTTCCGTTCTAGCGGACACCTTAACGACTCAATCGGCAAAAGTGCAACTGTCCCGACCCGCTTTGCCTCAAAAGAGAAGCAAAGAATATCCAGACTTGTCCCTACAGGAACCCGGCTAAGGCTTTCAAAGGCTCGCTTGACGTATCGCTCTACCGAGGTGAATCATCGCTAAGGTGGGTGGCTACGGTGAACTTGTCTTTGCTTAGCCAGCACACAAAAAATCTGGAATGATACATGCTAGTCGCTAGGTGAATCACCCCCTGCATGCTAATAAATCTAACGCACCTAGCTATGGGAATAATCCCAACTTGTATTGCTTATGCTAGAACATGGAAATTGAAATACTGCTTGTATTCAGACCCTCGCATGCTAAGTCCCTAACGGCTTCATCTCTGGGTCTACCTTCGGGCCCGAGCAAACGTGTTTACTTATGTTTCTTAGAAACGCATGCTTGTCTGCTTGAATGTTGCCATGTTTTCATCTAAACCCCGGGAGACTACTACGTAGTCGTTCTGTGCCTGAATGAACCTACAAGTATCCAGGACCGTTAGGTCACCCAAGGCAAATCCCCGAACCAGGGGAATGCATCAAGGCAAGTTAATCACCGTACAGAATCATGATTCAAGCATCTCTTGTACTCGTGCACTACTGTACTACTGTTCCACTGTACTACTGTACTCCTGTTCTACAGTACTCGTGTATCTCGTAAAATTGGAAAAGACCCTGACCTGCATGTCGCGGACAACTCGAAAACGAGGTATAGTTCCACGGACGGTCTCTGGGGCACTGGGGCCGCTCCGATCCGGATGGAACTCCATTGTTTCAGCCTACTATACTGGACGAGATAGTATGCAGCGCCCACCGTTCTTTCGCTGCATACCATCCGCTTCACGACTGAACTCTACTGTATAGTCTACTGTACTAAACTAGATGGCTTGTAGCGCCTACTGTACTTTCGTTGTAAACCATTCTCGTTTAAGACTAGTGTCCTTAATGGCTATGCCAGCGACTCATGTTCATATAGATAAGTCATCCTCGCTTAGCGGCTATCCGTGTGCGAGTCACTGCATCGCATCAAATGAACAATTAAACACCTGAACGATCATGTTAAAACGACCCTCGTGTTTGCATATGCTATGCCCCTGAATGTTATACTTGCCCGTGCTCAGATTTATAATGTTTGCCTTGGACAGGGAAGGTAAAATGGTAAGTTGGTAAGTCTCGCCGTATTTTCTCTCATGTTGCATGGCGCACTGCCCGACACGTTAGGCTATTCAATGTTTGCATGAAACTGATCCTAAGGCAACTAGAAAGACAACTTAATAGTTGGTGCACGAAACCTGTATTACATGTTTGGATTTGTCGAGCGGGCGAGTAGCTTCCCCACCAGTGCATTCAATGTACTGATAATCCACCAGTTTGTATGCAGGGTACGGGAGAACCTCGTTCGGTGCGGATGCCTCCTTCGTACGTGCTAAGGCCAGGAGTTCCCTCTGAAGCCTTGCAATGGTGCATCCGAAACAGAAGCACATATACAAGACATAATATTGGAACATAGCCCAAACTCGCCTGAACATCGCCTGTACAATCATTCCACAATTGTAGCCACTTGGCACGCTTTTACTGTTTCAGAGAGAGAGGCTTGAGCGACTTGTAATTGTAGAAGCATGAAAAATACGCTGGGAAGCTCTACGCAGCATATTGATGCAAAGCAGCGTAAACAGAGGACTTCAGAGCCTTCAACGTGCAAACAAAGCTTCTCCGCCAAAGCACAGCGAGAAATACAGGCTCAAGGACCATCCGCGTAGGGCAGTATGTCCAGGCTGCTTTAGCGTAAACAGGGTGCTTCATCGCCTTTATGGCGTAAAACTCATCCTCTTTCAATGCAATATTGAAGTGTACGAGGGACGCTTCGTATTCTCCGAAGTGAACCTGTCAGATCCTGCAATAAACCTGACGTCTCGACTTCTGACAAAGGGATACTGCTCGACTACCCAGGCGACGGCTATAATGATGGCGCGACACTGCAACCCAGGCTGTCATTTACTGTCATTTCCCCTGCGTAAACCGCTTTTACGTACACAGAGGAATACGCTGCCTAGTTTTACACAGGCAGATGAGAGCTCCTTACGCTCCGCGGAAGACAAACCGCCTGCCACATCAAAAGCTGTACTCCGTACGGGACTCGAGGTGCGTCTCTGCACTTAATGCACAGGGTGGTGACAGGCCCTCAAGGCACGTCTCTGCAATTAATGTGCCGAATACTGACAGATGCCTGAGGCACGTCTCTGCGTTTGATGCATAGAAGGGTGGCAGACCTTCAAAACACGCCTCTGTATTTAATGTGCAGGATGATGGCGGATCTCCACATTTAATGCAGAAGATTTGATTAAATATCACCGAACCGTCGTTTACTGACGTCCCGTTTGCGAGAGCTGCTCCTATGCATACAAGGGAATATGCTGCCTAGTTTTACACAGGCAAACAAGAGCTCCTTACGCTCCGCAGAAGACGAACAGACTGCCACGACAGCGGTTACTCTTCGCACAGGATTCAAGGTGCGTATCTGCATTTAATGCGTAGAATAATGGCAAATCTTAAAGACAAGCGTCTGCATTTAATGCACAGGATGGGGGCAGATCTCTGCATTTAATGCAAGAGATCTGATTATCTCCAAGAGCCATAATTTTGGCTAAAGACATCCACATCATCACTCTAGCACGATACGCAGCGGCTTCTACGCCTATTCAGCTTCGGTGCCTGCTCGACTTCTACGCCCATTCGGCCTTCTGTGCCTACTCGGCCTCTATGACCACTCGGCCTCTATGACCACTCGGCTTCTACGCCTACTCGGCTTCTACGCCTATTCGGCTTCTATGCCGGTTTGATAACTATTTGGCTTCTATGCCATGGTGACAAACATTGGCTTCTATGCCAACCTCTTCTACATGAGGGATACCTACCTATGTGGCTTCTACGCCGTGATCTTCATAGCAGTTATATGCGTTTTGTCCCTTAGTTGGACCCGCGTCACACGCTCATTCAAAAGATCATCTATACGCATGCATTGGTTATTTTAACCATTGTGTAAAAGGGTGTTGTACTTTCCACTACTCGATTTTTACACCGACTGAGTGGTCACTGTCACTAAAACTCTATAAATAGAGACCTCTATCAACAGAGGACAAGGTCGACAAATTGGAGGGTCAAAAAAGTTAGGTCTGAAAACTGATCAAGAGATCCAGTACCAGATCCAACGGTCGAGAGAGAGAGAGAGAGAGAGAGATAGAGAGAGAGAGAGAGAGAGAGAGGAGAATCCAGAGCTCGGGCAAAGAGAAGGGATCGACGACTTTGGCATCGGGCATCCACCCTCTTTAGCAACCTTCGAAGCTGCTACCTGTCTTCCACGGCACTTCTTCAACATCGTGTGGTCCAAGGGCTAAAGTGATCGACTGCAGATCAGACACCTATAGCAATATTCACCCAGATTAAATAAATTGTACTTAGACATCCTCGTGTAGGATCAAATTTGTACAATCTTGTTTGTAAACATAAAAGAAGGGCGGGTCTTCGTACAAGACCTCGTTTTCCACATTCATCAAATCTTTTCTCGTTTATTATCCAAAACAAGATGGCGACTCTGCTGGGGACACCTTTCTCTTCTAATGAGAAAGCTATTGCTCAACACGATGCGGTATCCGTGGGATCCGTGAAGAAGACACTGGTCGTCCAGTTCGACCAGTCTGCCTACGAAGACATGCTCCGAATAAGGGGCAGCTCTCACTCTCTCTCTGTCCAAAATAACAGGAAGCTGCACAAGGTCTGGATGCCCAAGACATCCTCTACCATTCCTGTGGGTTCTCCGATCTCTTCGATCTCTCCGACCAATGAGGTTGTAGCATTGCTCCCTTTGCGCCCTGCGTATAAAATTCAGTCGCCTGTCTCTGACAGGACCGACAAAACTTCTGGCAATGCCTCAGCGCTAACCCAGAAGTATACTCCGCGCTCTGCGCGTGAAGTTTAGTCTCCCATCCCTGGCGGAATAGACAAAACTTCTAGCAATGCCTCAGCGGTAACCCAAAAGTATACTCCGTGCTCTGCACGTGAAATTCAATCTCCCGTCCCTGGCGAAATAGACAAAACTTCTGATAAAGCCTCAGCGCCAAATCAGAAGTACAAAATATGCTCCGCGCGTAAAACAACATCTGACCTCTACGGAGAACCAGATGATCCCTGTGATCTCCGCAAGGGAAGGCAGACGGCGGACTACTCAACTTCTCGGCCTTTACGCCAGCAAGGGAACAATCTGCATGCCCTCCGAATTACGCGAGACGCTGATGGCCGCCTGAGGACATCCTCAGCTTTACGCCAACCAGAGCGAACCTCCAAATTACGTCAGGCGAAGTCCCTAAGCGTAAAGAAGGCTCCAGTTGCGGAAAGACACCCTCCACGGGGATTATCCGCCACCCAGATGGCCAACCTGTTGTATACGGGTGGCACAAGGAAGACTATGGCTTCCATCATCCGCATGCCCACCAATGGGAACAGAAGGAACAAGTCATCATCTTCTTCTTCTGCAACTCCTCCTGACCTGCGCAAGTATCTAATCCAGAAACGCAAGGAGAGGGGATCTTCCAGCGTGGCTATTACGCCTCCTAGCGAGCACTGTTGTAATAGTCGCAGGATTGTAATTAATTGTTGCTGTTCTAAAGCAAAACGGTCGATTTTCGATCGGCTGAGCTACTCTCCATCTTTCCTATAAGAAGAGCCCACACATGCATCTGTGAACATGGCTTCACATATACCTGGAGGAAGCTCAGGCTCAAGACGTCCGTCCTCTAGAACTCTGAGCCGAAGGAAATTCAACATGCTCCTTAGGAGCACCACTGGGGGTATATTGCTATACGGTCATGCCCTTCGGATTAAAGAATGCCGGGGCTACGTACCAACGGGCTATGAGTAACATATTCTATAAGCATTTACGCAAGACAGTAGAGTATTACGTAGACGATGTTGCTGTCAAAAGCTGCCTCAGGGATAATCACATCCAAGACTTGAAGACAGTATTTGAATTGATGCGCCAACATCAACTCAAAATGAACCCTACAAAGTCCTTTCTGGGGGTATCTAATGGCAAATTTTTGGGATTTGTCTTCACCGCCAAAGGCACGCAAGTGGACCCTGATAAAGTCAAGGCCATCTTAGAAATGCGACCGTCCCACAATCTGAGGGAATTCATGGGATTTCAAGGTCGTCTGGCTTATATCCGAAGATTCATATCCAACCTCTCTGGAGGATGCCAGCCCTTTTCTCGTCTCATGAAGAAAGGTGTATCCTTCGTGTGGGACGAAGCCTATCAGCAAGCGTTCGGAGATATCAAGTGCTACCTCACTAGCCCGCCAGTTTTGGTACCTCCTGTCATAGGAAGACCGCTCGTGCTGCACGTCCGAGCAATGGATCATTCTCTGGGAGCTCTTCTCGCACAAAAGAACGATATGGGCCACGAGCAGGCTATTTACTACCTCAGCAGGATGATGGTCGGAGCCGAACACCGGTACAACCCTGTGGAGAAAGAATGCTTGGCTCTGATGTTCGCTATCCAGAAAATGCGACACTATGTCACGGGCCAAACCATTCACCTCATCTCCAAGATCAATCCTCTGTGGGTAGTAATGAACAAGCCAAGCGTTCTTAATTCCCTACTCGTGACTTGGGCGATGTTATTAACGCCATATGACATGGTGTACGTCCCTCAGAAGTCTGTCAAAGGCCAAGCATTGGCTGACTTTTTAGCTGCTCATCCCATCCCGGAGGCCTCCAAACTGTACGAGGACATTCCCGACGAAGTTGCAGAGTATAATTCCGTAATGGAAGGCGATGCATGGCAACTGTTCTTCGATGGCACCTCCAGGACTGGTCCCAGGGGAAATGTGGTTTCAGGAGTAGGGATCGTCCTAGTCACTCCTGATAAACTCGTTATCTACCGAGCATATTCTCTTAACGAGCCCTGTTCTAACAATGTGGTGGAGTACAACGCTCTACTAATCGGACTCCAAGTCGCTAAAGAGCTGGGGGTCGAATCTTTGGAAGCCTTCGGTAATTCTTTGCTGATCATCAATCAAGTCAGAGGAATATATAAAGTCTGGAATCCCGACCTCATCCCCTATCACCGAGCAACGGTCGAGATAGCCATGACGTTCAAAGGTTTCTTCCTAGAGCATGTACCTCAGTCTCGGAATCTGGAAGCTGATGCCCTAGCCAGTCTAGCTGCAGATTTAGCTACCCCTATAAGAAGGCAGAATTCGGTAATCCTTCTTAACAGAGACTTATTATGTGTGAAAAACAACTTTCGAATGCAGCTACACGGTGGACACAGATCCTCCCAAAAGAGACTAGAGAAGTCCCTTTATAGATTTCGTAGTATACGGAATCTTGCCAGAAGATCCTAAAGAAGCAATATCTGTCAAAAGACGATCATTACGCTTCTACTTCGACGTATCGTCACAATGCCTATATTGCCGGTCTTATGACGGGCTATTATTACGATGTCTCTCTGGTGATGAAGCACAGCGGATTATCCGTGAAGCTCACGACGGCGTGTGCGGGGCACATCAACCCGGTCCTAAGCTACAGGATCGTATCAGAAGAATAGGCTATTACTGGCCTACTATGATCGCAGACGCAATCAAGTATGCCAGACGATGCAGAGCATGTCAGGTTCATGCAGACTTCATACATCAACCGTCCGAACATCTATATTCTACGGTTGCATTCTGGCCTTTCGATGCATGGGGTATGGATATCATCGGTCCTATTCACCCGTCTTCTTCCAGAGGTCACTGGTTCATACTGGCCATCACGGATTACTTCTCCAAATGGGCAGAGGCGATCCCTCTTGCTGAGGTAAAGACATCTAATGTGACCAGCTTCATCAAGCATCACGTCATTTACCGCTTTAGGGTTCCCCGAAGGATAATCCATGACAATGGGCCTCAGTTCATCATCCATGCGTTCCACCGATTTTGCGATAAAAATCGGATACGAAACGTGGCCTCTACGGCATATTATCCGGCTGCTAATGGTTTGGCGGAAGCCTTCAACAAAACCATTATCAAACTCTTGAAGAAGTTCGTCTCTTCGAACAAGAGAGATTGGAACGAGAAGCTGGGAGAATGTCTCTAGGCATACCGCACAACGATCCGAGCACCGACAGGTTGCACACCATTCTAATTGGTCTATGGGAGTGAAGCAGTTCTTCCTATCGAAATTCAAATTCTGTCACTCAGGATAGCCGTGGCTAATGAGTTAACTCAAGAAAAGAATGACCTGTTAAGGCTTCAAGAGCTAGAAGGACTAGACGAGAAACACCTCCAAGCTCAGCAGCGCATCGCGCTCTACCAAGCACGCATTTCCAGAACTTTTAATCAAAAAGTAAAGGAAAGAGTGTTCAAAGTCGGCGAGCTAGTTTTGGCTGTAAGAAGGCCGATGATTCTTACTTACAGGAGTAAAAACAAATTCCAGCCCAAATGGGAAGGCCCTTACGTGATCGAGATAACGTTCTCAAACGGCGCTTACAGGTTAGCCCAGCCTAATGGAGACCTGCTAATGGCTCCTATCAATGGCAAATTCCTGAAAAGGTACTATGCTTAAACCTCCTCTGCTCAAGTGGAATAAGGTGATCTCATTATGACAAAACTACTTCCAAAACGAAACTAGTTGGATCATATTCTATCATGTCCATACGACCTCTGAATAGATATGCTCTGCTAAAGCCTACCGAAAATATATCACGTCCATACTACCTCTGATATCACTTTCACCCAAAACTGTCATTTATATTCCAAAATGATGGGTCCACAAAGTCAGATAAAAAGCCTCTTTATTATTCCCAAAAAAGAGCGAAAGTACATTGAAAAGCAAAAGCAAAAGTACATCATGAAGGGGGAGCGGTCAGGTCGCGAAGCTGCTGCGCCAGTACGACCATCCTCTCAGCCTCGGAATCCAATACATCAGCGCGGACCCGCTCCAACCATGCCTCGTCATCTATCAGAACGGACAGTTCGGCTCTAGCCCGAAGAAAACCAGCACGGGCAACTCCTGCACTGGCCAAGTTCTGTTGTGCTGCGACCAGTCGGCCATTCACCACATCTAGACCTTCCGACGACTGAGAAGCCCACTCCTTTGCCTGAGCAAGCTTTGTCTCCAGTTTGCGGACCCTCGCTACATTGTCGTCATGCTCGGCCTGACACTTCGTTTGAAGGGCGATAGTCTCCTCTAAAACGACTTTTCCTTTGTCCATCTCCTGCTGGTTAGTCTCGATGAATTTATTCAGACCTTCCTTCTTTTCAACAAGATGCGCAGTCAAGGAGTCGTATCTGGCTTGGACTAGAGCTTCAATGTTGCCTCGAGCTAGCTGCAGGTATTCGTTAATGGATTGCTCCAAACCATTAACCATCGCCTCCAGCGCGTCAGCTACCCCGGTATCACCGAATTCCCTGATCGCCTCTATCGAGAACCGAGAGGACCTCTTCAGAGACGCAAAGTCCAGCTTCTTCGCCAACACCATTGGCATTAGCGTTCTCAAAGTGGTGTAGAAGATACCGGTGTACTGCTCGGTCAGTGCAACTAGGTCCGCATGAACGCGGGGAGTGTCCGCGATCGTGGCGACTTCCCCTCCAGGAATAACCACAGACGATGTCGCCACGACCGTCGCCTCAATAGGTGGTGCGACGAAAGAAGAAGCGCCGACACCGGACGAAGATACCAGCATAGTCAAAGGAGGTATTATCGCAATGACAAGCTCGTCCTCCTCTTGAGATATCGGAACCTCGTCGACGGGCGAGCCGGCACCCGAAGATGCTTTCTCTTCAAAATCAGCCACATCCGTGTCGCCGCCAGAGCCAAAGGGCGCATCTACATTAGTGTCCCCGAAGAGGTCTTCCCCTGAAAGGAGGACGAAAGGAAGTTAATATCAGCATAATGTTAACTTTCCTAAAAGAAAAGGCGTGAAGACGACATTTACCCGTGGTCGACGGCATATATGTCACATCCGCAGCCTGTACAGCTAAATTATTTCTTAATGATGCTAGGCGAGCTGTCATACCTGGGGAAAGGGGTCTGCTAACAGAAGCTGATAGATAGTCTTCCAAGTCCTCCTCAAAATCCAACCGAGGCTCATCGGCTGGAATCGCGCTATGTGCGCTCGCAGGCGCGACAGAAGTCCCTCCCGATGCCGATCCGGCTAGAGGTATACGGAACTCTATTATACTCAGCCCCGAAGGCGACCTCGCTCCACTACCTGAAGAAATAGCAGCGACACCAGTGTCCAGCTGAGATTCTCCTGCTCCACCAGCCGGAACTGTAGAAGGTCCCTGTCTAAAAGGCGAGGAACCTCCAATCAAAGAATCGTCCCCAACACGGGGAGATGCAAGCTCACCGCCAGGAGCCTCAATGCCAGGAATCATGAGAGAACGATTTACCATCTTCTTCTTCCTCTTACGAGGGAAAGTCTCCTTGGGAGCAGGAGCTCTATAGGTAAGTGACGCTAGGGTTTACTTAGGAAATCAGGAAGGCTAGGGTTTATTTAGGAAGTCAGGAAGGCTAGGGTTCACTAAGTAATCCGAACTTAAGGATATGTCAAAGCCCTAGTGGTATTTTTATTAGGAATGCTACCTTAATTATCATCCTATTAACCGGAGTTCCTATATTCTAGCAGGAATTATACTAAAAGAATTATCAGGGAAGCACATGAATCAAGCAGGATGCAATTATGTAAGTAGGACGGACTGGAAAGAAGATAAGTCATAGTCAATTTTTGGATGAGATCCTATGCTCTAATCCTAGGTGCAGGCTTGCTCGGTACAGTAACGTAACCGAGTCAATATGCTCTGACCTGCATGGGCCACCACTAAAAACATGTCACGCCCCAGTCCTAAAATACGTAGGACTAGGTCACGTAACCATGCCAGCTAGCCCGTATATATGGCAACTCCAATATATGGCAACCATATATACCTGCGTACGCTGTATAATGAACAATAATTCATAAGTGGTAAAACTAATTACATCGAGTCACAGGGTAATATCTAAATCTCATCCACAGAGTCAAATATACATGAATAACTAAAAACCAAGTAACTAGGTCTCAATACAGATATCTAAGAATGACAATCAGAATGGAAACAAATCTACTGCCGAAATAGAATAATAAAAGGAACCAGATACACACCATGTAAGAACAACATCTTATTTCCACGAGGCTCGAAGAGAAGATCTCCTCGGAATATGAGAAGCCTGTCCGGAATCTGCGCTCCTGTGAATACGCAAGAACATATACACCTGGCAGGGGACCAGGTCCTCAGAGGGACATAGCAAGATACATAAAAATAACATGCCATAATGTAAATACTGAATAAATAAGGGGGTGTGCTAACCATCTAAGTGAATGCAATTTGAAGACCTAGTAGTACGCATGGGAATGTGTAGGCTTGACATATGCTGACGTAATTCACCAATCGTCATGACTGGCTAGTATATGTGTCATATGCCCCCGGACACACGGGTAGCTCTGCAATCGACCATCTCCGAGGAGCATGGTACGAAGGATAAAAGACTCAAGAAGGGGGTGTCCCATACGCCTACTAGATATCTTCCCCGCCCACTGGAGATATACAAGTCGTGAAAATGACGTGGACATCTCGTATAATGATGCAAGTCTCCATAGAATAAACAACTAAGCTAAATACCGTTACACGTGTTGCTCACACCGATGGCCAGTCGAATATGAGACACGTGTCCCTACATGAACTCACTCTGTGACGTGTACTGATACGTGTCAAGGCCTGGGAAGTCATACCAATAACTCCACAACTTTAGGTGGGTCCACTAGACACTAGGTCAGATATAAATCCTAACGTCAACGCCTTCGTTGACTGCACCCGAGTTTTCTCGAACGCGCACATTCATATAATAAATAAACATGTAACTATCAATAACTGAAAGTAATCAGTACAATAAGGCAAGGTATACTTGCCTGGCGGGAGAGCTGCAAATATAATGTCCAGATGTCAAATGTCAAAAGTCAGAACTATGGCCTCAGAATAAATGTCTCCGGATACTGAAATAAACATCACTAACAGTCTCAGAAAATATCAAATAGCTAGAAACGCCTGTCCTTAAGTCCAATTTGGACACAGGGGCAAAAATGACAATTTCCGGTCAAAGCGGGGTCCACATGTGGGCCCACTTTGCACCAAAAAACGTGTCAGGGTTAAAGGGCTCCAAATTCGCCAAACTTAGTGTCCACAAGTCCAGAACGTCGATATGAACCCAACGGAACTTCCAGAATCGGATTCCGATGAGCCGGTCACAAAATCGCCCGTCAAATGGAGCCTGTGGGGCCCACGATACGGAATTTTGTCAACGTTCTCAGAATTGAACCAAACTTGGCTCACAGGACCAGCGTATTTCTACGAGTCCAATGGCGCAAGTTTTGTTTCAATCCGACGTGTATACACAAAGTTGCAGCATGTTCCAGAACTGACGGATACGGGACGGTGTCGGCGGATACGCGTTGATTCCGGTGTGCACGCACATCCAAATCAACTTCTCCGAATTCCTACACGTCCGTATCAACGTCGCGCACGTTTCGGTAAAGACTGCGTGCGACCAAGTCGTTTCGTTTGGTGGGGCGTACCCAGTTCCGGGGTGAATTGGGTGGTTGTTTTTCCTGTTTTTGGATCGCATGCCGCGATCGCCACAGGACGCGATGCACCAAGCGGGTTGTACGGGCACCGAGAGGGTCACATAGCCTACGTGTCACAATTGACGGAATTAAAAATAGAACTACGAGGAGATAGAACGGGTTACCTGAACAGGGTTTCGTGGATTGAATCTCCCGTGTCCGGGAAGAGATGCGACACGACGCTGGTCATGTCCGGGCTGTGTCCGGGCTCTGAAATGCTGTTGTGTCCGGTCTGAGTCCAGGGGAGACTTGTCGGGCTTCGCCGGAGGTGCTCAGGCGAAGCTCGTCGGTCAACGGGACGACCGGGCAGGGCACGACGAGGCGGCTGGGAGAGAGATCCGGTCTCTGGCCACGAGGGGGGGTGGTTCACGGTGAGGAGGAGGAGGAGGAGCTGGGAGGAGAGGGTGGTGGAGATCAGGGAAGGAGAAGTCGAGGTGGAGGAGTTGGCCGCTGGAGATGGTGGTGATGACGATGATGGTGGTGGTGGCGGTCGTCTGGAAGGGCTGGGAGGGGAGAGGGGGCTACTGTCGAGGCCGGCGGTCGGGGCTGGATCCGGTGGGGGATGGAGGAGGAAGGGGAGGGCTCAGTCGAGAGGGGAAGAGAGTGGAGGAGGTGGAGGTCGAGGTGGCGGTGGCGAGTGGCAGGGACGACGATGATGATGGCGGTGATGGGGGGGTGGTGGTGGCAGCCGACAGGGTGGGGAGGAAGGGCGAAGGAGGGGGAGATGGGCTCGGGGTGGAGGAGAAGAGGAGGAGGAGGAGGAGTCAGGCGAGGTGGTGGCGGGCGGGGGAGCTCAGGGTGGAGGGGGAGATCGAGAGGAGGAAGAGGGGAGGAGGAGATGGCTGAGGAGAAGGAGGAGGCTGCGGGGAGAGGGAGAGGCTCGCCGCGGGGGTCGGCGGAGCGGCTCCGGCGGCGGGGGGGCTCGCCGCTCCGGCCGGGGGGGGGGGGGGGCGGCTGCGGGCTGGGGGGTAGAGTTAGGGTTTTGATTTTTCTTTTTTTTCTTTTTCTTTTATTTATAAAGAATTATATTAATATAATATGTAAAATATCTACAGATATTTTTAGGATATTTTGGGATATTTTTGGGATCTTTTCGGGTGAGTCCCGCCTCCAAATGGACGGCACAGGTTTACCGGCCAATGAGGGGTGGCACCTTGTGCTGCAATTTGCAGGAAAGTCCCTGTAATTTCGTAAATTGCGTAAAGTCCTAGATTTGAGAAATTGCGCAATTACGGAATTGTCTGGAAAAACACCCGATTCCTGAAAATGCTAAAATTCACAGAATTGAGAAAAATTGTTGTGCGAGGGTCTCGAGGGGGTGGGGGTGAGTCTGGACAGGTACTGGGCCTGGTTTTGGGGTGATACGGCCATCGTATTTATTTAATTAATAAATACTGCGCACGGTGTTCTCTAATTATTTAGAGGCAGGTAGGGTCATAATTTTTCTACGGTGTCAATACACTAAATGGAGTATACTCAGTGTAGAAAAATAACGTATTTTTGTCTGGACAAAACGGGTGCATCTTGGGCCTCAAATCTCTATTGGAACTGGGATGGGTACAGATCTGGGAATTAAAATAGGAATTAAATACGGATGTTTGCAACGAGATTTGTGCGTCTCATACGAGGCTCAAAACTGAGTATCTGGGAGTTGCACAAAGTGTAGGATAGTAGACTGGCATGTCTAGGAAAGGTATGCGAACTTTGTTCGGAGATAATAGTCAAGGTAAAACTCCAAATAATTAGGTGACGGACAGGTGCACAAGTCAATAGGATATGTAAGCAAAATAAATTAAAATATTGCAACAAATCCGAAAATAAGAGAAAAATATTCCTAAAATACTGGAATTTGGTCGAGGGGGTTTACAATCTACCCAACTTATAAAAATTTCGTCCTCAAAATTAAAACTAAGCCATGGTAGAAGTCAAAGACGGCATAAGATATAATTTAACAAAGTAATTTATATCTTGGGTTACGAATAGGTTTGAAAATGTTTATGCATGTCGTACTCACGCTTCCAAGTAGATTCTTCTGGCGCGCTATGCTTCCATGCTACGCGGATCAAGGGGATAGACTGGTTCTTCAATACTTTTTCTCGATGGTCAAGGGTTCCTGCGGGTTGCTCTTGATACGACAGGTCTCGGCCTAAGGGTGATAACCTCAAGAAGACATGATCGTCCTCTTTATGAATTCCAAGGGACGATGATGACGGTCTGCCCACTGCTTGTCTGTCTTGTACTGCTCGCAAGTGTCCTTGTATTACTTAACTGCCTTTACTGCGTTGACTACCAACTCTGGTCACGCGAATCCTTGTCTGGTACAATGCTGACTGGTATGCCGTGCAATCTTACGATCTGCCTCAAATAAGTAATAATTCCATAGCTAGAGCTTCTGCAGACTGGCCAACTTTATAGGTAAGAAAAGTGCTGACTTAGTGGGTTGGTCCATAGGAATTTTTGATCCTTACAAGTCAACCTAGTCATAGGTGTTGCTATCTATTCAGGAGTCAATCAATTATTCATCCAGGTGAAATCCTTTTAGACTCCTGTCAGCAAAATGGTACATCCTTTTTCATAATTCCTGAGTTCTGAATCTTGCTCCAAGTTTATGAGGCAAAAAATTTCATGCTGCCATAGGGATGTACGTATCAGGAACGTAGGTAGGTAGGTAGGTAGGTAGGTAGGTAGGTAGGTAGCGAAGGTCATTCTAAAGATAGCACAATTTATATACTGAAATCAAGTCTAAAAATAGGATTTGGTAATTACCTAAGAAACAAACAAAATGGTACAGAAACAATACACTCTCGTATTTGTATGAGGCACGAGGTTTCGCCTTTCCGAAATAAGGGAAGACGATAAACAATAATCAAGAGTTCAAGGGGGAGGTAATAGATTAGTAGTGTGAGGATCAAGGCGTTTAAAGAATTCAACGGGAATTGTCAAAGCAGTTGTGGAATTGAGATGCTATTTTGGGAATCCCTATTAACATATTCGGATCAGCACAGTTATGTAGCTGATACGATATGCTCAGGCATATCCAACGGGCAAGTACATCTATCTACTAATCACTATATATCTCAATCCACGTAGAGTAGTTATGCGAAGGGCGAACCAAGTGCACTATGGTTGATCAGACCGTAATACACTGATTCTGAAATGTATTAGTGTAGTACTCCAATAATACATCTCTCAAGAACAAGCTTGATAAAGAATAAGCTTGCGAAACTAGGCTATAATAGCGGCATAAGTCAAGGTAGTAAGGTAAATATAAGTACGCTAGATTATGATGTGAGAAGTACAAAACAATTCATATTCACAAGAACAAGACTCTACAATCTCTACAGTTATTATTCTAAATCCTTGACTAAGTCGCTAGTTGACCCAAAAGAGGTATGGCCTTCTAAGTTCTACAATCTATATAAATACTATAGGATGTCCGCCTAAAACAGAGATTTAAGAAAGTCTACGTAAAGTAGGGGTTCGAGGTTGTCTGCGTAATGCAGGGATACAATAAATTGGCGTAAGGTAGAAATCCGAAACTGTCTGCGTAAAACAAAATTTCAAATTGTCTAGCGCAAGGTAGGGATCCAAAGTAGTTTGGCGTAAGTCAGGGATTTAAACTATCGGCGTAAAATAGGCTTCAGAGTTATCCGCGTAAAACAGAGAAGCGTAATGTAAAGCTTCAGGGCTGTCCGCGTAAAAAGTCTGCGCGTGGAAGTCTGAGCGTAAAAGATTGCTGCGTAAAAGTCTGCAGGTAAAGTATTGTCTAAGGGTTCATAAAAATCTGCCAGCGTAAAAGTCTAGCATACGCTGCAGCGTGAAGTTGTTCAAGAAATTCATGAGTTTGTCAGTCAAGTTAATGAATCCTGACATCTGAAAAAAGTACTTGTACAACGATCGAGGGGATAGTTATGATGATGGTTTACACGGAGATCCAGATTGTCGTTAGTGACTTTTTGGATACCAATCATCTACGCTTGAGATGAGACAAAAACAGATGTCCTGTCAAAAGCTGTTTCTTTTTGCACAGGGCTCGAGGCGTATCTCTGCACTTAATGCACGATATTTGGTCAACTGGGGAAAGCTAAGGCTGTAACAAAAATGCTAACATCCTATCATTCTATTTAACGCCTAATCAGGTTACTCTACGCTGGTTATCTATGAATCATCAGGTTTACGCAGGACAGTTACCTACGCGGCTGGCATGATGCGTCATACGCAGGACAAGGAAGACTAAGGGCGGCGTAAAGGGGACAAGCTTCTACAAGATTTGGTTTTTACGCCAACTAGGAAGTGGCTTGGCTTTTACGCCAACAACGGTCAATTGGTTTTACGCCAACAAGGGTAAGGGGTCTCTGGCGTAAAACTCTGGTTATCCAAGCATAGGATGAGGGTTTCAGTCCTAGTATTCAATCTTAGATTTCTATGGGTTCCTCAAGGCTAGGGTCAACACTATGGTTAAATCTCTAATAATCCTATCTCTAACTAATCCTAGTAGTGTTTATACTATACTCAAGTCATACATAAATATGTCAAGGGATAAGGGTAAGTTAATCTATAGGTAAGTGACGCTAGGGTTTACTTAGGAAATCAGGAAGGCTAGGGTTTATTTAGGAAGTCAGGAAGGCTAGGGTTCACTAAGTAATCCGAACTTAAGGATATGTCAAAGCCCTAGTGGTATTTTTATTAGGAATGCTACCTTAATTATCATCCTATTAACCGGAGTTCCTATATTCTAGCAGGGATTATACTAAAAGAATTATTAGGGAAGCACATGAATCAAGCAGGATGCAATTATGTAAGTAGGACGAACTGGAAAGAAGATAAGTCATAGTCAATTTTTGGATGAGATCCTATGCTCTAATCCTAGGTGCAGGCTTGCTCGGTACAGTAACGTAACCGAGTCAATATGCTCTGACCTGCATGGGCCACCACTAAAAATATATCACGCCCCAGTCCTAAAATACGTAGGACTAGGTCACGTAACCATGCCAGCTGGCCCGTATATATGGCAACTCCAATATATGGCAACCATATATACGTGCGTACGCTGTATAATGAACAATAATTCATAAGTGGTAAAACTAATTACATCGAGTCACAGGGTAATATCTAAATCTCATCCACAGAGTCAAATATACATGAATAACTAAAAACCAAGTAACTAGATCTCAATACAGATATCTAAGAATGACAATCAGAATAAAAACAAATCTACTGCCGAAATAGAATAATAAAAGGAACCAGATACACACCATGTAAGAACAATATCTTATTTCCTCTAGGCTCGAAGAGAAGATCTCCTTGGAATATGAGAAGCCTGTCCGGAATCTGCGCTCCTGTGAATACGCAAGAACATATACACCTGGCAGGGGACCAGGTCCTCAGAGGGACATAGCAAGATACATAAAAATAACATGCCATAATGTAAATACTGAAAAAATAAGGGGGTATGCTAACCATCTAAGTGAATGCAATTTGAAGACCTAGTAGTACGCATGGGAATGTGTAGGCTTGACATATGCTGACGTAATTCACCAATCGTCATGACTGGCTAGTATATGTGTCATATGCCCCCGGACACACGGGTAGCTCTGTAATCGACCATCTCCGAGGAGCATGGTACGAAGGATAAAAGACTCAAGAAGGGGGTGTCCCATACGCCTACTAGATATCTTCCCCGCCCACTGGAGATATACAAGTCGTGAAAACGACGTGGACATCTCGTATAATGATGCAAGTCTCCATAGAATAAACAACTAAGCTAAATACCGTTACACGTGTTGCTCACACCGATGGCCAGTCGAATATGAGGCACGCGTCCCTATATGAACTCACTCTATGACGTGTACTGATACATGTCAAGGCCTGGAAAGTCATACCAATAACTCCACAACTTTAGGTGGGTCCACTAGACACTAGGTCAGATATAAATCCTAACGTCAACGCCTTCGTTGACTGCACCCGAGTTTTCTCAGACGTGCACATTCATATAATAAATAAACATGTAACTATCAATAACTGAAAGTAATCAGTACAACAAGGCAAGGTATACTTGCCTGGCGGGAGAGCTGCAAATATAATGTCTAGATGTCAAATGTCAAAAGTCAGAACTATGGCCTCAGAATAAATATCTCCGGATACTGAAATAAACATCACTAACAGTCTCAGAAAATATCAAATAGCTAGAAACGCCTGTCCTTAAGTCCAATTTGGACACAGGAGCAAAAATGACAGTTTTCGGTCAAAGCGGGGTCCACATGTGGGCCCACTTTGCACCGAAAAATGTGTCAGGGTCAAAGGTCTCCAAATTCGCCAAACTTAGTGTCCACAAGTCCAGAACGTCGATACGAACCAAACAGAACTTCCAGAATCAGATTTCGATGAGCCGGTCACAAAATCGTCCGTCAAGTGGAGCCTGTGGGGCCCACGATACGGGATTTTGTCAACGTTCTCAGAATTGAACCAAACTTGGCTCACAGGACCAGCGTATTGCTACGAGTCAAATGGCGCAAGTTTCGTTTCAATCCGACGTGTATACACAAAGTTGCAGCGTGTTCCAGAACTGACGGATACGGGGCGGTGTCGGCGGATACGCGTTGATTCCGGTGTGCACGCACATCCAAATCAACTTCTCCGAATTCCTACACGTCTGTATCAATGTCGCGCACGTTTTGGTAAAGACCGCGTGCGACCAAGTCGTCCCATTTGGCGGGGCGTACCCAGTTCCGGGGTGAATCGGGTCGTTGTTTTTCCTGTTTTTGGATCGCGTGCCGCGATCGCCACAGGACGCGATGCACCGAGCGGGTTGCACGGGCACCGAGAGGGTCACATAGCCTACGTGTCACAATTGACGGAATTAAAAACGGAACTACGAGGAGATAGAACGGGTTACCTGAACAGGGTTCCGTGGATTGAATCTCCCGTGTCCGGGAAGAGATGCGACACGACGCTGGTCATATCCGGGCTGTGTCCGGGCTCTGAAATGCTGTTGTGTCCGGTCTGAGTCCAGGGGAGACTTGCCGGGCTTAGCCGAAGGCGCTCAGGCGGAGCTCGTCGGTCAACGGGATGACCGGGCAGGGCACGACGAGGCGGCTGGGAGAGAGATCCGGTCTCTGGCCACGAGGGGGGGTGGTTCACGGTGAGGAGGAGGAGGAGGAGCTGGGAGGAGAGGGTGGTGGAGATCAGGGAAGGGGAAGTCGAGGTGGAGGAGTTGGCCGCTGGAGATGGTGGTGATGACGATGATGGTGGTGGTGGCGGTCGTCTGGAAGGGCTGGGAGGGGAGAGGGGGCTACTGTCGAGGCCGGCGGTCGGGGCTGGATCCGGTGGGGGATGGAGGAGGAAGGGGAGGGCTCAGTCGAGAGGGGAAGAGAGTGGAGGAGGTGGAGGTCGAGGTGGCGGTGGCGAGTGGCGGAGACGACGATGATGATGGCGGTGATGGGGGGTGGTGGTGGCAGCCGACAGGGTGGGGAGGAAGGGCGAAGGAGGGGGAGATGGGCTCGGGGTGGAGGAGAAGAGGAGGAGGAGGAGGAGTCAGGCGAGGTGGTGGCGGGCGGTGGAGCTCAGGGTGGAGGGGGAGATCGAGAGGAGGAAGAGGGGAGGAGGAGATGGCTGAGGAGAAGGAGGAGGCTGCGGGGAGAGGGAGAGGCTCGCCGCGGGGGTCGGCGGAGTTGCTCCGGCGGCGGGGGGGGGCTCGCCGCTCCGGCCGGGGGGGGGGGGCGGCTGCGGGCTGGGGGGTAGAGTTAGGGTTTTGATTTTTCTTTTTTTTTTTCTTTTTTTTTTCTTTTTCTTTTATTTATAAAGAATTATATTAATATAATATGTAAAATATCTACAGATATTTTTAGGATATTTTGGGATATTTTCGGGATCTTTTCGGGTGAGTCCCGCCTCCAAATGGACGGCACAGGTTTATCGGCCAATGAGGGGTGGCACCTCGCGCTGCAATTTGCAGGAAAGTCCCTGTAATTTTGTAAATTGTGTAAAGTCCTAGATTTGAGAAATTGCACAATTACGGAATTGTCTGGAAAAACACCCGATTCCTGAAAATGCTAAAATTCACAGAATTGAGGAAAATTGCTGTGCGAGGGTCCCGAGGGGGTGGGGGTGAGTCTGGACAGGTACTGGGCCTGGTTTTGGGGTGATACGGCCATCGTATTTATTTAATTAATAAATACTGCGCACGATGTTCTCTAATTATTTAGAGGCAGGTAGGGTCATAATTTTTCTACGGTGTCAATACACTAAATGGAGTATACTCAGTGTAGAAAAATAACGTATTTTTGTCTGGACAAAACGTGTGCATCTTGGGCCTCAAATCTCTATTGGAACAGGGATGGGTACAGATCTGGAAATTAAAATAGGAATTAAATACGGGTGTTTGCAACGAGATTTGTGCGTCTCATACGAGGCTCAAAACTGAGTATCTGGGAGTTGCACAAAGTGTAGGATAGTAGACTGGCATGTCTAGGAGAGGTATGCGAACTTTGTTCGGGGATAATAGTCAAGGTAAAACTCCAAATAATTAGGTGACGGACAGGTGCACAAGTCAATTGGATATGTAAGCAAAATAAATTAAAATATTGCAACAAATCCGAAAATAAGAGAAAAATATTCCTAAAATACTGGAATTTGGTCGAGGGGGTTTACAATCTACCCAACTTATAAAAATTTCGTCCTCAAAATTAAAACTAAGCCATGGTAGAAGTCAAAGACGGCATAAGATATAATTTAACAAAGTAATTTATATCTTGGGTTACGAATAGGTTTGAAAATGTTTATGCATGTCGTATTCGCGCTTCCAAGTAGATTCTTCTGGCGCGCTATGCTTCCATGCTACGCGGATCAAGGGGATAGACTGGTTCTTCAATACTTTTTCTCGATGGTCAAGGGTTCCCGCGGGTTGCTCTTGATACGACAGGTCTCGGCCTAAGGGTGATAACCTCAAGAAGACATGATCGTCCTCTTTATGAATTCCAAGGGACGATGATGACGGTCTGCCCACTGCTTGTCTGTCTTGTACTGCTCGCAAGTGTCCTTGTATTACTTAACTGCCTTTACTGCGTTGACTACCAACTCTGGTCACGCGAATCCTTGTCTGGTACAATGCTGACTGGTATGCCGTGTAATCTTATGATCTGCCTCAAATAAGTAATGATTCCATAGCTAGAGCTTCTGCAGACTGGCCAACTTTATAGGTAAGAAAAGTGCTGACTTGGTGGGTTGGTCCATAGGAATTTTTGATCCTTACAAGTCAACCTAGTCATAGGTGTTGCTATCTATTCAGGAGTCAATCAATTATTCATCCAGGTGAAATCCTTTTAGACTCCTGTCAGCAAAATGGTACATCCTTTTTCATAATTCCTGAGTTCTGAATCTTGCTCCAAGTTTATGAGGCAAAAAATTTCATGCTGCCATAGGGATGTACGTATCAGGAACGTAGGTAGGTAGGTAGGTAGGTAGGTAGGTAGGTAGCGAAGGTCATTCTAAAGATAGCACAATTTATATACTGAAATCAAGTCTAAAAATAGGATTTGGTAATTACCTAAGAAACAAACAAAATGGTACAGAAACAATACACTCTCGTATTTGTACGAGGCACGAGGTTTTGCCTTTCCAAAATAAGGGAAGACGATAAACAATAATCAAGAGTTCAAGGGGGAGGTAATAGATTAGTAGTGTGAGGATCAAGGCGTTTAAAGAATTCAACGGGAATTGTCAAAGCAGTTGTGGAATTGAGATGCTATTTTGGGAATCCCTATTAACATATTCGGATCAGCACAGTTATGTAGCTGATACGATATGCTCAGGCATATCCAACGGGCAAGTACATCTATCTACTAATCACTATATATCTCAATCCACGTAGAGTAGTTATGCGAAGGGCGAACCAAGTGCACTATGGTTGATCAGACCGTAATACACTGATTCTGAAATGTATTAGTGTAGTACTCCAATAATACATCTCTCAAGAACAAGCTTGATAAAGAATAAGCTTGCGAAACTAGGCTATAATAGCGATATAAGTCAAGGTAGTAAGGTAAATATAAGTACGCTAGATTATGATGTGAGAAGTACAAAACAATTCATATTCACAAGAACAAGACTCTACAATCTCTACAGTTATTATTCTAAATCCTTGACTAAGTCGCTAGTTGACCCAAAAGAGGTATGGCCTTCTAAGTTCTACAATCTATATAAATACTATAGGATGTCCGCCTAAAACAGAGATTTAAGGAAGTCTACGTAAAGTAGGGGTTCGAGGTTGTCTGCGTAATGCAGGGATACAATAAATTGGCGTAAGGTAGAAATCCGAAACTGTCTGCGTAAAACAAAATTTCAAATTGTCTAGCGCAAGGTAGGGATCCAAAGTAGTTTGGCGTAAGTCAGGGATTCAAACTATCGGCGTAAAATAGGCTTCAGAGTTATCCGCGTAAAACAGAGAAGCGTAATGTAAAGCTTCAGGGCTGTCCGCGTAAAAAGTCTGCGCGTGGAAGTCTGAGCGTAAAAGATTGCTGCGTAAAAGTCTGCGGGTAAAGTATTGTCTAAGGGTTCATAAAAATCTGCCAGCGTAAAAGTCTAGCATACGCTGCAGCGTGAAGTTGTTCAAGAAATTCATGAGTTTGTCAGTCAAGTTAATGAATCCTGACATCTGAAAAAAGTACTTGTACAACGATCGAGGGGATGGTTATGATGATGGTTTACACGGAGATCCAGATTGTCGTTAGTGACTTATTGGATACCAATCATCTACGCTTGAGATGAGACAAAAACAGATGTCCTGTCAAAAGCTGTTTCTTTTTGCACAGGGCTCGAGGCGTATCTCTGCACTTAATGCACGATATTTGGTCAACTGGGGAAAGCTAAGGCTGTAACAAAAACGCTAACATCCTATCATTCTATTTAACGCCTAATCAGGTTACTCTACGCTGGTTATCTATGAATCATCAGGTTTACGCAGGGCAGTTACCTACGCGGCTGGCATGATGCGTCATACGCAGGACAAGGAAGACTAAGGGCGGCGTAAAGGGGACAAGCTTCTACAAGATTTGGTTTTTACGCCAACTAGGAAGTGGCTTGGCTTTTACGCCAACAACGGTCAATTGGTTTTACGCCAACAAGGGTAAGGGGTCTCTGGCGTAAAACTCTGGTTATCCAAGCATAGGATGAGGGTTTCAGTCCTAGTATTCAATCTTAGATTTCTATGGGTTCCTCAAGGCTAGGGTCAACACTATGGTCAAATCTCTAATAATCCTATCTCTAACTAATCCTAGTAGTGTTTATACTATACTCAAGTCATACATAAATATGTCAAGGGATAAGGGTAAGTTAATCTATAGGTAAGTGACGCTAGGGTTTACTTAGGAAATCAGGAAGGTTAGGGTTTATTTAGGAAGTCAGGAAGGCTAGGGTTCACTAAGTAATCCGAACTTAAGGATATGTCAAAGCCCTAGTGGTATTTTTATTAGGAATGCTACCTTAATTATCATCCTATTAACCGGAGTTCCTATATTCTAGCAGGGATTATACTAAAAGAATTATCAGGGAAGCACATAAATCAAGCAGGATGCAATTATGTAAGTAGGACGAACTGGAAAGAAGATAAGTCATAATCAATTTTTGGATGAGATCCTATGCTCTAATCCTAGGTGCAGGCTTGCTCGGTACAGTAACGTAACCGAGTCAATATGCTCTGACCTGCATGGGCCACCACTAAAAATATGTCACGCCCCAGTCCCAAAATACGTAGGACTAGGTCACGTAACCATGCCAGCTGGCCCGTATATATGGCAACTCCAATATATGGCAACTATATATACGTGCGTACGCTGTATAATGAACAATAATTCATAAGTGGTAAAACTAATTACATCGAGTCACAGGGTAATATCTAAATCTCATCCATAGAGTCAAATATACATGAATAACTAAAAACCAAGTAACTAGATCTCAATACAGATATCTAAGAATGACAATCAAAATGGAAACAAATCTACTGCCGAAATAGAATAATAAAAGGAACCAGATACACACCATGTAAGAACAACATCTTATTTCCACGAGGCTCGAAGAGAAGATCTCCTCGGAATATGAGAAGCCTGTCCGGAATCTGCGCTCCTGTGAATACGCAAGAACATATACACCTGGCAGGGGACCAGGTCCTCAGAGGGACATTGCAAGATACATAAAAATAACATGCCATAATGTAAATACTGAATAAATAAGGGGGTGTGCTAACCATCTAAGTGAATGCAATTTGAAGACCTAGTAGTACGCATGGGAATGTGTAGGCTTGACATATGCTGACGTAATTCACCAATCGTCATGACTGGCTAGTATATGTGTCATATGCCCCCGGACACACGGGTAGCTCTGCAATCAACCATCTCCGAGGAGCATGGTACGAAGGATAAAAGACTCAAGAAGGGGGTGTCCCATACGCCTACTAGATATCTTCCCCGCCCACTGGAGATATACAAGTCGTGAAAACGACGTGGACATCTCGTATAATGATGCAAGTCTCCATAGAATAAACAACTAAGCTAAATACCGTTACACGTGTTGCTCACACCGATGGCCAGTCGAATATGAGGCACGCGTCCCTACATGAACTCACTCTGTGACGTGTACTGATACGTGTCAAGGCCTGGAAAGTCATACCAATAACTCCACAACTTTAGGTGGGTCCACTAGACACTAGGTCAGATATAAATCCTAACGTCAACGCCTTCGTTGACTGTACCCGAGTTTTCTCAGACGCGCACATTCATATAATAAATAAACATATAACTATCAATAACTGAAAGTAATCAGTACAACAAGACAAGGTATACTTGCCTGGCGGGAGAGCTGCAAATATAATGTCCAGATGTCAAATGTCAAAAGTCAGAACTATGGCCTCAGAATAAATGTCTCCGGATACTGAAATAAACATCACTAACAGTCTCAGAAAATATCAAATAGCTAGAAACGCCTGTCCTTAAGTTCAATTTGGACACAGGGGCAAAAATGACAGTTTTCGGTCAAAGCGGGGTCCACACCACTTTGCACCGAAAAATGTGTCAGGGTCAAAGGTCTCCAAATTCGCCAAACTTAGTGTCCACAAGTCCAGAACGTCGATACGAACCAAACGGAACTTCCAGAATCGGATTTCGATGAGCCGGTCATAAAATCGCCCGTCAAGTGGAGCCTGTGGGGCTAACGATACGGGATTTTGTCAACGTTCTCAGAATTGAACCAAACTTGGCTCACAGGACCAGCGTATTGCTACGAGTCCAATGGCGCAAGTTTCGTTTCAATCCGACGTGTATACACAAAGTTGCAGCGTGTTCCAGAACTGACGGATACGGGGCGGTGTCGGCGGATACGCGTTGATTCCGGTGTGCACGCACATCCAAATCAACTTCTCCGAATTCCTACACGTCCGTATCAATGTCGCGCACGTTTTGGTAAAGACCGCGTGCGACCAAGTCGTCCCGTTTGGCGGGGCGTACCCAGTTCCGGGGTGAATCGGGTCGTTGTTTTTCCTATTTTTGGATCGCGTGCCGCGATCGCCACAGGACGCGATGCACCGAACGGGTTGCACGGGCACCGAGAGGGTCACATAGCCTACGTGTCACAATTGACGAAATTAAAAACGGAACTACGAGGAGATAGAACGGGTTACCTGAACAGGGTTCCGTGGATTGAATCTCCCGTGTCCGGGAAGAGATGCGACACGACGCTGGTCATGTCCGGGCTGTGTCCGGGCTCTGAAATGCTGTTGTGTCCGGTCTGAGTCCAGGGGAGACTTGCCGGGCTTCGCCGAAGGCGCTCAGGCGGAGCTCGTCGGTCAACGGGATGACCGGGCAGGGCACGACGAGGCGGCTGGGAGAGAGATCCGGTCTCTGGCCACGAGGGGGGGTGGTTCACGGTGAGGAGGAGGAGGAGGAGCTGGGAGGAGAGGGTGGTGGAGATCAGGGAAGGGGAAGTCGAGGTGGAGGAGTTGGCCGCTGGAGATGGTGGTGATGACGATGATGGTGGTGGTGGCGGTCGTCTGGAAGGGCTGGAAGGGGAGAGGGGGCTACTGTCGAGGCCGGCGGTCGGGGCTGGATCCGGTGGGGGATGGAGGAGGAAGGGGAGGGCTCAGTCGAGAGGGGAAGAGAGTGGAGGAGGTGGAGGTCGAGGTGGCGGTTGCGAGTGGCGGAGACGACGATGATGATGGCGGTGATGGGGGGGTGGTGGTGGCAGCCGACAGGGTGGGGAGGAAGGGCGAAGGAGGGGGAGATGGGCTCGGGGTGGAGGAGAAGAGGAGGAGGAGGAGGAGTCAGGCGAGGTGGTGGCGGGCGGTGGAGCTCAGGGTGGAGGGGGAGATCGAGAGGAGGAAGAGGGGAGGAGGAGATGGCTGAGGAGAAGGAAGAGGCTGCGGGGAGAGGGAGAGGCTCGCCGCGGGGGTCGGCGGAGCGGCTCCGGCGGCGGGGGGGTCGCCGCTCCGGCCGGGGGGGGGGGGGAGGGGCGGCTGCGGGCTGGGGGGTAGAGTTAGGGTTTTGATTTTTCTTTTTCTTTTCTTTTTCTTTTATTTATAAAGAATTATATTAATATAATATGTAAAATATCTACAGATATTTTTAGGATATTTTGGGATATTTTCGGGATCTTTTCGGGTGAGTCCCGCCTCCAAATGGACGGCACAGGTTTACCGGCCAATGAGGGGTGGCACCTCTCGCTGTAATTTGCAGGAAAGTCCCTGTAATTTCGTAAATTACGTAAAGTCCTAGATTTGAGAAATTGCGCAATTACGGAATTGTCTGGAAAAACACCTGATTCCTGAAAATGCTAAAATTCACAGAATTGAGGAAAATTGCTGTGCGAGGGTCCCGAGGGGGTGGGGGTGAGTCTGGACAGGTACTGGGCCTGGTTTTGGGGTGATACGGCCATCGTATTTATTTAATTAATAAATACTGCGCACGGTGTTCTCTAATTATTTAGAGGCAGGTAGGGTCATAATTTTTCTACGGTGTCAATACACTAAATAGAGTATACTCAGTGTAGAAAAATAACGTATTTTTGTCTGGACAAAACGGGTGCATCTTGGGCCTCAAATCTCTATTGGAACAGGGATGGGTACAGATCTGGGAATTAAAATAGGAATTAAATACGGGTGTTTGCAACGAGATTTGTGCGTCTCATACGAGCTCAAAACTGAGTATCTGGGAGTTGCACAAAGTGCAGGATAGTAGACTGGCATGTCTAGGAGAGGTATGCGAACTTTGTTCGGGGATAATAGTCAAGGTAAAACTCCAAATAATTAGGTGACGGACAGGTGCACAAGTCAATAGGATATTTAAGCAAAATAAATTAAAATATTGCAACAAATCCGAAAATAAGAGAAAAATATTCCTAAAATACTGGAATTTGGTCGAGGGGGTTTACACTCACCCTCGTCAGAAAAAATCGAGGGAACTTCAACTCTTCCCCCAGGCTTGGAAGAGGGCACCCTAAAGCTTCCATGTATATCAAAATCGCGATGGAAGGTGTTCGTTGCCACATAGAACTGGGCATACGAATGCAGGATGCGCAGCTCCGTGGAGAGTGTAATGAAGGGCACAATAAAAATTGCCCCAGTACAGCCCATGATAAAATATCGCCATCCCATCGCTCCATCAATGAGTACACCTCTGGACCTGAAGTTGGTGACGGCGTTGCCCACGTGCAAATGATCATACCCAAACTGCCGGGCAAACCGGCTGGGCAAGTAGGGCTCCAAGAAGCAATGATCTTCGCTTTTGTACAGCAGATGGGATGGTCTGATACAAACCAACCAATTAAAAGCTTCGGGAGAAAGAATGGTCTTCTCCCTACCCGAATCCTCGAGCCTAATCCCAGATTGATTGCGATGTACAGGAGGGACGGTGCAGAAAAGCTTCCAACTATGACTGAAGCCTAGCGCCCGCCGACAGTCTATAACTGTGTTCACGTTCCAGGAAGACTTCCGGTAGTTCAACAAGAAACTACCCCCCGAACTACTGTCGGAACCGGGAGACATCACCCGGGGGTTATGGAGAATTAACCACCCCATCAAATACAGGTATGGTAATTCTATCCTGGGAAAGCTATCACGTCGAATTTCATCGACGAGTAGCCCGTCAATCATGGCCCTCAGGCCAGCTTGTATACGGCACACCATGGCAGGGAGCAAGTCCAGTCTTGCCCCGAACACCAGACGCACTGCAGGCCATAGCATGTTACGGTGAATGCGGTCCGCAGATGCGACGCCAGGCACTACTACTCGGCACAGCCATATAGAGAGGAAGCCAGCCAGTTGAGCCTCCCTGGACAGAGGCCTGCGACAGCGCCTCAAATAGCTATAGGCCTTAGTGCCTTCAGGATACTTTCCCGTCCCTTCGTCGAGGAACCGGTCCGGAGCACCAGCATACACCATAAGATCGTCAACTACCTGAGCATTAAGCGCATTCAGGGGATTCACAGGCAGATCCTTGCCCTCCAATACCTTCTCCGACTTAGCAGTCCTGGGCCGATGGAAAAAAAGATAGGACGTCCATTTGTTGATGTGAACCAAATCTGAGGGCTCATCATAAAAAGTGGTGCAGGCGAGGTAGTGGCACATCAGCGCCTGATAGACCTCCACTACCCGAGGGTCTGAACCCCCCAGCTCCCTGTTCGTGGGAACATACTCTTCGTATGGAGTGTCCCCCATTGGCAGTCATGAGATCTCTGCCATCTCATGCAGGGCCAATCCCAACTTCCCCAGTGGAGTGGCGAAAGTCCCAGTGAACGAAATATATCGCTCCATCAGTGCCAGGAACAGGTTAGGGTTAGGAGGTAACCCAACACTGGTAGCGCTCACAGCTGCAAATAGACCAATGTTCTCCAACTCGGTCTGGAAATGCTTCAAGGCAAAATCAACTAAGCGAGCCCATCGAAGATTTGAAGGGGTGATCCACCCACCGCACCGAGGGTTCACCTTAGGGTATACTCCCCCACGCCCCATAAAATCATTATAGAAAGTCGGTAACTGGACCGGCTGGATCACCAAACTGTCTTCACTCGGGATACTGCCTGGGTACATATCACGACCCGCACCCGGGGTAAGGGTACTAGTCGGAAACAACGCCCAGCCTACGCCGCAGAATCGGCGGTAGAACGCTGTCTAGAAAGTCTATCTAATATAATGAACCACCAAAAGATAGTGTACTCAATCACAGAACTAAGATAGAATGAACACGGATAAGATAAGAATAGAATAGTCATCAACTCATGAGTTTAAAATAATACATCAATGAGTCTGAAGAGTAACAAAAATAAGCTGGAGACAAATCCAGTATAAAAGAATACTATCATACTACAAGCTACACTCCAGGGTCAACTGTCTCAGTTGGGATAAGTCCCTCTTGAGCCAGGGTCTCCGAATCTAAACCCACAACATCCTGGGGTCCACAATAGGTAGGGTACTCCTCAGTGTCATCTGGAAAAATATATCCAGTCAGGAAAGGAGCAGAGTACATCTCTAACAGCAGTTCTAATCCATGATAAAAACTATGTAACAGTAAATAGCTGTGGTAAACAAGATGCACAAAATAGATACAAGAGATATATAGACAATAAGGAAATACTGAAAAGAAATACAATAATGAACAATATGCCAATGAAACAATAATACTAATGACTAAGTGTGTGAGTACTAGCTTAACATGTTATCGGCTTGGGCAAGATACAATGCGGCCTGGCTAATCATACGTGCGGTGCATGATCAACACTATTCGCTTACCAATACTTTATTCAATAGGGATTTGATCACATATCTATACTAATACTCCCCACCCCCAATGGGTATAATAGATCCAACCACGGTATGCTATGGCACTAGATTCCCCAAGAAGATAGCTAGTCTCCCCGAGAATCGGTGTCTGTACATGTACAAGATAACCAATGAAACAATACTTGCACCATATACACCATATACCAAGGAATAACATCTCATGACGAGATCCGGATATACCAATCCGTGTAACCATAGTGTCGAGAGAAACATGTAAATCTACACTAGATACAACGAACATAGAGGATATCATAAATGAGAAACTATCAGAGAATGTACTCGCCTGAAGTCCAATGAATAGTCTCATAGATGTCTGACTCGGTGCCTCGAAGACCTAGATATGTAATACCACATTAATACAAGGTCCCGGAAAGAGAACAAGTCAAACTAGTCAACTTCTAGGTCAATAAATCAATTCTAAGTTAAAAGTCAACTATGGTCAACTCTAAAGTCAACTAAAGTCAAACATGGTCAACCCAATGTCAACCTCACAAAACCTCTATATAAAATAATATAGAAAATAAAATACAACAATTTAGGAATCAAAATTAGATCCCAATAGATACCCACACAAGAATACTAATAATACAAATAATACACACTCTAAATAATGTATATACAAACCAAATAGAATAATATATTATTATTAGTATTATACCTCACAAAACACCTATATATATACATATATATATATACAAATATAATATGTAATATATAAATTAAATCTGCCAAATTATCACTGAAATAGTGAGCTAAAACAAAGATTTAAATAAAATAGCTTATAGTGACAGTCTCAACTGTCACAGAAATTCTGTCACAGAAACTATATATATATAAACCACTGCTGATACCGTTTGATGACAGTTTCAAACTGTCACAGAAACCGTCGCTGAAGGGTTGCCGCACAAAACTGCCACAGCATTAATGACAGATCTGTCATTAATGCTGACCACTGTACAGCGGCTGCTGTTCAGACCAAATAATGACAGTTTCACTGTCATAGAAACCACTGTCACCAAAATAAATAAAAATAAAAATATATATATATATATATAAATATATATATATGCAATAATAATCACAATACATATATATAAATAAATAATTATATACTTATATATATATGCACATATAAACTTATAATTAAACACCAGTAGTTACAACACATGCACATATTAATGTTCATATTTTACATGGCTAGAAGCACACCTAAAATATATACATTAATATACAAATAATTACATAATAATTATAAATAATATAATTACACAATTAAACACATAAATATATTTTATAAAACATTTATGTATAATTTATACTATTAACATAAGTACATATATAATTACATGCAAGAAAGCTACATATTATATTTGTATATCATATTAGCACACACAAAAATATATAGATCTATGCTACAATAATTACTATAATAAATACACAAAATAAATATATAATATCTATATATATTTACTAATTATAATTGAAGAATTTAAACCATACATAATTAGATCTATTCAAAAATCCACACAATTGGAGAGTATCACACCGTATCCCACTAGATCTAGGATACGCATGTGACACGAGTCCAACACACAACCAATTGTACCCCGAAGGATACAAACAAATCACAAATAATATTTATGAATAAATCAAAGTGTCAAAAGTAGATCTATGTGTCCGTGTCAAAATATGACATGTTCAAAGCCCCGTGTCGGAGGAAAAACCCCCAAAATGACACGTATCACCAAATAGTTGGGATACGAACCACATGTACCAAATTATGGATACGACACTAGCCCCAAACACATAAGCTCATGTCCAATTGATCTATAGGATCAATTGATACACACAACAAAATATAAATTCAGAATTCCAACAAAATTAACCCAAAAAGTACCATAACTTTCTCCATGGGTCTCCTATGAACACAAAACAAAGTCCTATGGGTAGTACATACATATAGGTTAATTTTACATGATTAAATCTCAGATTTAGAAGCTATTTAAATGGAAAAATCTGAATTATACCTATTGGGAGATGGATTCCCAATGAAACCTCCAATTGAGAAGAACTTGCTTCCAAATTATAGATCCTTACTCCTCTTTGTAGATCCTTGCTTCCTTCTTCTAGATCCTTGCTTCCTCCTTCTCTAATGGTGAATTTGGAATAAATTTGGTAGGGAATTGGAATAGGAATGGAGGGAATTTGGGAGTGAAAAATTCTAGATCTAGATTTGGAATGAGAATGAGAGGAGAGAGAAATTTCCCCCCTCTTTTAATAGGCCAGCCTTGCCCCTCTCCCAAGCAATTATAAAATGTCCAATGTACCCCTTGGGGCCTCTCATGAAGAAATAATTAAGGAAGGAAGCTTCTAGTCTAATCACTTAATTAATTTAATCCATCTCCTTAACTATGGGCTTTCTAAATGGGCCAAATCTAACTATTTAATTCATGTTGGTCCATGGGTCCAAACTGCACTAGTTGGGTCCACTAAAATAAGTCTAAAATAATTAAATAACATCCAACAACAATTAAATAATACAACAAAAATTATTTACCATGCACAATATTTATTTAAATAGGAAATTACTAAAATACCCTTTTTCCTAAAATGTGGTAGTGACAAGTCTACCCTCCTTAAAATAATTTCGTCCTAGAAATTCAAAGACGAAAACTACCCCCAGAAAAACACAGAACAGAACTAAAGAATCACAACTAACTAATGAACAGAACATAACAATGAACAGAACATAACTAGAAATAACATACCTCAAGGTACAAACAAATATAGATAACGCTCTCGCATGTCATCCTCTCTCTCCTAGGTAGACTCCCCCGGAGAGTGATGCCTCCATGCGACGTGCACCAAAGGAATAGTCTGGTTCCTCAGCACCCTCTCTCTCCGATCCAGAATCTCAACTGGCTGCTCTGGATAGCTAAGAGTAGGGCCCACCTCTATCTCCGAGTGATCCAATACATGACTAGGATCTGCCACGTATCGTCTCAACTGCGACACATGAAACACGTTGTGCACTCCCTCCAATGCAGGTGGCAAGTCTAGTCTATAAGCAACTGCACCGACCCTCTCTAGAATAGTGAAAGGTCCGATGAATCGCGGACTAAGCTTTCCGCCTCCACCGAAGCGAATCGTGCCTCGTGTCGGAGAAATCCTCAGAAACACCAAACCACCCACCTAGAACAAAACACTATCTTAAGATCTTAATCTATAACAAACAAGAACAAGCACAAACAAAATCTAAACTATACCTCAAACTCCAAAGGTCTCCGATGGCTATCGGCCCAATGCCGTTGTCTGTCCTGCGCCACTCGAAGTCTGTCTCTGATCAAATGAACCTTCTCCGCTGCATCCACAACCATCTCTGGCCCAAGCAAAATTCTCTCTCCAACATCGTCCCAAGACAAAGGAGTACGACACCTCCGACCATATAGAGCTTCAAAAGGTGACATCTCTATACTGGCCTGGTAACTGTTGTTGTAAGCAAACTCTACCAAATAGAGATGGTCCTCCCAAGAACCCCCGAAATCTAGTACACAAGTGCGCAACATATCCTCGAGAGTCTGGATAGTCCTCTCTGACTGCCCATCTGTCTGGGGATGATATGCAGTACTGAACTTGAGCTGAGTGCCCAAACTCTCCTGCAAACTCCTCCAGAAATGAGAAGTGAAACGACTATCTCGATCTGAGACTATGCTGACGGGAACTCCGTGTGTCCTAACGATCTGCCTCACATACATCTCTGCCAGCTTCTCCGTAGACAAACCCACTTTGAAAGACAAAAAGTGGGCCGACTTGGTCAACCTATCAACAATGACCCAAATCGCGTCTTTCCCTCCTGGAGATCGTGGAAGTCCGGACACAAAATCTATAGTAATGTGTTCCCACTTCCACTCTGGAATGGATAATGGCTGAAGTAACCCTCCTGGCCTCTGCCTCTCGGCTTTCACCTACTGGCACACTAAGCATCTGGATACAAACTGTGCCACTTCCCTCTTCATGCCATACCACCACACACTCTCTCGCATATCCCGATACATCTTGTTAGCACCTGGATGTATGGAATACTGAGAGCGATGCGCTTCCTGCAATACCTCCTCGCGCAACTCCCCACTAGGCACACACAATCTAACTCCATGCCTCAAAGATCCATCCTCTACAATAGCGAAATCATCCTCCAATCCTGCTCTCACCTGAGCTCTGATACTCCTCAAAGATACATCATCATACTGTGCTGCCTTGATCCTGTCCATCAAATCTGAGTGTATCTGCAATCCCTATATCTGCATAGCACCACCAGGAACAATCACTTCAATGCCCAAGCTCTCCAAGTCCTCCAACAGATATCGATCATGCGTTAAGAACATAGCTACCGGATACCTGCTCAAAGCATCGGCAACTACATTGGCTTTCCCAGGATGACATTGTAAAGAGATATCAAAATCCTTCATCAGTTCCAACCACCGATGCTGCCTCATGTTCAACTTCTTCTGCGTGAAAACGTACTTCAAGCTTTTGTGGTCTGTGAAGATCTCCACACGCTCTTCGTACAAATAATGTTTCCACAACTTCAGGGCGAATATGACAGCTGCCAACTCCAAATCATGGGTAGGATAGTTCTTTTCATGAGGACGCAATTGCCTGGATGCATAGGCAATCACTTTCCCATACTGCTGAAGAACACAACCTAAACCCTTCCCCGATGCATCACTATAAATAGTGAAACCTCCGGACCCTGATGGCAACGTCAAAATAGGAGTAGACGTCAACCTCTTCTTCAACTCCTCAAAAGCAACCTGGCAATCTTCCGTCCAAACAAACTCCACATCCTTCCTTGTGAGTCTGGTCATCGGCTCGGCAATCCTCGAAAAATCTTGCACAAACTTCCTGTAATAGCCTGCCAATCCCAAGAAACTCCTGATCTCTGCTACCGAACTCGGAGTCTTCCAAGATTCCACTGCTGAAATCTTCTTCGGATCCACTGAAATACCATCACCAGTCACAACATGCCCCAAGAATTCTACCTTGTCCAAGAAAAACTCACATTTGGACAACTTCCCATACAACTTCTCCTTCCTCAGCACATCCAACACAATCCTCAAATGCTCCTCATGCTCCTCCGGTGTCCTCGAGTATATGAGTATGTCGTCGATGAACACCACCACGAACTTGTCAAGGTACTGGTGGAACACCTTGTTCATCAAGTTCATAAATACCGCCGGTGCATTAGTCAAACCAAACGGCATCACCATAAACTCGTACTGACCATACCGAGTTCTAAAAGCTGTCTTCGGTATGTCCTCCGGCTTCACCTTCACTTGATGGTAGCCTGATCTCAAATCTATCTTAGAAAACACCTTTGCACCACTCAACTGATCAAACAGATCATCAATCCGTGGCAAAGGATACTTATTCTTGATAGTGAGATTATTCAAAGCCCTGTAATCAATGCACATGCGCACCAATCCATCCTTCTTCGGTACAAACAATACCGGGGCTCCCCATGGTGAAGAACTCGATCTGATAAACCCCTTATCCTGTAATTCGTCCACCTGCTTCTTCAACTCGACCAGCTCGCTGTTGTTTACTCTATAGATATGTTGCGAAATTGGTTCTGCACCTGGCACCAAGTCTATAGAAAATTCAACATCTCGATCTGGTGGCAATCCTGGCAATTCCTCAGGAAACACATCCAAGAATTCTGCTATCAACGGATGTGGCAACTCCTTGTCTTCCACCATAGCTCCACAAATAATGCCTTCGTCATGCTCCGCAGCTCCTCTAGTAAACTCAAACTCTGGCTCTCCTGGCGGACCAAACAAAACTCTACCTCCTCTACAGTCTATGCTAGCACGGTGCCTACTCAACCAATCCATCCCAAGTACAATATCATAGCTTGGAAGTGGCATTACAAGTAGACACGCACTCAACTCCCGGCCTCCCAGAGTAACTCTCCGATCCTTGCAAATATCATTAACCAGGATAATGCCTCCCCCGGTCATGATCTTGCAAGTCCTAAGCAAAGACTCAGCTACCAAACCATGCTTCAGAGCAAAAGAAACAGATACAAAACTATGGGAAGCACCACTATCAAACAAAGCTAAAGCTGGAATGGAATCAAGAAGAATAGAACCTGCGATGACATCTCCTGTGGGTTCCTCCTCTTCGATGGTCATAGCAAACGCTCGTCCCTGTCGAGCACCTCCCTACTGTTGATGCTGGACAAAACGCTGCTGCTGTGTCGGAAGCGGTCCCCTCGGCTGTGCTGCAGGTGGTCTCGTCTGTGTCCTCGGAGCTGGAGCTGCTCCTTGAACTGCACGACGAGGACACTCCCTCGATTGATGCCCTTCAGTACCACAATACAAACAAACTCCTAGCCTTCTCCTGCAAACTTCCCAGATGTGGCCAGGCTTCTTGCAGAAGTTGCATGGAGCTTGCTGTAACTGTCTCTGCTGCTGAGGTGCCTGGTGAAAAGGCGCTCTAGCTAGAGTCTGGTTCTGCTGTGGCTGCTGGAAAGGTCTGGACTGGAAATGAGGACGTTTGGCAGATACTGTACTGCCGTTGGCCCCCAGAAAATAATCACGGTCTCTCTTGGTCTTCAAACCCAGATCCCGCTCAACCTTGCGTGCCTCCGCAAGTATCTCCGAGTATGTCTCATAAAAAGACGGAATGAGAATCTTCACCTCCCAGTTTAGACCCTCTCGGAAACGAATAGCTCGAACCTCTGGCTCCCTCACCAAGTACTCTGTAAATCGGCTCAACCTACCGAACTCCGCAGCGTATTCCTCCACAGACATGCTTCCCTGAATGAGACTCTCAAATTGTCTCCCCAAGTCAAGCCTGTCTATCCGAGCGAAAAACTTCTTCTTGAAAAGGTCCTTGAATACCTTCCAAGATTGTCCTGCGTCAACTAGAACCGGCTTATTCCTGAACCAAGTGCGAGCGACGTCGAACAGTTGAAGTCCTACTGCCTCAACCTTCAGATCTTCAGAAAGACGGGACACCCTCATAAGAAGCTCAATGTCCTCGAGCCAATCATCAGCATAGACGATGCCCTCCGTCCCTTTGAAAACCCTAGGCTCCAGTTTTTTGAAGTCCTGAATGTTGCCTGGCCGAAGCTGAGCAACTTGAGGAACAACCTGCTGCTGGATCAGAACTCCTCTCTCAACTACAGCATGAGCAAGCTGATGAGCACTCTCGATGCCCTGCCGTAGAACGTCGGTCTGCCTCTGATGTGCCTCTGACTGAGCCCTCTGTGCCTCGAGCATCTCACGAAATAGTGTAAACATCTGTGACGCCTCTGCTGGCACAGGAGGTGGAGGTGGAAGCCTCTCAGATACAGCTGGCACAGTCCTCTGAGTAGGTGGTGGACCTCCGAAAGCAGCTGACACTCCAATCACCGGAGAAGTGACTGGTGCAGGCCCTCGGGATGTCGCAGACCTCTCAGAAGCTGCTCTCCCCTGCTGTGATCTAGTCTTAGGCGGCATTCTGAGACAAAGCGAAAGAAAGAATCAATATGGCACAAGATGTAAGACATCAAGGAAATGACAGTTTAAGGGTTCAAGTATCAATGTCAAAGGAGAATAGTTGAATCAAAAGAATTTTCCTAGATGTGATTGAGTATCTCAGCCTATATCCTATATCCTATCGCAGGCTCGCAGTAGTACAACTAAATTGTCGCACTACCACGACATCACATACTTGTGAAGCTAGACCTGCATGGGCCACCACCAAAAACGTGTCACGACCCGCACCCGGGGTAAGGGTACTAGTCGGAAACAACGCCCAGCCTACGCCGCAGAATCGGCGGTAGAACGCTGTCTAGAAAGTCTATCTAATATAATGAACCACCAAAAGATAGTGTACTCAATCACAGAACTAAGATAGAATGAACACAGATCAGATAAGAATAGAATAGTCATCAACTCATGAGTTTAAAATAATACATCAATGAGTCTGAAGAGTAACAAAAATAAGCTGGAGATAAATCCAGTACAAAAGAATACTATCATACTACAAGCTACACTCCAGGGTCAACTGTCTCAGTTGGGATAAGTCCCTCTTGATCCAGGGTCTCCGAATCTAAACCCACAACATCCTGGGGTCCACAATAGGTAGGGTACTCCTCAGTGTCATCTGGAAAAATATATCCAGTCAGGAAAGGAGCAGAGTACATCTCTAACAGCAGTTCTAATCCATGATAAAAACTATGTAACAGTAAATAGCTGTGGATAAACAAGATGCACAAAATAGATACAAGAGATATATAGACAATAAGGAAATACTGGAAAAAATACAATAATGAACAATATGCCAATGAAACAATAATACTAATGACTAAGTGTGTGAGTACTAGCTTAACATGTGATCGGCTTGGGCAAGATACAATGCTGCCTGGCTAATCATACGTTCGGTGCATGATCAACACTATTCGCTTACCAATACTTTATTCAATAGGGATTTGATCACATATCTATACTAATACTCCCCACCCCCAACTGGTATAATAGATCCAACCACGGTATGCTATGGCACTAGATTCCCCAAGAAGATAGCTAGTCTCCCCGAGAATCGGTGTCTGTACATGTACAAGATAACCAATGAAACAATACTTGCACCATATACACCATATACCAAGGAATAATATCTCATGACGAGATCCGGATATACCAATCCGTGTAACCATAGTGTCGAGAGAAACATGTAAATCTACACTAGATACAACGAACATAGAGGATATCATAAATAAGAAACTATCAGAGAATGTACTCGCCTGAAGTCCAATGAATAGTCTCACAGATGTCTGACTCGGTGCCTCGAAGACCTAGATATGTAATACCACATTAATACAAGGTCCCGAAAAGAGAACAAGTCAAACTAGTCAACTTCTAAGTCAATAAATCAATTCTAAGTTAAAAGTCAACTATGGTCAACTCTAAAGTCAACTAAAGTCAAACATGGTCAACCCAATGTCAACCTCACAAAACCTCTATATAAAATAATATAGAAAATAAAATACAACAATTTAGGAATCAAAATTAGATCCCAATAGATACCCACACAAGAATACTAATAATATAAATAATGCACACTCTAAATAATGTATATACAAACCAAATAGAATAATATATTATTATTAGTATTATACCTCATAAAACACCTATATATATACATATATATATATACAAATATAATATATAATATATAAATTAAATCTGCCAAATTATCACTGAAACAGTGAGCTAAAACAAAGATTTAAATAAAATAGCTTATAGTGACAGTCTCAACTGTCACAGAAATTCTGTCACAGAAACTATATATATATAAACCACTGCTGATACCGTTTGATGACAGTTTCAAACTGTCACAGAAACCGTCGCTGAAGGGTTGCCGCTCAAAACTGTCGCAGCATTAATGACAGATCTGTCATTAATGCTGACCACTGTACAGCGGCTGCTGTTCAGACCAAATAATGACAGTTTCACTGTCATAGAAACCACTGTCACCAAAACAAAAAAAACAAAAAAAAATATATATATATATATAAATATATATATATGCAATAATAATCACAATACATATATATAAATAAATAATTATATACTTATATATATATGCACATATAAACTTATAATTAAACACCAATAGTTACAACACATGCACATATTAATGTTCATATTTTACATGGCTAGAAGCACACCTAAAATATATACATTAATATACAAATAATTACATAATAATTATAAATAATATAATTACACAATTAAACATATAAATATATTTTATAAAACATTTATGTATAATTTATACTATTAACATAAGTACATATATAATTACATGCAAGAAAGCTACATATTATATTTGTACATCATATTAGCACACACAAAAATATATAGATCTATGCTACAATAATTACTATAATAAATACACAAAATAAATATATAATATCTATATATATTTACTAATTATAATTGAAAATTTTAAATCATACATAATTAGATCTATTCAAAAATCCATACAATTGGAGAGTATCACACCGTATCCCACTAGATCTAGGATACGCATGTGACACGAGTCCAACACACAACCAATTGCACCCCGAAGGATACAAACAAATCACAAATAATATTTATAAATAAATCAAAGTGTCAAAAGTAGATCTATGTGTCCGTGTCAAAATACGATATGTTCAAAGCTCCGTGTCGGAGGGAAAACCCCCAAAATAACACGTATCACCAAATAGTTGGGATACGAACTACATGTACCAAATTATGGATACGACACTAGCCCCAAACACATAAGCTCATGTCCAATTGATCTATAGGATCAATTGATACACACAACAAAATGTAAATTCGGAATTCCAACAAAATTAACACAAAAAGCACCATAACTTTCTCCATGGGTCTCCTATGAACACAAAACAAAGTCCTATGGGTAGTACATACATATAGGTTGATTTTACATGATTAAATCTCAGATTTAGAAGCTATTTAAATGAGAAAATCTGAATTATACCTATTGGGAGATTGATTCCCAATGAAACCTCCAATTGAGAAGAACTTGCTTCCAAATTATAGATCCTTACTCCTCTTGTTAGATCCTTGCTTCCTTCTTCTAGATCCTTGTTTCCTCCTTCTATAATGGTGAATTAGGAAGAATTTGGAATGAATTTGGTAGAGAATTGGAATGGGAATGGAGGAAATTTGGGAGTGGAAAATTCTAGATCTAGATTTGGAATGAGAATGAGAGGAGAGAGAAATTTCCCCCCTCTTTTAATAGGCCGGCCTTGCCCCTCTCCCAAGCAATTGTAAAATGTCCAATGTACCCCTTGGGGCCTCTCATGAAGAAATAATTAAGGAAGGAAGCTTCTAGTCTAATCACTTAATTAATTTAATCCATCTCCTTAACTATGGGCTTTCTAAATGGGCCAAATCTAACTATTTAATTCATGTTGGTCCATGGGCCCAAACTACACTAGTTGGGTCCACTAAAATAAGTCCAAAATAATTAAATAACATCCAACAATAATTAAATAATACAACAAAAATTATTTACCATGCACAATATTTATTTAAATAGGAAATTACTAAAATATCCTTTTTCCTAAAATGTGGTAGTGACAGTACAGCCCCCTGAACAGCATCACAGAGCCAGAAGGGCGACTGACAAACGACCCCTAATCAGCTCCTCTCAGATGAAAGATCTTCCCTGGCTTGCCGTGAAGATCGGGAGTCAGCGTCCACGACATCTTCCTGGGATGTGTGGCATGGAATAAAGCCGAGATGGGGTAGTCTCTCGGCATATTGGGCAGATACAAGACCAAATCCACGGCAAGGAAAACCCAGAGTTCTCTTTTAGGCTTTATCTGGGACTGCTTGTCAATCATGTCCCCGAAGAGGAAAGCCGGCTTCAGGTATTGCTTCCCGTCTACGTACGTTAGGGGCTCCCCGTTGATCAAGTTCAGCAGCGTTCGCTCGCCCTGAGCTGATATCAGAATTGCCCTTCCTTCGGGATACTGGGGCCCGGAGATGGGAAATGTCACGTGCGACAGATCCTCCAGATAGTTGGAGTGCAGCATCCCGGCGGCAGAGCCCATCACTTCAGCTAGCGGAGACTCATGCAAGTTGACTGCAAAAGTACAAGAGAAATACGTCAGTTCCTATAACTAGACATTACAGGACTTGCAGCATCCACAAAAAAATCAACAGTCCGTGCTCTACGCCGAGACTGTGAAAACTTGAGTTTTTACGCTAGAATCTATTCCCTAAACGTAAAATTCAAGATTGGCAGTATACGGTCTGTGCTTTACGCCAGACTGATTAAAACTGAGTTATTACGCCAGGATTTTCATCCAAAAGCGTAAAACACTCAAAATTTATACGCCAAACTTTTCGAACAGTCGAAGCTTTTACGCTCGATTGCGAAAATATGGAGTTCTTACGCTGACACATTAGAAATGTAGGCGTAAAAGATAAAACGTCTCCGTGCGTTATCTTCCTCGAAGAGGCTATCAGCACAGGAGACCACCTAGCGCGGTCACGTTCAACGTGTGCGAAGGATTTTCAGTCATTCTCTTTTTCCCAAAAGCTCTACCTTCCAGGTCGGGTGCACTACTCGTCGACGGGATGCTTCGCTCAGAATAAAGTTTGCCTTGTCCAACCAGAGACGCTCTCGCTTGAGCGAAGGAACGAGAAGAAGAATCAACCTTCTTTCCCTTAGTGGAGGAAGCTTGCTTCGAGGCCATTGCTGGAAACTTTGAAAACTCAAAGAAGAAATGGAGAAGAACTCGAACAGTCGAAAGCTTTCTCTCACAGAAGACGAATGGAAAGTTTTCCCCTCAGAAACTTGGGATATATATAGAGTTCGGATGGACTCCTCGGACCCCGAACCAAATCCCCTAATTAATATTCGGTTATGATTGGGTCCTACGTCAGCCTATTTATTCAGAGAAGGCGGACAGTTAGCGAATTCGAAAAGTTTTTCGCGCAAAGCAGGTTCGTGGTTTCTACGCTAAGGAGCTTTCTACGCTCGACAGCTACAGATCTACGGTTTTACGCTCGCAAGCTATAAGTCTATGGTTTTACGCCCGGATGCCTTTGTGCTCGGTAGCTTTTATGCTCGAGAGGCAACAAACCTATGACTTCACGCTCAGCAGATACCAAATCGATGATCTCACGCTCGGTGGCGCATAGTTTACGCTCGGAGGCGACGGATCCACGACTTCACGCTCGAAAAATTTTCTTTTCAGAAGCAACAAATCTATAGTTCTACGCTAAGGAGCTTTCTACGCTCGACAGCTACGAATCTACGGCTTTACGTTCGACAGCTACAAGTCGGGTTTTACGCCCGGATGCCTTTGTGCTCGGTAGCTTTTATGCTCGAGAGGCTACAAACCTACGACTTCACGCTCAGAAACTACAAGTCTATGATTTCACGCTCGATGGTGTTTAGTTTATGCTCAGAGGCTGCCAACTTATGATTTCGCGCTCCATGACTTCCCGCACATCTGAAAGATATGCAGGCCAGAGTACGCGTACATCTGAACGATCCTCAAGGCGGTCAATTACAGGAGTTCACACAAAAGATACTCCTTCTTGACCTCAAGATATCCCAAGTACCCGAAGCATACAGAGTTCAACATTAAAAAATTACTCTTCTTCATGGGTCGATTCGAAGTTCATCCAGACTCCAGTCTGAATATTTTATCTACCAAGATGGCAAATCAGTTTGACAGCCATTTCTCGTCCTGTCCCAAAGGGATTTTCGAGAAATCATTCTTGAAGATGATGTCTGAACAAAGAAATTCTTTTTATCAGAAGTAACAGTTCAGAATTCTACGCGGTTCCTCACTCCTAAACAGCAGGACAGTTCGAACACTCGAATGCTAAAGTGGCTTTCTACGCATCCCTAGTTATGCGTAAAAGACAGGACAGGACCTAGCACTCTTTCTTAACAGAGTCGGCGTAAAGAATCAGACGTGTCGAAGCTACACATATTCAGACTTCACAGCAAAGTATGGCAAGATGATCATATGCACGGAAGAAAGACGATTTTATTAAAGATTAAAGTCATGATTACATAGGAGAGAAATCCAATCTACAAGGATTTTTCTTCATTTCTCATGATTACATATGAGGAAAATCCCGTCTACAAAGGACTTCCCCATCGTCGGCTGAAGATCTCGCCCAGAATCTGTTCTGACAGGTTCACACATTGGTGAAGGTCTTCCTCTTCTTCCAAGATGGTTCGTCGACATCCACAGTCGATGAACAAGAAGATGATCAGTGGCGGGAGGATACAAAAATGGGCATAGACCCATCCTCCAACAGAAGGAAAGCAGGGTAAATCTGCTTTCCTACAGACCAACGACACTCGAGCCGGGACAGAGCTAGTCTGTCTGCTCTTGCCCCCGGAGGTAACGGGAGAAGGTGCCACTTGCAAGCAGCGTGGTAAAATATGATTCTTCTTCTCTCCCGAAGAACTACCATACAAAGTTGCTGATTATCCCGAGCAAAGGAGGCTATGATATCCTTCCATGATCCATCGTTGCAGAGGATATTTGCTCGAAGATGCCGTCTTTTTTGGCTCCTTACATGCTGGAAGAGCATGATCTCCTTCTTCCTCAAGTCGACCCGACGAACTCCGGCCCTCATCTATGTAAGATGAAGGAAATGTGGGAAGAACATGAGAACTCCTCAGCCTTTTTATAGGCGAGAGAGAGCACCGATCCCCAATAAATCTGCCATAAAGTCAGCCTCGACCATTTCAAAACTCCATTCAGAAATGTTTCGAGTTACGAGGAGCGGTTCATGCTTCATTCAAAGCGTTTCAAATTACGAGGAATTTAAAAGCTTTGAAGGGGGTCTTGTAGAAGCATAAAAAATACGCTGGGAAGCTCTACGCAGCATATTGATGCAAAGCAGCATAAACAGAGGACTTCAGAGCCTTTAACGTGCAAACAGAGCTTCTCCGCCAAAGCACAGCAATAAATACAGGCTCAAGGACCATCCGCATAGGGCAGTATGTCCAGGCTGCTTCAGCGTAAACATGGTGCTTCATCGCCTTTATGGCGTAAAACTTATCCTCTTTTAATGCAGCATTGAAGTGTACAAGGGACGCTTCGTATTCTCTGAAGTGAACCTGTCAGATCCTACAATGAACCTGATGTCTCGACTTCTGACAAAGGGATACTGCTCGACTACCCAGGCGACGGTTATAATGATGGCGCGGCACTACAACCCAGGCTGTCGTTTACTGCCATTTCCCTTGTGTAAACCGCTTTTACGTACACAGAGGAGTACGCTGCCTAGTTTTACACAGGCAGATGAGAGCTCCTTACGCTCCGCGAAAGACAAACTGCCTGCCACGTCAAAAGCTGCACTCCGTACGGGACTCGAGGTGCGTCTCTGTATTTAATGCACAGGGTGGTGACAGGCCCTCAAGGCACGTCTCTGCAATTAATGCGCCGAATACTGACAGATGCCTGAGGCACGTCTCTGCGTTTGATGCATAGAAGGGTGGCAGACCTTCAAAATATGCCTCTGTATTTAATGCGCAGGATGATGGCGGATCTCCACATTTAATGCAGGAGATTTGATTAAATATCACCGAACCGTCGTTTAGTGACATCCCCTTTGCGAGAGCTGCTCCTACGCATACAAGGGAATACACTGCCTAGTTTTACACAGACAAACGTGAGCTCCTTATGCTCCGCAGAAGATGAACAGACTGCCACGACAGCGATTACTCTTCGCACAAGATTCAAGGTGCGTATCTGCATTTAATACGCAGAATAATGGCAAATCTTAAAGACAAGAGTCTGCATTTAATGCACGGGATGGGGGCAGATCTCTGTATTTAATGCAAAAGATCTGATTATCTCCAAGAGTCATAATTCCGGCTAAAGACGTCCACATCATCACTCTGGCATGATACGCAGCGGCTTCTACGCCTATTTAGCTTCGGTGCCTACTCGGCTTCTACGCCCATTCGGCCTTCTGTGCCTACTCGGCCTCTATGACCACTCGGCCTCTATGACCACTCGGCTTCTACGCCTACTCGGCTTCTACGCCTATTCGGCTTCTATGCCGGTTTGATAACTATTTGGCTTCTATGCCATGGTGACAGACATTGGCTTCTATGCCAACCTCTTCTATACGAGGGATACCTACCTACGTGGCTTCTACGCCATGATCTTCGTAGCAGTTATACGCATTTTGTCCTTTAGTTGGACCTGCGTCACACGCTCATTCAAAAGATTATCTATACGTAGGCATTGGTTATTTTAACCATTGTGTAAAAGGATACTGTACTTTTTACTACTCGGTTTTTACACCGACTGAGTGGTCACTGTCACTAAAACTCTATAAATAGAGACCTCTATCAACAGAGGACAAGGTCAACAAATTGGAGGGTCGAAGAAGTTAGGTCTAAAAACTGATCAAGAGATCTAGTACCAGATCCAACGGTCGAGAGAGAGAAAGAGAGAGAGAGAGAGAGGAGAGGAGAATCCAGAGCTCAGGCAAAGAGAAGGGATCAACGACTTTGGCATCGGGCATCCACCCTCTTTAGCAACCTTCGAAGCTGCTACCTGTCTTCCACGGCACTTCTTCAATATCGTGTGGTCCAAGGGCTAAAGTGATCGACTGCAGATCAGACACCTATAGCAATATTCACCCAGATTAAATAAATTGTACTTAGACATCCTCGTGTAGGATCAAATTTATAAAATCTTGTTTATAAACATAAAAGAAGGGTGGGTCTTCGTACAAGACCTCGTTTTTCGCATTCATCAAATTTTTTCTCGTTTATTATCCAAAATAAGATGGCAACTCTGCTGGGGACACCTTTCTCTTCTGATGAGGAAGCTATTGCTCAACACGATGCGGTATCCATGGGATCTGTGAAGAAGACACTGGTCGTCCAGTTCGACCAGTCTGCCTACGAAGACATGCTCCGAACAAGGGGCAACTCTCACTCTCTCTCTGTTCAAAACAACAGGAAGCTGCGCAAGGTCTGGATGCCCAAGACATCCTCTACCATTCCTGTGGGTTCTCCGATCTCTCCGATCTCTCCGACCAATGAGGTTGTAGTATTGCTCCCTCCGCGCCCTGCGCGTAAAATTCAGTCGCCTGTCTCTGACAGGACCGATAAAACTTCTGGCAATGCCTCAGCGCTAACCTAGAAGTATACTCCGCGCTCTGCGCGTGAAGTTCAGTCTCCCGTCCCTGGCAGAATAGACAAAACTTCTAGCAATGCCTCAGCGCTAACCCAGAAGTATACTCCGCGCTCTGCGCGTGAAATTCAGTCTCCCGTCCCTGGCAGAATAGACAAAACTTCTGATAAAGTCTCAGCGCCAAATCAGAAGTACAAAACACGCTCCACATGTAAAACAACATCTGACCTCTACGGAGAACCAGATGATCCCTGTGATCTCCGCAAGGGAAGGCAGGCGGCGGACTACTCAACTTCTCGGCCTTTATGCCAGCAAGGGAACAATCTGCACGCCCTCCGAATTACGCGAGACGCTGATGGCCGCCTGAGGACATCCTCAGCTTTACGCCAACCAGAGCGAAGCTCCAAATTACGTCAGGCGAAGTCCCTAAGCGTAAAGAAGGCTCCAGTTGCGGAAAGACACCCTCCCCGGGGATTATCCGCCACCCAGATGGCCAACCTGTTGTATACGGGTGGCACAAGGAAGACTATGGCTTCCATCATCCGCATGCCCACCAATGGAAACAGAAGGAACAAGTCATCATCTTCTTCTTCTGCAACTCCTCCTGACCTGTGCAAGTATCTAATCCAGAAACGCAAGGAGAGGGGATCTTCCAGCGTGGCTATTACGCCTCCTAGCGAGCACTGTTGTAATAGTCGCAGGATTGTAATTAATTGTTGCTGTTCTAAAGCAAAACGGTCGATTTTTGATCGGCTGAGCTACTCTCCATCTTTCCTATAAGAAGAGCCCACACATGCATCTGTGAACATGGCTTCACATATACTTGGAGGAAGCTCAGGCTCAAGACGTCCGTCCTCTAGAACTCCGAGCTGAAGAAAATTCAACATGCTCCTTAGGGGCACCACTGGGGGTATATTGCTATACGGTCATGCCCTTCGGATTAAAGAATGCCAGGGCTACGTACCAACGGGCTATGAGTAATATATTCCATAAGCATTTACGCAAGACAGTGGAGTGTTACGTAGACGATGTAGCTGTCAAAAGCCGCCTCAGGGATAATCACATCCAAGACTTGAAGACAGTATTTGAATTGATGCGCCAACATCAACTCAAAATGAACCCTACAAAGTCCTTTCTGGGGGTATCTAGTGGCAAATTTCTAGGATTTGTCATCACCGCCAAAGGCATTCAAGTGGACCCTGATAAAGTCAAGGCCATCTTAGAAATGCGACCACCCCGCAATCTGAGGGAACTCAGAGAATTTCAAGGTCGTCTGGCTTATATCCGAAGATTCATATCCAACCTCTCTGGGAGATGCCAGCCCTTTTCTCGTCTCATGAAGAAAGGTGTATCCTTCGTGTGGGACGAAGCCTGCCAGCAAGCGTTCGGAGATATCAAGCGCTACCTCACTAGCCCGCCAGTTCTGGTACCTCCTGTCATAGGAAGATCGTTCGTGCTGTACGTCCGAGCAATGGATCATTCCCTGGGAGCTCTTCTCGCACAAAAGAACGATATGGGCCACGAGTAGGCTATTTACTATCTCAGCAGGATGATGGTCGGAGCCGAACACCGGTACAACCCTGTGGAGAAAGAATGCTTGGCTCTGATGTTCGCTATCCAGAAAATGCGACACTATGTCACGGGCCAATATAATCACACTGGAGGAATGGATCGGATTGGAGTCAACTATTTTATGCGAAATTCTGAAAGATTTTATTGATAATAGAAAATATTACAAATACACTCGATAGAAGTTTACAAGCACACTCTTACACAATAGGTGGAATGGATCGGATGGGAGGAATTTTTTTTATGCGAAATTCTGAACGATTTTATTGATAGTAGAAAATATTACAAGTACACTCGATGGAAGATTACAAGCACACTCTTACAATAACACACTTAAAGCATACAGAAAAGCCCACCAACATAGGAGGGCTTCATCCCTATTTATAGTACATCACCGAGCATTCTCGACCTTAACCGGATGACCGTCAGCTGCCGGTTGTCAGGATTCCTTCTTATCTTCTTGTCACTTTTATTTAAGTGACTGTCTGTGTCATCTTTAGCTTTTACATGCGTCTATCTTCTACAGGAGCATCTGTCTCCTTTTTAAAAAGCAAAAGCATTTGCTTTTGTAAAGTAGCTTTGTTTTATACTTTATTTGGTCGGCTATCTTTTTGGCTATTACTACTACGTGTATTTTGGGCAGTATAATGATATTGTTTTTTATTCATCATTATCATCTTATTCCTCATATGGTCAGGATTCTGGACCCTCTTATACAATTTTTTATAGAAGATATTTGAATTGTCATCATCTTCTTGTTCTTCGATCATTTTATCAGATTTTTTGGAGTCGATTGAGCTGGTCTCTATATGGAATACTGCCTCAAATTGAGATCTCATATATTGGCGGCATTTACTTTTTAATTCCTCATCAGAGATTCGAGGATTCTTAATAAGGATTCTTTCAAAAAAATTGGACTTTCTCCAATAATATCCTTCTGCATGTGGGATTCAAGACGAGCTTCATTGTCTTTGATAAACTTTTGTATTTCTATCAACTTTTTTTTCTCATCAATTCTATTCCCTTATTTAATTAGGAATTTTCTAACCAAGATGAAAAAATTGTGCTGATCAAATTCGCATTTAATTGTCCATTTTAAAATGTATAAAATTTTATACTGGACAAAATAATGCATTGTACTCTCCCCCTTAAAAAGAGGGTCAGATTTTTGACAAATAGAGGAGGCATGGGTCCAGGTAGAGAAGAGTTCCTAGAGAGATGCTGGTAAAATTTTATGCGTAGCTCCCATTTAAGAGAGAATGCGTGTGGCTAAGGTTTCACTAGTTTAGCATATCACAGAGAGTTATCAGCTTCCATGAATCATAAATAAGCTTACAACTTTTCATGAGAATATGAGGATAATACATATAAATATATAGGCAAATAAAGTATTGGAGTAAGATATAATATTCAAATGTATTAATTGGGAGGCTAATTTTTTATTTTAGTTGATGTAGAACTAAATGTAATATTTTTAAAGTAATTTTTAGGGAGAGCATCATGAATATGCTAATGGAGATATCTTGAAGCATGTCTTTGCACATTTTACTTTTTTCCTTATGAGATTTTTTCCACTGAGTTTTTTTCTATGAGTTTTTTTTCTTATAAAAGTTTTTAATAAGACAATGATTAAAGTGGACATCCAAGGAGGCTTGTTGTGATATGTGGATAAATCTAAATAATGGATGCACTTATCTTTATCTACAACAACCCTTATCTTATTCCCTCTCTCTTTCTATATTTTTTTAATAAGAGAAGTCCCAGAGCTATTATATCCGGCTACAATATGTTCTTTCTCTTTAATCTTGATAACAATTTTTTAATTTTTTTAATTTTTCTTTAATTTCTCTCTTTTTCTTTTTCTTTTTCTTTTTCTTTTTCTTTTTCTTTTCCTTTTCCTTTTAGAAAGTTATCATTTTTAAGGTTATTAGTATTTTATAGTGTCAGGTTAGGTTGGGTTGGGTTAGGTTAGGTTAGGGGAGTTGGACATACTTTTCCTTTTTTTCTATAGAGTAGACATAGTTTTTAACAATTAACAATTAATATAATAATATTATTGGTATAATTATATTTATATTTTTGTAAATTAAATATAGAAATGAATTATCATTTTATGATTACTATTACGACATAAGATTGTAGAAGCATAAAAAGTACGCTTCCAAATAATGGTAGATTCAAAGGAAGAATGACGCACTCCTTCACAAAATGAACCAACAAGAAGAGTGGCACACTCTATCAATGTTTCAGAGTATGACACACTTCCTGAAAATAGAACAGAGGCGCGCTTTGGTCCAGCTTTACAAAGACAAGCGCACAACTTTTACTTTTCATTCATCACATTTAATGCAATGAATCTGACAGACTGACACAACAGTCGAGAAGATCAGAGTCATTATTGCAAGAGATTTTCAGCACGCAGATCCAGATTGTCGTTTAGTGGACTGTCTGGCCAAACTCTTACAGAGTGCGCCAATGTGCCAAACTCTTACAGAGTACACTAATGTGCCAAACTCTAACAGAGTGCGCCATTGTGCCAAACTCTTACAGAGTGCACCAATGTGCCAAACTCTCCAAATCTCATCAAAGTGCACCAATATGGCCATTTTCTTCAAACTTAATCAAAGCACGCCTATGATCCTAACTGACAGTGAGCGGTCATGATTACGTGTCATTCATGCCTTATTTCTCATTTGACGTGCACAAATAACTGTCCCTACGACCTACACTTTCCTCGTATAAGAAAGCCATGTGTCAAGCAGGCATCATGTTGTGCACCCACTCCGCAGAACGTGGGTTGTGAAACTCTCAAAAATGCGGGCACAATAGAAAATACAGTACAAATTATCTAAAGTGCGCTCACACTTCTATAACTGCTCCTGAAGGTTATAAATACATACTCAGTTCTTCATTCACGGATGAACGGATGGACGGACGAACAAAGAGGGGAAGATAGAAGTTTTTTGGTGCCAGTGTTGTCCGAGTTTCCATGCTTTCGAGTTCTCAAGTGTTCGTGCGTGCATCTCTTCTTTGGTGTCAAGTAATCCAAAGAGTAAAGTGATCGACCGCAGATCAGATCTCTATAGCTATACTTTTCCAGAATTATTGTACTTTAGATTCTTGTATATGATTCATTCTTTTCTTTTCTCAAAAGTTTGTATACAAAAGTTTGTATAATTTTTTGTTTATTGCAAACAAAGACAATATGGTTGTTCCTAACTTTGCAAACAAAATGATAGTCCATGTTTTGATTTTACAAACAAAATAATAGTTCATGGTATTTTAGTGAGAAAAAACAAAGTTTATGGTATAAAGTTGTTTAAAAATATATTTTATGGTACCAATTTGTCCAAATTAAAAGTTGTTGGCTTTTAAGTGTAAATTGGCCATTCTGTCACGCCCCGGCCCCGCCCGGGCCGCCGCTCCGCCCTAGGATTTGCCGTTCTCCGACTTCGTCCCAGCAGATTGGTGACCTACACTTCCGCCCATACAAAGCCTCGTACGGAGCCATCTCGATGCTGGACTGATAACTATTGTTATAAGCAAATTCCGCCAGCGGCAGGTAGACGTCCCAACTTGACTTCGAATCGATCACGCAGAGGCGCAACATGTCTTCTAGTATCTGATTCACTCGTTCCGTCTGACCATCGGTTTGTGGATGATAGGCTGAGCTAAACTTCAACTTGGTCCCCATCGCCAGCTGAAGACTCTCCCAGAAACGCGAGATGAATCGCCCGTCCCGATCTGATACTATAGAAACTGGCACTCCATGCAGCCGGACTATCTCGTCAAGGTAGGTCTGGGCGAGGCGATCGGCGCTCCAAGTACTTTGGGTCTAATTAGAGGTATACAAAAAAACTATGGTTTATTTTTTTTACATATAATTAAATGCAATTATTAGTTGACGACTAATTAGAGACTCCAAAAAATCAAGTAGCATGCAACTTTTTTTGCCATCCAACCTCTAATTTGAGGTAAAAAAAAGGCATTGTAAATATAGTAATTTCTTTTTATATCCTTAACACTGATGATATAAAAACTGAAGAGAGAGAAACACACATGATTAAGAAGAAAAAAAAAACGAAGGAAGAACAAAGAAGGGTAATTACACACAAAGTTTTGATATTAAAGTAATTTTATTGCTTTTGATATAGTTACTGTGAGTGATAAGATACTTGTTTATGATATATTTTATAATTGCTTTGACTTGCATTATATAGTTTAGGAATGTGACATTTTAGTTAATTTCTAATAAAGATATTTGAATATAAATTTAGTTTAAATTTGTCATGGATAATTTTTTTCTGACATAAGATTAGCAAAATATTTTATTATAGTTTTATTTTATATATAATATTTTGTGATAATAATGTAAAGGTAAATTGATGTTCATTTAGACATTGAAAAGCAAACATATAAGCATTCATTAGCGAAAAAACAAAAAATATTTCATAAAAAAAAGTAATTAAAGGTGCTAATTAGTGAAGTGATACCCAACCTCTCTAATTAGTGCCACATCTATAATTAGTGGAAAAAAAATACCCTTAATGTGCAACGACTGAAAATGAACCAATCCGAACAGAAAGTATGAAGATTGGCTTTTTAGGCTCACAATTATGTTCTTTATTATTTTTTTTCAGTTATGTTCGGAATTGAAAAACTAAAAGATTTGTTTTATAATTGCTTTGACTTGCATGGCATAGCTTAGGAATGTGACATTTCAGTTAATTTCTAATAAAGATATTTGAATATAACTTCAGTTTAAATTTGTCATGGATAAATTTTTTCTGACATAAGACTAGCAAAAAAATTATTATAATATTATTTTTTATATAATATTTTATGATAATAATGTAAAGGTAACTTGATGTACATTTAGACATCGAAAATCAAACATATAAGCATTCATTAGCGAAAAAATAAAAAATCTTTTATAAACCACTAATTAGAGGCTCTAATTAGTGAAGTGATACCCAACCTCTCTAATTAATGCCACACCTATAATTAGTGTAAAAAAAAATATCTTTAATGTGCAACAACTGAAAATGAACCAATCCGAACTGAAAGTAGAAAGATTGGCTTTTTAGGCTCACAATTATGTTTTATTATTATTTTTTTTCAGTTATGTCCAGAATTGAGAAGCTAAAAGATTTGTTTACAATCGAACCAAACTGAATATACAAAACAAAATATACAAAACGACTTTATATGATTCAAAATTACTATGCATCATTGACGATTGACTTGAATTGATACTGGATTAGGACATGTATTAAAAAATTAGGACATGTCTCTTATTCAACTGTAGGAATACATTTGAATAAAGTTTTTGACAGGCTCTACAATAATTTATTTAATATGTAAAATAGAATAAAAAATCAAACAAAATCAAGCATTATGAGTTGGATTAATGAGGTTCTATTGATGCAGAATATCTTATCCGACTTTTAATCTATATCTATACTACTGTTAATAAAAAAAATTAGACTTCACCGTTAAATTTTTGTTTCAAAAATATTCTTATCTATATTTATTAATTAAAATTGTTCATTAAGTTTAACATAAGTAGTTAGGTAATTATATATACATAAAAAAATAAAAAAATTGTTGTTTACTCTTTACAAGTAGTAAAAAGTAAGAGATTTTATTCCTTCCAAGTAGTAAAAAAGTAACTTTTTTTCATGTAGTATAAAATAAGGACATGTGCATATATATACTTAGTTTTAAAAATGTAAAGATAGAAATCTGTTAATAATTAACCAAAAAACGGAACCAAATCAAACCGGCCTGCTCACCGCTAACTAATTATTGCACACAAGTTCACTTCAACAATCCTAACCCGATAATCAATAACAACGTCGGGTTGGCGTAACGTGACTAAGTAGAAAAAAAAAAAAAATAGAGGATTTTTTTTTTTTTTTACCACAGCTGAGCTGGTCCCCTCTCCTGGTGGTGATGCAGTATGAAATATCTGATTTCAACAGAGGCGATCCGTGTAGTATCTCTGTCCATCTCCATAAAAAAAAACCCTACGAAGAGGTACGTCCTTCTATAGCCACTATTCCTCAAAATACCTAATCGATCCACTCAAGAACTAGGGTTTCTGTTCCTTTTTTTTCCCCCTCTCCTGTTCAATTCGCCAATGATTTTGGTACTCAATTCGACGCGAGATGTTGTTTATTACTTCTTTTTTTCCGGTCGATTTGGTTGTAGATTGCGGATTCTTTCCGATACTCGATACTGGACGGCACGACATGGACGCACGCATGGACACGGCGCTGATTTTGGAGTGCCATAGAGTATTTTGGAACGTCCGTGTCGTGTCCTATACGGACACGAAACCTATTTTTTTGATTGTCCGTGCTGGATATAATGCATTTATTTTGAGGCCTAAATTGTTTATCCGGAGTTCGGATACTAAATGTCAATTTTTGATTAAATTGGACCAAATGTTGGATCGGGTTCTACCAGCTAGTACTAAGACTTCACAAAAATACTTTATGTTTTAAAGGTGTGGGTTCTTTCGATACTATTCAAATGTGAAAGTACAAACTGACATTCGTATCCTTATTTACTATTGCACATGTGTCCGTATTCGAATCGGGATTACGTGGAAGAGAGTTCTATTGCCTTCTACCGTATGTTGCATGGATTCCCCTCCAGATAACCATATCCTTATCCTTATACTTATCCAACATGTATTTGACATGACACATCCTCCCCACTCATGTCAGATATGTCTTGCTCATGTTTGGGCTCCAAAGTGATCCAAAACACAGTTGAAAGTGATTTTTCTTGGTCGTGATTGTGCGGAAGATATTTCAGATACGTGAAACTAATATTTCTTTCTGTGTAAAATTATTTCTAGAACTTTTTGGGACCTAGTTATTACTCCAAACCTCATAAATATACATATGATTAAGATCTAATGTATAAACACTATGTGTATTGATAAAATAAAATACATAACCATTTCAGCGTTTCTTTAATGTACCTATATCCTAGATTTTATAAAAGAAGCCATATTCCAAATCCGACTCTGTGTCTGTCTTCACGTAACCTAGCTCCTAGCATATAGATAGTCTAAAAGATCTTGTTGTTCGGATAATGATGTTTGTGCCTTAGGTGGTCAAGACATATAAGTTAACAAGCAATTTTTTTAACATTGAGATCACTATTATACTTTATGAATAGGGGAAGATAGTAAAGATGAAGGGAGAAAGCATAAAATATTATTAACGGATAGTATACATGCAAAAAATGTAGTAATACAGGAAATCAAGGACAAATTGAAACAAATCCGTTTAAGTGAGATCACTATAGTCCATTAAAACAATGAAAAGTTGAAACATATCCCATGTTTAAGGCATTGTGCTTATGATTGCATTTTGATCAAGGTTTTAGAAACTCTACTATATCTAGAAGTTCCTTATTTGTTTGACAAAATTTTAGAAGCATTCAAATATAATAAATAAAGCATAGTTTGCAGTAACGTCCTATATCGATCCGATACGTCCGATACTGATACGATTTGGCATGTCCCGATTCGATATTGGCTAATACTGATATCGACATTGGGGTCTATTTCGGTTAATTCGGCAAAAAAATTAAATGAAAAAGACCAATCAACAAGGGTGTAAAAGCATAATAAGATTGTAAAAGCATGTAAAATGAGAAAACTTATCTATCGCATGTAAACTAATCGGAAATGATGACTACTATTTTATTCAATTCAAAAATTACTAAGAAATAACACATGAAATATTTAAAATTATGCCTAAATGTATATAAAATATATTTTTCTAAAATTTTAATAATTTATTAACAATTGTTTTTCGATATCAAAAATCTGATACTCCGATCCGAAACTGTCGATCTCGTCGATCCCGATACTCATAGGAAAGGAAGGGTCCGATGCCGATTCTGATACTGCGAACCTTTAATAAAGTCACAATGAAGACTAGTTTGAGAAAAATAGGTGGAGATGCATCTCAAACAGTGTTCTAAATTTCGTTAGGCGGAATCGGTGCGGCGGAGGGCCGTCTAGCGCCTAGGCGCCACTTAGGCGGCCGAACAGTTTTTTTTAAAATTTAAAATACATAATACAAATTTGAAATCCAAACATGTTCTAACTTTTAAATTCATAGTACAATTCATAATTTTTTTTGAAATTTAAAATTTAAAAAATTTGAAATTTCAATGTTCTAAAATCTAAATTCAATCTTAAAACCCAAACAACATATCCACAATACACTAGGCATAAAAAAAAAAATCAAAAAATCCAAAAAAAAAAATTCAAAAATCGAAGAACTGCAGAAGGCCGAATAGGTCCGCCTAGACGCCGAACATACCTGAATATGGCCGAACATGGACGAACATGCACCTTGCTAGGCCGAACATAGGGTTTCCGGTGCAACATACGGTCGTGCCTAGGCGTTATCTAGACCGAAATTTAGAACACTGATCTCAAATATCCTTTATCATAGGTCTACATCAAGTATCAAGGACAAAGTCGTTACCTCTTTGAGCTTGTTATGGATGAGTTTACTAGGCACCTTTATGTAAAGGTTATATGGTGTCTTATTTGCTGATGATATTGCAAGTTGAGGAGACTAAAATAAAAGTTTACATGTGACTAAAATAGAAGTGTACATAGAAGGATTTAGAATCTAAAGATTTTAAAATTACTAGGGCAAAAACATAGTATATTTGATGTAGCTATCAGTAAACATTTCAAAAAAAGAAGAAAGTATATATTGATGGTCAAGAGATACCTAGAGTGATTTTGTATGACTGCTCATTCACCGTTGTGGCGAAATTGAGAAGGATGGTGCTAATAGGATTAGGACATCATGTTTAGGTGGAGGACTACTTCAAGAGTGCATTGTGATCATAGGATACCCTTGAGATTAAATAGGAAAGTTTTATACAACAATAAGAGCACCCATGCTTTACGAGTCAACTAAGCAAAATGTCCAAAAAATGAGCTTAGGCAAAATGATACTGTTGAGATGGATGAGTGGTAGTACCTTAAAGGATAGAATAAGAAATGAGTGCACTTGTAGAAAGCTGGGGCGTCGATTGAGGATAAGACGAGAACATCTCTTGGGATGGTTTGGACATGTGGAGACTAGTAGATGCACTTGATATCAATGAATAGGTTATTTCTCAAAGGAGTTTCTAGAGTTAGTGTAGACCTAAGTGAACTTAGATTGGGTCTGTGAAAACAAATTTCGAAATTTGGCTTTTGTTAACGTGAAAGAGGAGATGTTCCTTAACGAAGCTGAATGGAAGAATCATGTAGCCAGCCACAATAATTTAGGATGTAGGTTTTGTTGTTGTTTTATAAATAAATAGTCACAAATTTTGGGAATATAAGTTTCAATTAGGTTTGTTCCAAGTTTGATGCTATGAATAATTTGACAAGGTTGAAAAGTTCAGAGTTTGGTAAAAAAAAAAAGATAATCCAAAACCCCGAAAAATCCAGTATGTGTTTGGTGAAATTTTAGAACAATTATACTAAATAGAAGACAAATAGTCACAGTATTTTGAATATATTTAAGAGTTTTAAAGCGTGGGTAAAATATTCATATGGACAATAAGAACTAAAAAGATAAGTTGCATGCTACATACATTCCTATATGTACACTCTAACAAAGTAAATCACTCCAACACCTTGTGAACATTGAAACACTTGAAGATGAATGTGAAACATTACAGTTTTGATCCTCCCAGTAAAACTTGACAACATAAATGTCACAGATTGCAAATTCCTAGGCCCTAGCAAGCAAGAACAATCTAGCATATGAGCCAAGACTGAAGTGGCAACTGGGTGTGTAGTGTGTGGAACCTGCTGGAACGAGAAGAAGGAAAGTCCTATTCACAGCTACAAATGCTGGCCTTTGAAGGGCTTAGGTTCAAGGCAGTACTGGGATATAAGCCTCAAAAGTCTTTGTACTTACGTAGGGATGTCATTGCCTTAAACAACAAATCGAAGGCTCAACCACCTTTCCCCTTTTCATTCTACTGGTCCAAAGAGGCCTATTGGTTCAAAGTAACTAAGAAATGGTTACAACTTAGTGGATAATTATTATCTAAACACCTTGCAGACAATAAGTATCTTATTATCTTTCTTTAGTTGTGAGAATGTATAAAAGGGAAGGAAAATCTCAATGTAGATTCTCATGTAGAGTCTATAGACATTCCTAATATATCTCTTTGCCTATAAAATAATAAAACCGTTTCCACCAGATCAGTTGTATTCAGAAGGTTTATTTTTTCAATACCTTTGGATCATGTGAGAAACACATAATTTATTTTGAAATTTTTTGGGTACATAATATACAATTCTTTATTGGCCTGAATTTATCTCATCTTGCATGATCTGATGTGATATTTCTAACAGAATTATTTTATTGCTTTCAAGCCTGTCAATGCACTCAAACCAGCAGAATCACCTTCTACAACAAACTACACTAATGCACCAAAATATGCACTTTTGTGTCATTGTTTGAAACTTCGTGGTTAATAATTACTTTTTCATTTTTCCCTTTTTGATTAATTGGCACAGGTAAATACTGTTCTGAACCAACCCTAATCAAAGGATCTGATAGCGCTATAATGAGGACATATTCTCATTAGCTTATTTCATTCAGCGAAATAAGAATTTCCTTCACTCTACTTTTATGTCAATAAAGATAATTACTGGTTTTTAAAAGATCTCTGTTATACTAGGGCATTTTGAAACTCCCTATATTCAGTGGGTTGATCTATAAGTGAAGTTCTATACAGTTGCGGAAGGTTTCCTAGCTCGCTATTTGATTTTAGTTGGACATTTTTTGTTTCTTGATATCACTTCCGGCACTATGCCCGCAATACAAAAGCTATATGAAGCATGTAAAGTATCCTTTTCATCTAATGGGCCTGTATCAACTGAAGGTCTCGGAAAAGTTCGTTCTAAATTAGGTAAGGAGTTTGTTCCTCCTTATTTTTCCAACAATTTTTTTTCTCCTGAAAGTTCATGCATAAGTTACAATGGATAAGAGAAAAGAACTAGTATGTATGTTACTATTACAGAGGTTAGACAATATTGATGTAAGAAATTCTTTATGGCTGATATATACTTATAATTGACATACTTTTTGGTACCTAAATACAATTGGGATTAAGCAAACATGTAACGTGTTGAAAAGGATCCTATTGATATAGATGTGAGTGATTTTTATTTCACCTTCATACTATTGACATATTATCTTTAGCAGTTAACCTATCATTGTTTATCAAACATGAACATACATCATGCTATTTTCATATTTAGTTCTTGTGAAAAATTGTGTGCGCTTATGGTCTCATATTTTTCTTTGTGCGTTTGTTATCTCCATACACTATAACATAGCCATCAAGATTGAGCCCATGTACGTGGCAAGGTTTAAAGTATCGGCCGATACCGATACGTATCGGCCGTATCGGATCGGATCTGGCCTTGGCCGATCCGATACCGGCCAAAAAAATCAGGATCGGCCGAAACTGGTACATGAAATTTTGTATCGGTCTGTATCGGCCGATACGGGACCGATACTGGCCGATACGGGCCGATATTGGCAGATACGGACCGATACAGAAAAAACCCAGATCAAATCAGATCATCACAGGAACTTTAACAAAGTAGATGTTCTACAAAAAGTAGAAATTGATTCCAGACATATCAAATCCAACAGAGAACAATAATAAAGAACCAAAATAGTAGACAAAAAAAAAACTATAAATAGAGGCAAATTCTTCTACCGACATACACATGATGACTATTATTTTATTCAATTATAATAAAAATAAAATAAAAAACACTTAAATAATGCATAAATATGTAAATTATTTTTTATTTTTTACTAATTTATTAATAATTATTTAAATATTGCCGATACAGCCGATACCAAAAAATCCGATACTCCGATCCGATACCGTCGATACTGCCGATACTATCGATACGGATACTCATACAAACTGTCCGATACCGATACCGATACCGAGTTTTTGAACCTTGATTTCAACCGACATTGCCAGGATAAGGAGAGAGCCATGCTGCTTGGGGTGGAAAGGGGAGAGCTTCCAGTAAAATACTTGGGGGTCCCACTTTCTATAAACTATGCTCGAGAGGTGGAATGTCAGAGTTTGGTGGTTTACACTCAGCGACGGCTTGAGAAGTGGCATGCTCAGAATTTATCCTTTGGCTGCTGCATTGAGTTGGTGCGCTATGTCATTTATGCCATCGCATCGTTTTGGTTACAAACAATAATGCTTCCGTCTGCAACCATCGGTAGGATAGAGAAGATGTGTGCAAACTTTATATGGAGGGGTGGTATCTATGCTATTGGTTGGGACACCTTGTGTAGACCATGCATGGAGGGTGGTGTGGGGCTCCGATCGTTGCGGGTGCTACGTGATGTCGCGGGACTTAAGCAAACTTGGAAACTCATAGCTCAGGACTCGTTATGGGCAGCTTGGATGAAATGACGTTATTTGAAAGACCATTCCTTTTGGAAAAAAGTAGCAAACAACAATGACCCGGTCACTTGGAAGAACATACTAATGCATCAGGATAGATTAAAGGGCCTCATAACGAGAGTCATGAAGAATGGAGAGAACACGAACATATGGTTAGACCCGTGGATTGGACATCGGAGCTTGGTAGACATGGACGGTTGGCTTGCATTTACATTGGAGGGGAGGTGTCCTCGTGTCAACGCCATCATTCACAATGGGGCCTGGAAACCGGAGATGCACGGCACCACACATCGCTTTGCGGAGCAGATAAAGCAGGTGTCGATTGAGCATGACTTGGCCGCGGACTGTTGGGTCTGGTCGAAGACTGTTTAGCAACGATTCCCTTACATGGTGGTGTATGACGCAGTTCGGGTAGGATGGCCGCGGATGGAGTTGGCGGCTTTTGTCTGGATTAAGGGAATGGCCACAAAAGTACAACTTTGTATGTACAAGTTATGCTTGGGGAGATTGCTGACCATGGATAGGCCTCACCGTTTCGGAGTGAAGGTAGAGACGCAGACTTGTATCCTATGTCAACAAGCAAACGAGTCAATGAATCACTTATTTTTTACGTGCCCAACCACGACCCTACTTTGGCGGTACCAATTTGAGCAGCTTCATATAGATTACAAGAGGCTGCAAGAATGGAGGGAGGTTGTGGAGAGTATCATCGCAGCAAACAGAAGGGGAGCACAGTGGTTCAGAGAAGCAAGAATTCGGATGGCATCATCAGTTTGACATGTATGGAGGAAAATGAATAATCGAGTCTTTGAAAAACTTGTTAACCCTATTATGAGTATATTAGACACAACATTGAGCATGATGTTCGGATTATGGGACATGCAAATGCCACATTGTGTAGGGATGTAATTCGTCTCTTTATTAATACAATCATCTTCTTCCAATATATATATATATATATATATATATATTCTAGACTGGACATTTTCATCTAGACACCTGTCCTGTCCCATAAGTAGTGTGCATAGGTGATTGAGGGGGCCATTTCCATGACTAGAACTGTTTAACCATATTTTGAGTCTTTAGTATTGATTTCGTTGGTATTTCTTGTTTCTCCCCTCCTTACTCTCCTTAGGTAGGTCACACCTTAGTTTTGAGCACAGGCACCTTCTTTTGCCATTTACTCTGTCAGCCGTTCTATAGCGCCCCTATTATTTGGAGAATCCTTTTTCTCTTTGCGCCTATCTAAACTGAAGAGATCTGCTCCTTCTCTTTTTCCTGTTGCCATTGGGGTTGATGGATTTCTATGGTATGGACCAATGATGGAGCGGCCCCTCTCATCAGGTGCCTCATTTCTTGTTGAGCTTTGTCGCTTTCTCATATGTTGACCACTTTTCCGTAGGTTTGGATGACTATCCACACCCCCCCCCCCCTCTCATGAAGTTGCCATTTATCACCATCTCGGCTGGACGTTCTTGCATATTATGCCACCTTCCTTATTTTCCTTCTGATGCTGGTTACATATAAAAATTGAACATACATGCCTCTCAGCATATTCAATCACCAATTCCATCACAATCAGCACAATGGGCTTAATGTGCCCTTGTCGCTTCTCAACATTCATTTTCCCATTCCTATACAATGACTTCTTTGCGGCTCACATGATCATCATCCAAGTCTTCTCCCATCGGAATGAGATTAGATAAGGAGTATGAAAAAGTTCAATAAAGGATCTGGCAAAGTTTTTGCAATTATCTGTCAACCTACCTAATGTTAACCCTCAATTTTGGTGCCAAAATTCCTAACTAATGTAGCTATGAGCATGCGAGGGTCATGACATAAAACCTAGAGGCCAATTGACAGGCATGTAGACCTACCTTTTAGATGCAGTTTAAGCTCATGCAACCAAGGAACACCTTCGAAGTTCCTCTGGACTATAAAAAGACTAAACGAAGAGCTAATATGGAACAATTAGCTATTGGAAATTGCATTCATCTATTTGAGGCTCTCTACCAATAAACTTATTTTAGACATGTACTTTTTCTTGGTAGGTTAATAGGGAAAAGTATCCAACAATAGCCAAAAGATCAACATTAACTGCATCCGAGAAGCACAAGACATGCTACATCTTCTGTTCCACTTAGATTGTATTCGATTGAGATCCGTATGCAATATCTTGAATACACTTGTATCTCCATCATGTCTTACCTTTCGTCCTTGTAAAGTGATGTCGCAATTAGGTAACTTGCTTTACTTATTACCCTCGGTGATCAAAAGTTGTGGAATAATCGAGAGAATTTTGTTCATGCTGAAGTTCTTAATAGCAAGTAAGGTTTTTGGGGAATCAATATTCTGGTCATTTGCTGTTGCCAATCATCAGTCATAAGCCAAACTATCATCCAAATATGCTTGTGCATCTTGGCATCATATCGCATAAGACTAGAACCTTTCGTACGAAGGATTACATCATCAATGATGGTGTCTTCTGTGGAACTTTTATTTTCTTATGTGTATATCAAGGTTGTGAAAAGTACTAGGCGATAGTCGGACGGACATCCGCCACCTAGCGCTTAGCCCCCTAGATGTAGGCGATTCAAAAAATATAATTTTTTTTTGAAAAACCTAATGAAAATTGTATAAAAGTTCATAAAATCTCATAACATGCATAGTCGGACATCGGGAGGATTAGGCGGGCGCCTAGGCGGGCATCAGGCTGACACCAGCCTCATAACGCCTAGGCGCCGCCTAGACGGCCTAGGCTGCCGCCTTTTAGAATAGTGGTGTATGTACATGAACACACACACACACACATATATATATATAGGGTAAACGGGATATGAGCCATATGCTCATATTCCTACATGAGCCATGCATGTCACGCCCACTGCCCGGCAGGGCCGGAACGTCCTCGCGAGCCTGAGTTGCGCCCGTGCAAGGCCATGTCTGAACAGAAGTTTGATAACTAGTTCACAAGGTCGTCATAGCGGAAGCATTGAATAAACACAAGTATGGAGTGAAATCAAAACTCTTTATTGATATTGAATATAATGTTACAAGCGGCGCTAGGCCGAGATTACAAGTCGCTCATGCTCTCTCTCTCGAAACAATAAAATGTGCCAAGCGGCTTACAACTTTGGGATGATACATATGCGATGTTCCAATACATTACATCATGTATAAGTTCTTCAGCTCCTGCCGTAACGTTTCAAGGCTTCAGAGTTAGCTCCACGCCTTAGCGCGCATGAGAGGATACTCCGCACCGAACAAGGTTCTCCCGCACCCTGCAAGCAATCAGGTGGATTATCAGTACATAAATGCACTGGTGGGGAGGCTTCTCGCCTGCTCAACAAATCCAAATACGTTCGCTTAGTTATGTGCACTCTATTGCTTGTTGTCTTTTTAGTCTTGTCTTAGGATCAGTTTTCATGGCATATAAATATAAAGCCTATCTCGTGTTGCAGTGCGCCATGCGATATAAGAGTAATACGACGAAACTTACCAACTTACCATTTGTCCTTCCCTGTCCACAATAAATCAAGTTAACCAAGCTACATAAATATATATAAAATGAAATCAAGGATCACATAAGTAAACACAGTATTACGAACGTGTTTCTGACTCAGGTGAACGAAGTATTCGTATTACTCAAATGTGTTATATATTCAGGTTACTCAGATGTGTTACATTCAAGTTACATTTCAGTTACTCAGAAGTATACATATTTCTTATAATAAGCTTGTTCAGATTACTTGTTTCAATGCAAATGAACTTGCACGCAGATTGCCGCAATCGAGCCAAACTTAATCTATATGAAACGGGTCGCTGGCATCAAAAGCCATTTATGGACGACGGTAGACGGGCCCTTCGACGGTTGGTTACAGTGACCTCGAAGCGTCGAACTACGACATATCGCACGATCACCCTCCCGGTAGCTCTCGTCCCAGCCTGGAGAGCCCGCGATATCCAGTTCCTCCCTGGCCGAACGGTACCAGTGTCCTGGTACTACTGTTTGTTCGAGTAACAAAACCTTGTACACAAGTTGTCCACGACCATGAAATCTCTTCTCTTTATTATTAACGGGCTCCCAGAGCCATTCTCTTTTCTTATTCATAACAGGCTCCTTGAGCCTTAACGGATTATCGACTCGGTTGGCGACGCTCCATCCAGCGCTGGTAGCGAGTCCTGCTGCACGTCTCCGACATACCCGTCTATAATCCTACTATATTTTCTTCTCTTTCTTTCTTCCTTTCTTTCATTCTTTTCTTTCAATCTTTTATATTATGCAGTTTCCGATACGGAAACCGCCTTGGCGACCTTATGGTCCCAAAGCCTTTTCATATTTTCATTACTTGACTCGGAATGACTATTTTGATAGTCTTCCTGCCTCAACAGAGTGAATCATATTTATGTTGTGCATCCAGACCATGGCATAAATAAGTGAAAGGCATTGCATCGGTGTACATGTTAAACATTAAAAGAGCAAGCAAGATAGTCTACTCAGCACATAAGCTACCGCCTAATGATGCAGTACGAGAATCAAGTATCGTTCCATTGTTTCGTTCCATGTTCTATGCATACTTATAAAGAGTGGGATTATTCTCTTAGCTAGATACGTTGAATCCTTTTGTTAGCATGCAATGGTTATCGTCTAGCGATCTAGCAAGTTTCGTCCATATTTTAAGTGTGAAGATCAAGTAAAGACAGGTTCATCGAAGCCACCCACCTTAGCGATGTATCGCTTCGGCCGAGTGAGACTCTGAGCGCGTCTTTGAAAAGTCTAAGTCTGAACTTCTGAAGGGTCAAGTCTGAATTCTTTTGCATCAAGCGGGTCTTCTCGTCCAGCTAGACGGGATGTGTCATCGCACTTGCGCCGTTTGAATCGGCTCTCCGCTTGAGCGGAGCGGGTCTTTACAATACACATGTGGACTAATAGGAATGGATTTCTACATCCCATGTGCATTAGTACACTCTATTCCTATTAGTCCACATGTGCATTAACTCATGTAGGAATATGAGCCTATAGTTCATATCCCGTTTACCCTATATATATATATATATAGCTTACGGGATAGTCATGAGATTATAAAAACACATACCAAAGGTTTCTCTTCAAAATCTCTCAATTGTTCTAAGATATAAAACAATTGAGAGAGATACTTGAATAAAATTGTTTTAGTTATAGATAAGATCCTGTATAACAACATAAAAAAAAAATCTCTCAATTGTTTTAAGATATTTAAATACATAAAATATAAAGGATATCTCTCGATTGTTTTAAGATATTTAAATACATAAACCGATGCAGTTCCTATTTCAAATTAATCACGAAAAAAGGAAATATATTTTAAAATTTTCAAATAACCCCGTAGCCCTCTAAAATGTAAACTTTTCCAAAATTTATTAATACTTATCATGTTAGTCAATTGTTTTAAGTTCTTTTTTGAATAAAATTGTTGTAAGTTCTTACGTATGAGATTCTATGCGACAAAATAAACAAAATATAAAAGATCTCTCAATTGTTTTGAAATATTTAAATACATAAATCTATGCAGTTCTCGATTTTAAATTAATCACAAAAAAAGAAACATAATTTAAAATTTTCAAGTAACCTCTTACCCATAGCCTCCGTTCACCCAGAGATAAATGTAAACGTTTCCAAAATTTATCATTACTTATAATGTTAGTCAATTGTTTTAAGTTCTTTTTTGAACAAAATTGTTTTAAGTTCTTAGATCCTTTATAACAAAATATAAAGGATATCTCTAAGTTGTTTTAAGATACTTAAATACATAAAAAAATATTTTTAAAGAGGGAGAGATTTGGAAGAGAAACCTTCCGTGTTTTTTTCAAGTCATGTAACTATTCAGTAAGCCACTCCCTTATTAGAAGGGGAGTTAAATAAATAAATAAATAAATGAATATATTTATTTATTTATTTATATAACTGAATATATATATATATATAATAAATAAATAAATAAATTCAGTTATATATATATATATATATATATATATATATATATATATATATATAGTGTATATGTACGTGAATTGCACGTATTTTATAGATAATTATTAGAAAGACTAAAAAATAACTGCTAATTATTCTAATATTTATTAAGAGTACTTAGGAAGTCTAAAAGACAAAATCTTAACTATTCTAAATTTATTATTATGTTAATATATATTGATATTATTTAATACGTAAGACTATTTATGAAGACCAAATGACAACTTTTGTAATTATATAGTTGTCCCCATTAACTTTAATGAACACTTTTAATTAGTTAATATGTGTAAGGGTATATTTGAAAAAAAAAATCACCGTAAAGCCAACTTTTGGCATTATATAGTAGTATAGATAATATATATAGATATTATTTAATACGTAAGACTATTTATGAAGACCAAATGACAACTTTTGTAATTAAATAGCTGTCTTTATTAACTTTAATGAACACTTTTAATTAGTCAATATATGCAAGGGTATATTTGGAAAACAAGATTCACGGTGAAGCCAACTTTTGGCATTATATAGTAGTATAGATATATATTATTTAATACGTAAGACTATTTATGAAGACCAAAGGATAACTTTTGTAATTACATAGCTGTCCCTATTAACTTTAATGGACACTTTTAATTAGTCAATATATGTAAGGGTATATTTGCAACGGTGAAGCAAATTTTTGGCATTATATATATATATATATATATATATATATATATATATATATATATATGCAGTTACCTACTTTTTCCATAAAGAATTATGCACGAGCAAGTACTAGAATCAGGTTTCAAGTAATCACAAGATTTTGAACTAATCTGTACGGTCCAAAAGATAGATCCATTTGTTGCTATTTCGGAAACATTCGGAGATGCATCGAAATAGTCACATAATTCCAAATATCAAACTTATAACAATTATATTTGTAAGAACAATTTCTTATTTTCAGCTTATATTACTGCAAGCATAGAATATAGTCTGCTAAATATATGGTCTGGCTTGATTATAAGTAACTAGTGTGGAGACCCCCTTCTGAAGCCATCCTCTTTCTTCTGCTTCCTTAATGTCGTCTTTCCTTCTTCAGTAATAGCTGGATACACATATATGCCATTTATATATTATAAGTGCATATGTGCATTTCTGTGAGGCACAAGTGAATTAGGGAAATGCCGTCGTGTCAGTAGAGTGCGTATGTTGTTTTTTAACCTATAGGACAGTTTATGTTGTTTTTGAACCCTATAGGACAGATTCCAAGAAATTTATGGGCCATATATGTATATTTTCCTGTGCACGTATGCCTCATGAAGTGTGTACATGGCATGTTATAAAGTGCATATATTGTAAATGAACCCTGAATGGTTAGCATTCTAGAAATGTACTTGGCTTATGCCTGCTTTGAAGACATGCATATACGTCAATCACATGGCTCCTAGAAGGGGCATATTGTCAAATATCTAATAGTACTGTTTCAGTTCTATATAAAAGTGTCTAGAATAAAGGCGCACACACATACTAAATTACTAATACATTTTCTTTTTCTCAAATCCACTATAAACATGTGGACGAATACTTTTGATTAGAGAGTCATTGTGTCATATATTGACGGGTCATCCTTTATGTGAATGTTTTAACTGTTCATTCTGAAATTTAGTATGTTCTTAAATATTTGTTTTAACTTTCAGCTGCTAGTTTAAGAGAATAAATAATTATAATACAATATATTTAGGAATATGTAGTGTAAAATATTTTATTATAAAAGAAAAACTTATGTTCCATGGGCACAGACAACATGGAATTTCAAACACATGGTCTATGCATAGATCTGAGCATGTTGCTCCAATAAAAAGGTGTAGATTTGACAATTTCCCAAGTTGTAGACATGGCTTTAAATGTTAAAAGTTTGTTTCTGCGTTTTTCTCATTAAAGAACTTTCTTCCTATAGGACTAGACCAAAATGAACACACGAGTTGAAACTATAAAAATGGACTTGGTGGTAATTAATATAATCGATGATATTATGGAGCATAATGGAGGAAATACTTTCATGTAGCCGACCCCAAAACATGGGATAAAGGTTTTGCTTGTCGTTTATTTTTGTCCATTGTTATAAAAAGCGCTAGGCGGAGTCGGCACGGCGGAGGTCCGCCTAGCGCCTAGGCCGCCTAATTTTTAGTTTTTTTTTGAAAATTTTAAAAAATTTGAAATTTGAAAATTTGAAGTTATAAAATCCAAATCCTATCTTAAAACCAAAACAAATATCCACAATACAACTAAGAACAAAAAAAAAAAAAAAAAAAAATCCGCCGCCTAGGCCCGCCTAGCCGTCTAGGCCACCGCCTAGGGGGTTTTCGGTGTGGTGGGCCGGCGCCTAGCGCCTAGGCGGTCACTTGGCCCGATTTTTAGAACACTGTGTTTGTCTATGGAAGAATCATCGAGCTAATTGACAAAGTAACCAAATGCTTGGTATAGTTCATTTTATACACTCATTTCTAATTGCATATAGGGGTCATACTAACAAGAGTTCAAACAAATCTCAGCACATTTAATATGTGTATTCTGTTGTTAAAAATGGGGAACACAAAGTTTTATTAGGTAAGCTTCCCTGCAGAACATAGGTTCTAACATATAATAATGGATATTGCTGCCTCATGCTATATTTGTCCATTTTATTGCAAAATTTCATTTTCTTTTGCTACAGATGAGATCAAACCATCTCATTTGGGTCTTGAACAAGACGCACAACTAGCACGAATATGGAAGGCAACAAATTCTTCCAATGGGAAAAAGGGAAGTAATGGGAGCAACCAGTATCTGCCTCCAATCAAGTATTTGCACTTGCATGAGTGTGAAAGCTTTTCTGTAAGTGTTACAACTTCTCTTGCTATAGTGTGGATTTTTCCACTCAAGTCAATGTAACACAGACGTTGCTAATGCTTTCTGGTTAATGTCACTGCTGAATGGAAATGAGTTTAAAACTCTGGCTTTTGTCTAAAGGAGCATTCATGAGCGTCATGTTATTTTTCAACATATTTGCAGATCGGAATATTTATCATGCCTCCTTCGTCTGTAATACCTCTTCATAATCATCCTGGAATGACTGTGTTGAGCAAGCTACTGTATGGCTCTTTGCATGTCAAATCATATGACTGGATTGACATTGAGAGACCTCTAGATCCATCAAAAGGTGTGTTTTCTCTTCCTTGTTGATTTAATCTATGTTGATTGATGTCTATAGATCTTGATTCTTGAAATGTACACCAAAAAGAAGGGGAAAAAAGAATTTTCTTCCAAACTTGTGAGGATTATAATGGAATTTATGGGAAAGACGACTGATTTCAAATGCTTCAAAATATAAATATGGATCCTTTTTAAGTAAACATCAATACTTTAACCTATTCCTCAAATATTCTTTAATCTTTGTCAGCTTCTTGTACAGCACCTCAAGTGAATATGAATAATTTGCTTGGAATTTTCTACCTTTCCTATAGAATCAGCTGTGTTTCTTACTTTCCTATTACGTCCCCTAAACCTTATGCTTCATATTTGCATCCCACATTTTCCTTTTTAGTATTACTCCCTATTGTGAAGACTATTGGCATTTGAAATCTTGTCCTACTTTCCTATTACCTTCCCTAAACCTTATGCTTCAATCTTGTCCGGCATCTTGGACAAGGATGGCGACTTATATGGATGTTGGCATCTTCTTCTCCGGGGGTTTCCAAATGATGATTTTTTTCTTCTTCTTGTGCTATTTCTTTTTGTGATGTAAGAGGAAAGCAAGACATGTAAAACAAAACATAAAAAAAAAGAGAAGAATGTTTTTTTATGGGGCAATGTCTCGTACCCCTCGATTCGCTATGCGACGATCGGAACATCTTTCTTGCCTTTCTTTCATTTTTCTTCTGGGATTTCTTCAGATGCGAAAACACTACATTTGCTCCATCTTATGGGATTTCTTCGATATCCTCGACTTTCTATAGTTCATTTTTCAGGATTTCTTTATTTTTGGAGTCTTGGCTTTCTGGATATTTTCTTCCGAGATTTATCGTCTTTTCGAATCCCGGTTTACTTATGATATTTTCTTTCAGGATTTCTTGTATTTCAGAGCCCTAACCTACTTTCAATATTTTATTTCCGAGATTTCTCGTCTTATAAAGATCTGACCTACTTTCGATGTGTTGTTTCCGGATTTCTCATTTTTCGAAGCCCCGACCTACTTTGATGATTTCTTCCAAGATTTCTTTGATTGTGGATCCCCGAATCTCTTTCGACTTCTTCCAATTTTTTTTCGGTTTTCTGAAACCCCACATTTTATGGATCTTTTTGGGATGTCTTCGGTTTTTGAAACCTAGTTTTTTAGTTCAGTTCTTTTGAGATTTCTTCAGTTTTGAAGCCACAACGTTTCAGATGAGGACTTGCTTTCACCAAGTTTCAGCTTGTGGAGTCATGTTGTATAGTAGTTTTTTGTGTGTGTTGTAGAGTAGGTTACTTGTCCTTTTTCTCCCCATTTATTACTTGATATGTTTTCCATTTGTACTTAGGTTTAGTAATGTCATTAGTGATGTCACAAGGATTGTATAGCATATACATTGTAAGGTCTTGAGCTTGAATGAGATGTAATCCCATTCTTGTCACAATGTAACTTGTACTTTGAACAAAAGGCATTTAAGTTCGTAGTTGCGAGTCAATATGGTAAGATCAAGCTCAACATTGATGGAAGCGTCACAAAATAGTATGGCAGATATGTGTATGGAAGAGTCTTCCGAGATGACAAGGGACAATGGCTTGGAGGATACTATGGGAAGCTCAACTAGTGCAATAGCCTTGAGGCCAAGCTGTATGCCATTTTGGCTGGTCTGGAACTCATCAGAAGTGATCAACGAAATAGTGTCATTGTAGAATATTACTCTAGCGTATTAGTAAACCTTACAGAGTTATGCTGGGAGTTACAAAATTCTGTTAGGAATTTGGTGTCTGATTACATTTTCTTGAAGTTTGCGTGTTTTTTCAATAAGGTGATGACTTAGGTTCCTTATGGGCATAGTATCGAACGCTGCATATTGTAAGGTTTGTTGAACTTGAAGATGTTTGGGGCCTTGGGCCGCTCATGAGCTTGGTTTCAAATACAATGATTTAGGTCCTTTTCTAGGCCAATAAGTTTTGTTTGATGGTTGGATCAAATTGCAATGGCCATAATTGGCAAATAGTAATATTTGTATGAATTACTGGAAGGAAAAAAATTGTTGTGCATCTTCTTCATCACTAAATCGTTATGTTTGGTAATAACTATTTTCCTTTAGCTAGTCTTATCCAGTAGGTACTTCAAATGGTTTAATACAAATATCTAAGATATATATCTACTACATATTTAAGTATTTGTAGGACGAACTCTTGGATATATAGCTGGTCTTATCTTGCAATAAATATCTGAAAGTATTCCATGTGTAGAAATAATCAAGGTCTTTTAATTTCCGAAATAAGATTGATATACTGATCTCTCTTGAATTATCATGTCTTCAACTATATGGTTTGCAGTTTTTGAAAAATGAAAGTCAATGTGCATTACGTATGGCTATAATGAGCGGCAGTGATTGTGTGAATGCTTTTCCCAATGATGACCCACATATGGAATCAAATACTCTAATTCTGTGTTCATGTGCATCTGACTTGAGTAGTTGGCTCATGATGGTCATACCAAAAATTCCCTACCTGGATTCTAAGGAGGTTCTACTATCGTCAATTAAGGTTAAGGTTTTGCAATTTCACAAGCAGGTCGATTTGTCAAATTCATAATAAGTAATGACCAATTATTAGGATGACAATCTATTTCTTTAAGGACAAGGCCATCTATAAATAATGTCTTTCAATATAAAGGTCATAAATATTAAAAAGAGAGGATAAAAAATGGGTGCATCCATGGAAAGTTGGTGACAAAACACGGAAATGTCGATTGCTGAAAACCAACGACACAAGATAACATGGCTAATTCTCAAACATGAGAATCAAAAGAGAAAACTCTTTATTGATAGAGAGAACAATACAATCAAACTTGTCTTTACTCTTTTGCAAAGTAGAATTTATAAAAAAAGATAACTTAAACCCTAAGGAAGACTCCTAAACAAACTTGGAAAAAAAGACCAAAAATGCTAAAATTTATCTACAAATCAGCCCAACCAAAATAGGCCCAACCACCTTGAACTGGTATACCTGTTTGGCCAACTGGTATATTGGTTGGTACACCAAAATAAAGTTCACCAAGATCTTCGCATTAAGCATTTCGGTACCAGACTAAAACTGGCTCTTTATAGCATTTGCGTCAGACCCCTTCTGTTGTAGAGAACCCGATCCGAGTTCTTGTTTCACCATCTGGATCAGGTGCCCAAACGATATTATCTCCTTCCGAAAGCACATCGTGAGTTGGGCATCAACGTTGGGAACCTTGGGCTTACGGTGCTGATATGGAATTTTTGCAGCAACTTGTTTCTTCTCGTACTAGCCTTAGTCGCTCCCGTACCTCGTGAACTCTATGGACTTGGTCCGCTAAATTATCAAATGTCATGCTCTTCTCTGACCCATCCAAAGCCTCTTTCAACTGCTCCCGTACCTCATGCTCTTCTCTGACCCGTACCTTCGCTTCTTCTTAGGGAACTTATCCTCCAATGGACATATTGGGCAATGTGGTATGTTCGATAAATTTGTCCGAGGAACAAGATGATGTTGTGCTAGGTATCACACATGGTTAGTAGTCCTCTAGGAAACTCCAGCCGTAGAACGTCGCAAAACTTGTGGAGTACTGGTCACACTTCTGCTAGACTCGCTTCCTTCCTCCGTTGACTCTTCAGTCTCTACGTTTTTCTTAGCTACCAAGTTAATGCACCTTCTGGGCACATATAAGACACGAGAAACGAAGCAACACGTACACTACGACACATTTTTTCCTTAAAAACTAGGATATGGCATGTTAACGACACGCTATATATACTATTAGAATAAGACAAATTAGCGATGCATAAAAACGTCGGTAATTTGTCAAAAAATATCGTTAATTTAAATTAGCAATGTTATTAACGACGTTTCAAGGAAGTCGCGTTTTAGGAAAACGTCGCTAACAAGGAAAACGTCGCTAACAAGGAAAACATCGCAAAAAGTCGCTATAGCGACGTCAAACTGTCGCTAATATTTATATAATTAGCGGCGATCAGCGTCACATCATCGCTATATTAGCGACGCATGATGTGTCGATAAACGTTGCTAATATTTATATAATTAGCGATGTTTGCTACAAAATTAGCGACATTTTGCTAAGTCAGGATGACATGGTAAATATTGCCTGGTCGACGTCTATGGTACAGAGTAGCAACGTTCCGATACCAATTAGCGACGTTATTATGCGTCACTGATAGTCGCTAAACGTCGCTATTCTGTAAAACAAAATAAAAATATATGCAGTAAAAGGTTTCCATAACAATCTGCTTGCAGTTTGTACAAATAGATTCACTGTTTATATAAATAGACTCGGAACAACCCTTCGTTGAATTTTCGGGGTTCGCCGACCCTTTCGGTGGAACACTCAACACCGATAAATTTACATGCAGGAAATAGGAATAATAAAGTAAAATTTTAAGAAAATGACACATTGAAATTACAAATTGAGTCTCAAGATATATATATATATATATATATATATATATATATATATATATATCTACTATATAATGCCAAAACTAGGCTTCACCGTGAAAAATTTTCGTTCCAAAAATACCCTTCAACATATTTAATAATTAAAAAGAATACCTACAATAAATTTCAATGACAACCATTTAAGAGATACAATAATGACAGCCATTTAAGAGATGCAATAAATTCCACTGACAATCAAAGGGTTTATGCTAAAGTAAACTAACTCATCAATATCATTCACTCCAATATACGTGCAAAGCACGTGCATATATACTAGTATATATAAAGAATAAAATAAATATTTAGGAAACATAACTAGGACTGAGTCCTCAACAAATAAAGTCTGCAACACTCAACTATCTCAATAAATGTATGAAAAAAATACATAAAGTATCCAAGATCATGGGCCAATCAATACACAAACAAACAAATAAACTATCCTAACTAGGACTACTGCCGATCTGGATTTTCATTTTCTCTAGCATGAAGTCCTACTTGTCTCATTATTGCAAAATTAAATTTTTCGTCAACGACTTATTAAATAGGTAATCATTTAGTAAAATTGTGCAGGTAGAAGTGCACACTAGAAAAGAGTGCTTGATCCATACATCATCATTGCCAATTGTGGTGATGGATATAAATAAAGCAATATCTTACTCGATTTTGATCATTAAATTGATGGATACATAAAGCAATATCTTACTGGGCACTAGGCAATGACACAAGAGAGGACCGTCCCATCTAGGACCCAAGATACTGTCAAGGGTCCAAGGTATGATTCACGATAGAGTTCAAGTATATGAGATATTTTATTATAGTTCTAGGCCAATACTCTATCGTCCTGTAAAGCTCTACAGTTTGTGTTTTAACCTTACCCAATCAGTAGCTGATCATGACCTAACCCACTATTTCCATAAATATTTGAACCCCAATCCTTTTTCTACTAAGAGCCAATCTTCTTTTACAACCAACTTTCTCTCTTTGTCAATTCCATACATTGTCACTCTCGCACCCCCACCCCTACATACAGCACGGAACACCAACACAACTCCCTTTAGCTATCTCACACAATACCTGTGCAGTTAATAACAGTTTTTTCATGATAACGGTCCAGTAGAGTTATAAATATATCACCGATATATCGGTTTTATAACGGTAAATATCGGTTTGTATTTTTAACACAATTTTTATATATGGACAATACACTTAATAGTTTTCTATTATAAAATATGCAGAAAGTATACATATTGTCGAGAAATCCAAGAGATCCAAAATAAAGGAGATCACTTGAGGAACTACATCTCTGAATAAGTTTGATGCATGGAGATTTTGATGACAGAAGATGTAATCTCCATTCTTCATTGATGTGAATGTCATATCATTCAATATCGATTTTTCTGTAGCAAAACTAGAATGTCATATCATTTAATATCGGTTTTTCTGTAGCAAAATCAAAACCGTGAGAAATCATTTTTTTTGTAAACCGATATTTCGAAAAATATCGGCCATATCGGTCGATAATATCGGTTCCGATATTTTACCGATATTTCTGCAAAAATATATCGGTCCAAGACCGATACCATTATATATCGGTTATATAACCGATATATAACCGTTTTTGACTGCTTAGCACAATACACCCCCCTAAAATCCCATGCACATCAATAGCTTCTTTCTAGAACATGTTTGTGTCGATACGAGTCGACAGATCCGGATCGTGGTACTAAATTTTTTTTAACAACTCAAACATGTTCGTGTTCGTGTCCAACTCAAACATGTTCGTATCAGTGTGTGTGCGTGTCTGTGTTAGTGTGTCTGTGATAGTATGTGTGTCGTGTCGGTGTCTGTGCTACGAGAGAGAAATAGGGTTAGGGTTTACCGAGACGGGAGGGTTGACCGAGGAGGGGGGTCGACCGGAGGGGAGGACCGGTGGTGGTGACCGGAGCTGTAGAGAGGAGGAGCGGTGAGGCGGAGTGCCGGAGGAGATGTAACGTCCCGCAACCGCACGGTGCGTTACGCTGAGTCGGATTTAATGAGGCAATAGCTGGTTACATTTTGATTTGTTGGATTTGGGAACAAGTATTGATTAAGTTGGTTTCATGTGCAGATTGCTAGCGGAGTTCGATGGAAATCAGGTGTTCGTTCAGAGCAGTACTGAGATAGCTGGATTGGAACGATAATGCCGTCTTCCTTAATCCGATCGGTCGGATGATTTGGAGAGCACGGCCTGCTCGCACGGTCATACCAGTTGAGTAGATCGTGCTTTGCATCGGACCACAGGTTCAAGGGATCGGCCGTATCGGCAGGACATGATGCTTAACGGAATCAAACTTGGTGAGTGGGTTCTGTCCCTTCTCCTCTACTCCTTCATGCCTAATAATATGGAACACACGTAAAGGCTTGAACACTTGGACTGGAACTTGGGAATCACTACACTGTGGCGTGCATAGAGTGTACGTCGTTTGCTTGGATAGATTTGTGGTTTGAATTGGTTTTCGCGTTGGGCAGTTGGAGCTAGAATTAGATTATATATTTGGGGCAGTTTGAGAGATAATTGGAATTATGCTTGAACAGTTGGAATTGTACATCTTGGTTGGAACATCGGGAATTCGGACGAGCGAGCGTGCATCCGTGCACGAGTATCACTTGGACGCTTTGTCAAGTGAAGCGTGCAGTTGTGGTTCAAAACGGAACAACTGCATCGGCGAGGGCATTGTGCCACTGTTGGGGCATTGTGTCACGGAATTGTTCTGAGCGAGGGGTGTTGCACCAATTGGAACATTGTGTCGAGAAGCGGCATAGTGCCTATGGGGATAACTTGAGATTTGTGCCTTGGGTTATATGTTGGATAATTGGTTGGATGAGTCTAGGATCGTTTGGTGGGGCGAGAATGTTCGATCCTCTCGTTATACCTACTTGGTGTCTGCATTGATCACGGACAACCTGTGTTGCACGGGATTTCGTCTCCTCGAACGGGATAGGCTCCGGAGCACCGGGACCGTTCGGCCATGGAGGAGACAATGGTAACGTGCCTTGGGCGCGGTGCCGGTAGTTCGATACGAACAGGCGTGCTAGCTACCCGGTCTGGATCGGGTAGAACTGCACTTGATCAGTCCGATCAGTCCTGTATGGCTTGGCCAGTGACTTCATATAGATAATAGTTGGCTTGCATTATTTTGGTTGGTTTGTGCTTTCGCGTAGGCGGCGACCACCTTGCCTCGGCAAGAGTGCATATCGAGATTGGATTATAAGGTTTGGTTTGAGGATGGATATTGAGGCTTGTAAATAGTTCGATAGGTTTTCGTGTTGATTGGGTTTGAGTAGGACGGTTTGCATGCTAGTTTTCTTCGAGTTGGTTATATATTGCTTGTCGATTGGTTTGAGTTGAATGTTTGCATGTTTAATCTGTTTTACAGCTTTCCTTAACATGTCACACCCTATGCCATGAAATGAATCTAGGATTCAACTAGAAAGATCACCATATAATCTGTTTGGCTTAGACGAGTGGGTTACCCCGCTCACCAGTACGTCTGTGTATTGACCCACGTTTGTGGGCAATATTTTAGGTACGCAGGTATAGTGGCGCTGCTTGGATATACGGGACATAATGTATGAACGGTATCTTTGTGGGTAGAGAAAAGAGCAAGAGTATTACATTCGCCTTTGTGGCATTCTCTTTGTGGCATTTTATTTGGACCCTATCGAGAGCTTCGCTGCGTATTACTCTGATGTGTGCTTGGTACACAATACTTGACTTTCGCTACAACTTGGTCGTTTCGATGATAACTTTGGTGTTTGACAACATCGCCTTGTACGAGCGCAACTCCAGGCTCGTACGGCATCACGTCCCGATGAGAACGATTGTCCTGCGGGAGCGCTGCAACGTGGTGATTCACGTTCAGCGGGGACATTGAGCTTGCGGGAGATTGAGACGTGACATATTGGTATCAGAGCAACTGGTTCATTTCCTCGGACTTGGTCCTTCGTTTCATCACAAACTCTAAATAGCTTCTGCGTGTCGTTTAACTCTTGGCTCTACTCGGTGCCGCATTGGTTGTTTCATGCAATAAGTCTACATATTGCTGGTTGTGACTGCAAGTTGTTTTCGTTGCGTTTCTTTTGTTGGTTTTCGGTAGATCGTTTAGCATCATTGGGCGTTGTTGCATTTGTGCAGCAAGTTGAGAGGGGTGTCTTTGCGTTAGTTTGGCTTGTTATTCGGGGAGTTTCTGATTGTATCAGTGGATCAGTTGGTTGACAGACGAGATTGGTTATGCGGCATGTTGTGAGTAGAAGCATTGGATTGAGAATGGATCGTTGCACGATTTGCTCGTGTAGCGAATAGTTGGATGGAGTTTGATTTTTGGCTGGGTATATCACAGAGAGCGTTGCACGAGTTGTTCGTGTGGCGCATTGGTTGAGCAGGTTTGAGTTTGGCTTGGGAATATCAAGAGTGTTGCACGAGTTGCTCGTACAACAAATGTAACGAACAGTTGGGTATTGGGTTGGATTACTTGGAAGAGATCGTTGCACGGGTTGCTCGTGTAGCGAAAGTATCGGACGGTTTGAGAATAGTTGGAAGTATTCAGAATGGAACATAGCACAAGTTGCATAGCGAGATTGATGGAAAGAGTTGGATGGTTAAAGCATTGACTAAGTTTCGTATCAGACTTGAGTTGGGGATGACAGGATCACGCATAAGGGATGTCTCGAACGGATCTTGGATCAGTGCAAAGGAATTGTGATGCGAGTAGCGACTTGATTCGGAGTGGTATATGGTATACCGTATTGTGAACTTGGCATTGGAATATGTTGGATAGACCTTAAAGAAATTGCCTCAACGGACACGGGTAACAGGAATATAAGTTGGTTGGTACATATCGGCTGAGTTGGGAAGAATAAAAAATGGAGCAAGCGAATATTGAGTTGAGCAATCGAGAACGGGCTTTGTGCAAATGGAAGTATCGTTGGACTTGAGAGATAGACAAGATCGGAACAAGCAATGGGAAGAGTGTTTGGAAATTTGAGGGATTGAGGCGGACAAAGTGTTGGAAACAAGTTGAGATAGTCAGATGGAAAGCTGAATATCAGAGTTCGCTTGCACGAGTTGGAAGTTCGGTGGAGCATTCATGAATGCAAAGAGAGAGTTGAACATGAGGAACAAACAGTTGGGATACGCTTGAGCAAGCGATGGTGAATCAAAGGATAGCGAGCACGAACTACGAAATTTGGAAACACATTGGAGCTGTTGGTTGAGAAATGAAACACGATCTGGTTTGGAGGGGCAATGCGATGGATTCATACGAACTTAAAAGTATCTTGGATATTGGTGCTCGGGAAGTTTTCAAGCTTAGCGGAAGTAAAATTTGGCGAAATAGTGCCACGATGGTGGACGGATTCTCCGGAAGATATAAACGGACATGAGGCAAGTCTAGTTGATGTTAAGTCAGATTGGAAGTTAGCACTTGCAGTACTGAGGCGGATTGAGGCAACAAGGCAATACAGATTTGAGATTTATGTTGGAACTGATGCACGAGTCATTGAGAATGTGTGGACTAATCGGAACATAGAGAAAATCAAGACTGGCTAAGGAATGAAACGAGAGATTGGATTGTGACGGATGGACTTTTGAAGATAGCTAAACTAGAGAGCAACGTTGGAGCAAATCACTGTGCTGCTCGAGCAAGTTAGACGTGCATTGTGGAACACGGCAAACAGATAAGAATTGGAGCAAGTCATTGGTTTCAGGAATCATTGCAAGTGGTAGTGCGAGAAGTCGAACATGGCAGTTCAAATTTTTTGATGGATTCAGGGCAGAACGACGGATTGATGGAAGACGGTTTCAACGAGCACAGTTCTCGAATTGTGGCTTGGATAGATAGCAAGACTCTAGGTGGTTAAGCGACGTTTGGTTGACAGATCGTCAGAGGTAGTGCATGAAGTTCTCGGATTCGGAAGTTCGTTTGGATGTAATGGTTGGATTATGGCTCGGATTTGCAAATGAGATATAGCATAGTTCGTAGTAACTGTCCATCGTGATGACTTACAATTATCGAGCGTAGCTTCGGGACAACTGACCCTAGCGACTTGACCGCCAAATCAGAGATGAATATTGTAGACCCATAGAACGACCCTTGCGGCGGCGCATTTGGTAATGCGTCGAGGGCAGATGTGAGTAGTGTGTGTGGTCTAAGTGACTGAGTGTTGGATTTGAGAGATCCTTGTGATAGCCTTCAGCTGAAGATGCAGCCAGAAGATCGAAGCGATGGTGGGAATGGCCTAAGTCAACTGATGAGATTCAGAGTCGCAGATTTTTGAAGATAGCATCGCCTCTGACTCGTCGTGCCCGGAAGGGAATATCATTCTTATGAATTGACGACTGTGAAACTAGCTTGTGAAGTTAAAGCAGTGGCTCGTTCAGATCAAATCATTGCAATACTGGAAGGAACAGATGTGCCTCAGATTTACAAGATGCATCGAAACTTAGTCTGGGATGTGTGCTCGTACGGTAGGCGAATGTGATATCCTGTGCTTCGAGGCAGTGGAAGCAGCGCGAAGAACTATTCTATGCGCAACCTAGGAATTGTGGCGAATGTGTCCACGTTAAAATCGTGGCGACACTATCACTTTGGTGTGGTGGCGAAATCTTTGTGGATCACATGAACCTCAATATAGATGTTCATGCAGTGAGGTATTGAGATTGAGGAAAAGGTGTTGGACTGAGCTCATCTAAGAGCAAAGTTTGATATTTGGGTAAGTCGCCTAGCTGAGGTAGTATCAGTTGTGATGATCGTTCGGTGCAAGAGATAATATTTGGAGATAGTGCATGCAGAACAGGGTGCTACTGTGGATTCAGAAATAGTTGGATGGATTGAGTTGGAACATGAACTAATTTGAGTCAGGTGGGAAGATCGTCGGTGCGAAATCATCATACTTGAGGATAACGCTTGTGCGAATATGTTGGAATGAACGTCAAGATTTGGTTCAATTGGGAGTAAAGTAAATGAATGCCTCGGACATAAAGATACCCTTGTAACTTGTCCAAATTCGCTATCGCTATGCTCGACTGAAATGCATGTATTTCAGGGATGCCTTAAATATGTGTACGATCCAAAACTAAGCGATATGAGAAATTCGTATTGAGCTGCAAGGAGGATGTGGGAATATGGAATTTGTGCGATGCGTTCAGCGCGAACGAGATACTGAATCGGGACCAAGAGAATGTGAGTTGCATGGAGCAGAGTTATGAATTGGACAAGCGGCATGTTAGTAAGGAATGGAAACTGGTTTGGTTCGGGGACGAACCTGATTCTAAGTGGTATATTATGTAACGCCCCGCAACCGCACGGTGTGTTACGCTGAGTCGGATTTAATGAGGCAATAGCTGGTTACATTTTGATTTATTGGATTTAGGAACAAGTATTGATTGAGTTGGTTTCATGTGCAGATCGCTAGCGGAGTTCGATGGAAATCAGGTGTTCGTTCAGAGCAGTACTGAGATAGCTGGATTGGAGCGATAATGCCGTCTTTCTTAATCCGATCGGTCGGATGATTTGGAGAGCACAACCTGCTCGCACGGTCATACCAGTTGAGTAGATCGTGCTTTGCATCGAACCACGGGTTCAAGGGATCGGTCGTATCGACATGATGCTTAACGGAATCAAACTTGGTGAGTGAGCTCTGTCCCTTCTCCTTACTCCTTCATGCCTAATAATATGGAACACACGTAAAGGCTTGAACACTTGGACTGGAACTTGGGAATCACTACACTGTGGCGTGCATAGAGTGTACGTTGTTTGCTTGGATAGATTTGTGGCTTGAATTGATTTTCGCGTTGGGTAGTTGGAGCTAGAATTGGATTATATATTTGGGGTAGTTTGAGAGATAATTGGAATTATGCTTGAACAGTTGGAATTGTACATCTTGGTTGGAACATCGGGAATTCAGGCGAGCGAGCGTGCATCCGTGCACGAGTATCACTTGGACGCTTTGTCAAGCAAAGCGTGCAGTTGTGGTTCGAAATCGAACAACTGCATCGGCGAGGGCATTGTGCCATTGTTGGGGCATTGTGCCACGAGATTGTTCTGAGCGAGGGGTGTTGCACCAATTGGAACATTGTGTCGAGAAGCGACATAGTGTCTATAGGGATAACTTGATATTTGTACATTGGGCTATATGTTGGATAATTGGTTGGATGAGTCTAGGATCGTTTGGTGGGACGAGAATGTTCGATCCTCTCGTCATACCTACTTGGTGTCTGCATTGGTCACGGACAACCTGTGTTGCACGAGGTTTCGTCTCCTCGAACGGGATAGGCTCTGGAGCACCGGGGCCGTTCGGCCATGGAGGAGACAATGGTAACGTACCTTGGGCGCGGTACCGGTAGTTCGATACGACCAGGCGGGCTAGCTACCCGGTATGGATCGGGTATAACTGCACTTGATCAATCCGATCAGTCCTTTATGGCTTGGCCAGTGACTTCATATAGATAAGAGTTGGCTTGCATTATTTTTGTTGGTTTGTGCTTTCGCGTAGGCGGCGGCCACCTTGCCTCGGCAAGGGAGTGCATATCGAGATTGGATTATAAGGTTTGGTTTGAGGATGGATATTGAGGCTTGGAAATGGTTCGATAGGTTTTCGTGTTGCTTGGGTTTGAGTATGACGGTTTGCATGCTAGTTTCCTTCGAGTTGGTTATATAATGCTTGTCGATTGGTTTGAGTTGAATGTTTGCATGTTTAATATGCTTTACAGCTTTCCTTAACATGTCATACCCTATGCCATTAAATGAATCTAGGATTCAACTAGAAAGATCACCATAATTTGTTTGCATTCACTATTTTACTTAGTGTCGGCTTAGACGAGTGGGTTACCCCGCTCACCAGTACGGCTGTGTACTGACCCACGTTTGTGGGCATTATTTCAGGTACGCAGGTGTAGTGGCGCTGCTTGGATATACGGGACATAATGTATGAACGGTAAGTATCTTTGTGGGCTAGAGAAAAGAGCAAGAGTATTACATTCGCCTTTGTGGCATTTCATTTGGACCCTATCGAGAGCTTCGCTGCGTATTACTCTGATGTGTGCTTGGTACACAATACTTGACTTTCGTTGCAACTTGGTCGTTTCGATGATAACTTTGGTGTTTGACAACATCGTCTTCTACGAGCGCAACTCCAGGCTCGTACGACATCACGTCTCGATGAGAACGATTGTCCTGCGGGAGCGCTGCAACGTGGTGATTCACGTTCAGCGGGGACTATTGAGCTTGCGGGAGATTGGGGCGTGACAGGGGAGGAGGACTGCTGGAGGGGAGAAGGAGCGCCGGTGGGGAGGGGAGGAGGAGTCCCGAAGGGGAAGGGGAGCGACGTTTGGGGGGAAATTTCGATTTGGGAGAATTTCAAATGGGGGAAAGTGAATTCGATTGGCTGTATATGAAAAGATTTAACGACGTTTGGTCGTCGCTAAACGTCGCCAACATTAACAAAATTGGCGACGTTCAACAAACTAAGTCGCTATACGTCGCTAATTGGCGACTTTCAACAAACTTTCAACGGCTTACAACGATGTTAAACCCATAATACCTAACTATAGTCGCTACGTGTCGCAATTAGTCGCAGACAATTTCGTATTGCGACATCAATTATAGACGTCGCTAATTTCCGTAATATTAGCGACGTATTACTCTAGAAGCGCTAAAGACGTAGCTAATTTGACTTATATATATATATATATATATATATATATATATATATATATATGTATATATATATATATTTTAGAACATGTAGTTATCCATGATCGCTCCCAGAATTCGAACACCGCCTATATATATATATATATATATATATATATATATATATATATATATAATTCATTATCTTCATCTTTAAGAAGTAGGTATTAGATTTTGGTGAAATTAAAATGCTCACAACAAAATGCTTAAGTTTTACCTTTTGTATTTGATTTTTATCCTTAAAAAACACTATAAAAGTGTTCTAGACGTAATCAGAGTGTCTATATCTGACACGTGTCCGTCTTCGTTGATTGTCCATGCCCAATTTCAAATAAAATATATGGAAACGTAAAAACATGTCTGAAGAGTGTCCGTGAGTGTTGGTGTCCGGTATGTGTCGGACACAGAGACACGTTACTAGGAGTGTCCGTGCTACATATGGATTGGACATATGCATTGGAGAGGATAAATGCAACAGTTACCAAGTGTTGGGATATTAGATAACAGAGCTCCTACAACAAGAGCGATAATTGTGAACAATCTTCAAACTTGGATTGAGGCTGTGAATAAAATAAGACATTTGCTAATGTTAGAATGGAACTGGCCCTTGTGAACAAGGATTCCTGTAAGCAACCAAACCCCCAAAAATTAAATCTGCGTCTTGTGCCTAATGTCTTACATTTTCACTGCCTCTCCCAAGCTTAGAATATATGAGGACTATTGCATCAGCCTGGATAAAGGAGGGTTAGGTAAACGACAGGCAAGATCATAAAACATCGTCGGATCTCTTTGAAATGAAATCATAGCCAGCCCCTAATGTTTGGGATAAAGATTTATGTTGTATATCTTTGTTTTTTTTTTTTTTTGTATCTCTGAAATATGTTTTTAGGGAAGTATGCATATTTTGAGCTCTTTGTAAATCTAGTTCTAGTACTAGTTCTAGTTCTAGTTCATAATATTATAATCTTTACTTATTTTCATGTTAATATTAATTACAGTTTTACTAAGATTCTCATCTATGAATTGACAGCAAGACCTGCAAGGCTCGTTAAAGACGGTGTGATGTCAGTACCTTGTAGCTCGACAGTTCTTTATCCTACCAGCGGGGGCAACATTCACTATTTTAAAGCCACAACTCCATGTGCTCTCTTTGACATCTTAACACCACCATATTCATCAGAGGATGGGCGGCACTGTTCCTATTTCTGCGAGTGTTTGAAAAAGGATCAACTCGGTAGCCCATTTTTTTCATCCACCTCACTATTTTAATCTTTTGATCGTTTTTTCCTATTGCAAAGTTTCTTACTCATTATCATCTTCAGAGGATTATTTGGAAGACATATTACCAAATGGGATTAAGGCTTCTGAAGTGCAGTGTTTGGAAGAATATCAGCCTCCAGATAGCTTCGTCATTAGGAGAGGGTTGTATAAAGGCCCTTCAATTAGAAGTTGAGTGTTTAGATAGTGTAACCTTTCATTAGATATATTTGCTTTCAGTGGTAACATAGAGTCAGTATTCCTTAGTTGGCTGTTATCTGATTTGTGAATGGCGTTGAAATAATTAATTCATAGTAAGCAGCTGAAAATGTACGAGAATAGATTTCTGCTTTATTTCTCTCAGTGTCAATGGGCTGGAAGTTACATTTTGATTCTATGTTTGCGGTTCCAGCATCCGTCCATCTGTCCCTTTTGTTATGTTGGGTTTGATAATATACGAACCAGAATATCTGAGGTGTATATGAGCATTATAATCACCATACTACATCAGTTTAAGATGATATTATACTGAATAATTGTGCACTATTTTGTGAGGTAATTATGGAATTCTTTGAATAATGGTTCATCAGCAAATGATGATAATATATCAATGCCATGTAATGGTGATAATTGAATCTTATTTTGCTGCAGCACTTTCTTTTGTAGAACATATTCGTACATGTTGAATGCTAGCGTTGATTTTATTGGCCCCATCATTAGGTCAGGCTTATCCATCAAGAAGACAATTCATGTACCAAACCGGTTAGCCAATCAGCGTTAGGTTCTCTCCTGTTTATGATATGTTCAGTGGCTTTTCTGCTACTCTCTGATTATTGTAGATTTCAACCTCTAGTCGATTAGACGAAGAGGGAGGAAAAGAAAAACATTGTTCCTCTTTGCTTTGGAGCTTTATTTTAACTCAATTCTGCAGGTTGGTCACAAAGCCCCCAGTAGGCCAATTTTCTGGACATGGGATCAAGAGTATGTTGGGCTTGACCCCTAAAAGCCGAACCATACTTGAATCAAGCTTTGGGTGGTCAGGCCCCAACCTAAGAAAGACACCCAAACTAAAACAGTTTTCCACAGTACTTACAGCTGGAAAATTTTGAAAAACTTGGAACTTGTTTGAAGTTTACTGGAAAAAAAAATCTTGCTATGTCAAGGACATGGCACATCCAGTGCAACAGTAAATAGTATAATTTGCAATTAGAATGTATAAAAGTAGGTTTTCTAATTCTAGGAACCAAGGATTATTTAAATATACCCTCATGTCGTGGCGGGGGAGATCTCCTGCAGTCTACAGTGCACAGATACAATACGATACAGTAAAGACATAATATACGGACATGATATTTATATTGATGTGTCCTAATATATTTTGGAGTGTCCGGATTGTGTCTTTTACATTTCCGATCGCTACGACATGGTCTATATTTTTTCAGAGTGTCCGTACGTGCTTCCTAGACCGCATGCAATTTCTGGCGCCATTGGATTCTAACGTCCATGTAAATAAGGGAGGGATTATATGGGATTTGGCAAATTTGATTGCATGCAGGGGCGGATCCAAACAAAAGCTGGCAAGACTATTTTTTTACTCTCTTTTTTTTCATGTGTTTTTTTTTTTTGAATTTTTTTTTTAATATGGGTTAGTCTATCTCTAGTCTATCCTAATCTATTGTAGGCCACTCCAATTTTATTTCTGGATCCGTCCCTGATTTGCTCGAGAGGAGGCTGATCGGAGTAGATGATAGTGATAGTTCTATCCTTTTGCCGAAGATTGGACGAACCAAGCTCTTAGAATCTTAGACCTCAATTTGGTGCATGTTAAGATCCCTGGTAGAAAACCAAGGAGGGAACCTAGGGAGGCTCTACCCAGCAAAAATCTAGAAAAAGAAACTCGATCCAATCGAGAAATGAGAAATCAAAAAGGTTATGACACTTGTAGCCTGTAGAATCTTTTCTAACTTACCTAATTGTTAAATCAGTGCAGATTAAACTTCAAAGACGTATTTTTCATAAAAGCAATGTAGTAATACTGATTCAAAACTCCAGATAATATAGCCATTGTGAAGAACCAAAGCTATGATCAACAATGTGTGCAATATATATATAGGAGGGATCGGAATCCTGCATACCAAAAATATTTTTATGATCACAACCGTTAGATTTTGTTTGAGTAATCTAATTTTAACCATTGATTTGAATGATTCAAATCAACGGTTAAAGATTAGATGACTTAAACAAAATCCAAAGCTGTAATCATGAATTTTTTTGGAAATATACAAAGAACGAAGATTCGGATCACTCCTCATATATATCTCCTCTATATAATGCCAAAACTAGGCTTCATCGTGAAAAATTTTCGTTCCAAAAATACCCTTCAACATATTTAGTAATTAAAAAGAATACCTACAATAAATTCCACTGACAACCATTTAAGAGATACAATAATGACAACCATTTACGAAAATCAAAGGGTTCATGCTACTTGCTAAGTCTTTTAAATTGTTACCAAAGAATTCGAAGGGTTGAACCATTAACCTATATAATTAAAAGCAGTAGAAATAAACTAACTCATCAACATCATTCACTCCAATATACGTGCAAAGCACGTGCATATATACTAGTATATATATACACGAAAACTTACTAAGCTTCACCGTGAAACTTTCATGTTCCAAAAATATCCTTTTATACATATCAAAATATGTTAAAATTAACTAGGAGTAAACATGTAAATTACACACCTTCCCACTAACATAATTACTAACAACTAATAATTACATACTTCCACCTACAATAAATGTTCACCATCTAAAAATAAATAACTTCAAAATATTTCAGTTATATATATATATATATATATAGAGTGAGAGACTCCTAGCTCAAGTGGCTAGGGCGGGAGTCATCCCCTCCAAAGGTTGTGGGTAGAGTTTTGTGGAAGGTATGTTAATTTTTCAGTTACAGGCCTTCGGGTCAGGATGAGACCTTTGGGCTGAGATATTGTGTGGTGTTCGGGTTGAATTTGTAAAACCTTCAGGTAAAAAAAAAAAAAAAAAAAATGTAAATAATATTTTTTTTGGCGGGCTAATTAACCCCAGTAGTTACATGGTCCCGCCGTTACACAAGATTTAACTTCCAATATAACAGAAGATAGACAAATTCTATCACGAAAGCTAGCTAGCTAGCCTGTTGTCTTGTTCCAAAATTTAATAATATAAAACTCAACAAATCTGGATGGCAAGAGAATGCTGTTCACCAATGTCGATCCAAAAGTGAAGTTTGTCCTCTCTCGAAATCTCAAGTCCAGCATCAGAGCTATAGAATTTTTGGAAAAATGCGATGGCATCGTTTTTTTCCTCCGGAAGGTGACAAGAATCCAAGCACGCTAACCTATTCTTTGTCATCTCAACATAATTAAAGAGTATTATTTTCGGGTTAAGTAGAAGACAGTGGCAAGTCAAATGAAATGCAGCACCATGCACGTATGCAGAGAGTAGTGCATGTGAGCGGGACAACAGTTCGATCGATTGGATCAACTAATTCCTGGAGTTGCGGCGGCTCTTCAGCCTTGAGCACAAGAGTTCCAATTCATCCATTGTCAGTAGCAACCACTACTACTGCTCCGTGAGCAGTATAGTACTTAATGAGTGACTGATCACAGCATGCAAAGAACAGCTGACATCTTTCGTCGGGAATGCCACAATTTTGAGCACAGTCAGTCGTCAGATATACTTAGATCTAACAACTATTCTCTCTCTTTGTTTATTAACTCAACCGTACTTGTGGATGTTTGTTAATCCTTTCTTCCTAATCCATTGTAATTTCCTCAATCTCTTGCACTATTCAATCATGTTCATCTTCGAAATACTTTTTTTTTCTTCTTCTTCCTATAATTTAGAGAAATCTCTTGTGATCAATAGTTTGTCGACTCCATTGTTAACTACAAACTTCCATAACCTGCTCTCACTCAAGGGACGTTTTCACGTGCCAAACTAGTGTGAATGTTCACACAATCACTTCTAAAGTAGTTTTAGGTTGGATGGAAATGACACACGACAATCTTTGAATACAAGGGTGAACATCCCCACTAGTTTTTGTTGGAGTACAGTCTGGATTTGATAAATTTTGGAGCCCAAATATGATCAAAGATTTGATTTGATATGATTTAAAAATCTACATTAATTTGATTATATTTCAAATTTGTATCAAATATTTAATTTGACCATATTTGGACGTCCATAATTGGTGTTTACTATTTTATATAATGACTTTTCCTATTTAGGAATTCCTATGACCTAAACTAGGATTCCTCATCCTATTTATATGGGTAAGGGTGGAGACACAAATATATAGCCAAGTTGGATATTCGGGGTGTTAGTCCACAGGAAGTCTACGAGAAAGTCGCACTTTGCTCTTAGGACTCGCCATCCAAGACATAAGGAAGAGAAGATCTGATCGATGAGTCGCCTTCGGTCAGAAAAATTGCTACGGGATTTGGTGAACGATTTCAATTATAATCTCTTTCTTTTCTTCTTGAATGTGGTGAGTGAGTTGAACCTATTATGACAAAAGGGTTCAACATTGATTTTGTCAATATTATAATTTTACCTGAGTTATAAAGGTTGAAATTTGTACAGGTGACGTACGTAGTCACCGTCATATACGTTGTCTTTATCTGTGCTTGGTGTTCGTTCAACATGGGTTGGTTATCTCAGGTGGATTGGCCTAATTTTCCGCTACGGTCAGTCTCAGACACGGTATCAAAGCGTTTGCAGGACGTATCCAATCCCAAAATCTGGTATCAGAGTTGTCAGGTTCTCGAGAGGGAAGACGCAACCATGTCTACGAAGCAGACAAACACACGTATGATCACCCTTACAGGAGAAAACTGGACGATTTGGAAGCCAAGGATGGGGGATCTACTATGGTGTAAGGATTTGCATGGTCCGTTGGAGAGCGACAGTGCAAAGCCATCTGACAAAGCTGCTGAAGACTGAAAATGACTGGATTAGAAGGCTGTTCAATTCATCCGTCAATGGCTAGACGACTCAGTGTTTCACCACGTGTCCATGGAGAGTTCGGCAAAAGCATTATGGGAGAAGCTGCGTTCATTGTACGAAAGGAAGATGTCTGACAATAAGACGTTTCTTATTTGCTAATGGCACAACATCTGAACGAGATTCATGGTATCATCAATCAGCTGTCTGCGATAAAGATGGTGATTGATGATGAGCTTTAGGCCCTTCTGCTTTTGAGTTCTCTACTGTAAAGCTAGGAGACGTTGGTGGTGTCGGTGAGCAACTCTGAACTGGATGGAGTTGTCATGATACAGGAAGTCTGTCACGCCCCAGTCCCAAAATACGTAGGACTAGGACATATAAGCATGCCAGCCGCATGGATATGACAACTCCAATATATGAAAACCAAAACCCATGCGTACGCTGTAATATGAATAACAATTCACAAGTGGTATAAACTATCTCAAGTCACAGGCATAATCTAAATCTCATCCACAGAAAACATAAATAAATAAATAACCAATATCTATATAACTAGATCTTAATATGAAGTATCTAAGGATTACAGTCGGATGAAGATAAATCCACTGCCGAACTAGTCTATAAAAGCAAACACAATATAAGGAAAACAACTAACAATCACTGAGACTCGAAGAGAAGACATCCTCGGAACATAAGCAACAAGTCCGGATCTGTGCTCCTGCGAATACTCTGAACATTTACACCTGGAAAGGGACCAGGTCTTCAGAGGGACTTAACAAGATACATAGAAGCATGCCAATAAAGTACTGAAATAAACATCCAATGGGTCACCTAACCATCTATGTTAATGCACGTTGAGAACAACTTTCTTACAAGTGGGCTATCTGGCCATAAAATAGGATTGACATGATTCTCTCGAAGAATCAGGGGCCTACAAAGCATGTCGTCTTTTGAACGACAGAGGCCGCCAGGTAATATAGGGGTCATCACGACCGCGTATCTCCAGCGGAGCGTACGGGTTACATAAAAGTAAAGTACAAAGGAGCCCAAATGTCTTACTTGTTGTTCTCTCCACCCTATGCTCTAAGCATGTCATATCCATGACACGATAATACCTCTAATAACTGCCAAGTCTACTAGCATGCAAAATTTCTAACAACCGTTATCCCTAAAGCACGACCCATACGTACAGGAGGCCAACCCAGTATGCGAGTCCGTGTCCTACATAAGACTCACACTCATGTAACAGCTGTGTCACGGCCAATGAAACCTAATGATGCTTCATGATAACGGGGCGGTCTCATAAACAAGGTCAATGCATATACATAATAAAAATATATCACGACGACACCATCGTTGCACCCAAGTTTCCTTGGACGCGCAGTTTATTTAGCAGTTTAAAATATATAAACTAAATGACAGAAATAAAGATGCATGCAACATATGGAATATAAATAACAGTACAATGGCAAGGTATACTTGCCTGGCAAGGAAGCTGCGCAGTACCAATAGCCTGCTCCAGAAGTCGGCAGAACAATCCAATATCCTATGTACATATAATATAATACAATACAACATCAGCCATTACACTAGCACATACACAACCATAATTATACTGGACTCAGAGGGTATGCTAGGGGTGACACTAGTCAACTAACATGGTCAAATGCGCGTCTAATTACGCGGGAGTCATGTCTTTGATTTGATGTGCATAATCAGACAGTCAATCACTAACATGTCTAAGCCAGTACGCCAATGTATACAAGGCAGTCAATTCCCTAATATTCAGGTCACAAGGTCAAAGTAAATATGCGAGAAAAATCCACGGTGTCCTAGGGTCGTACACATATATAGTCATAATTATTATTTAGCATTTACTTAATTATACAATACACACACACACACACACACACACACACACACACACACACACATATATATATATATATATATATATATATATATATATATATATATATATATATATATATATACCAAATTGAACAATATATGCATACGCATACGTATATGTATACGAGTTTGGGTTCTCCGACACCGGGTCTGACGTCAACTAACTGTGGTAAAGCAATACTAATGTCCTACTGGCATACACACAAGAACACATACAAAGGAGAAGAGGGACAGGTTCGAACCTCTGGGTGCGCGTACGGGGACGACGATGACGACGATGAGGTTAACAACGATGACGACGAGGGTGTTGATGATTGAGGTTATGATGAGATGATGATGATGAGATAATGAGATAATGATGGTTATGATGATGGTGATGATGGGGTGATGATGATGATGATGATGGGGGTGATGATGATGATGATGATGGGGTGATAGTGTGGACCAGGGATGATGATGATGATGAGGCTGCCGGAGGGGAAGAGGAGGAGGTCGTTGATGGAGGCTGGGAGGTTGTGGAGGAGAGCGGGGCTGGTCTAGCCGGAGTTGGCCTGCTGTGGAAGTATGAGGTTGGAGGAGTGGAAGAAGAAGAGAGTGGAGAGGTGGTGGTTCAGGCGATTGTTCTCGGCGGGGGAGGAGAACGTGGAGGAGAGGTCGATGAGTCGTGCGATGGTCGATGGCTGCTGTCGTGGAGTCGAGAACAGCGGGGTCGGGAGGAAGGAGATGGTGAATAGTAAAGGGGAAGGGGACGACTAGGAATAGGGTTTGGTTTTGGGTTTTGTGGAAAAATAAAAAGAAAAAGAAAAGTTGTGTATTTATACATGTGGAACGTAGGGTTTGATGTTGACCTAGGGGATTGGGCTTGGTCAACATTTCCTTGGAGTGAGCCTTGGCTTGACATGGGAATGTATGGAGGGATATAATTTGCATTGGTTAAAATGCAAGGCTAGGGTTAAATGAGGAGGCGATGTTGTGCGTTGCACATTCCGAAAATCATGAGAAAAATTCATATGAACGAAAAATGGGTTTCTTCATGTGTTGTGTCCAATGGCGTGGACACCTCAATGCACTTTTGCATAAAAGTGCTCAACAATTGAAAAATTGCACAAAGATGGAAATTGTATTAAATTAATTAAAATTAATGCAAAAGGTGGTCTTAAATTAATTAGAAGTACATGGGGCTAAAATTAGGTGGGACACAAGCATCATGGACGTAGAGGACCGAGAATAGAATATTATCATAAATTGTGTTGCACAAAATGGGTCAAGATTGTGTCTCCAATTTCGATTGAAACGCACAAGGATACAAAATTAAATTTATTTAGAATTAAATATAAACGTCTGCGACGAATATTGTGCGACTAAAATATAGCACAAGAGAGCATAATTATAAGTTACACAAGGGTTAGAATGGAAGACGGGCACATCTAGGACAAGGGTGTGAAGTTTGTAGGAAGGCAATGGCTAGTATAGTGCTCCAATTATCGAAGCAACGATAATGTGCGCTAAGTGATATAAATATTATAAAATTAATAAAATACCGTGTTCTATTTCTAATTGGATTCAAACTAGCCCTAGTTTCTCCATCTAAGCCAAGTAGGCCTAATTTTGGGTGAGGGAGTTTACAAAGTCAAAAGCAGTTTGTTGAATGAGGAGGTCCGACGTAAGTAAGTTGATTCGTCGCAGGAGTTCGCTCTGGTGGCTCCCTACGGAAAGAGAAGAGCCAAGTCACAAACGAGGATATGGGGGCATTTTCGGAATCTTGCGACTGTGGACCGCAATGAGGACTCCTATCACTATGGCAAAAGGGGTCATATCGAGAGAAACTGCATGAAGCTCAATGCTGAGAAGGCCAAAGGTAAGGACGATCAGGAGGATCTCACGACATTGGAAGATATCATCATCGCAGCAACCGATGTAGATAAATCTTGTGGCATGTGTCATATGGCGATTGGGTCATGGATATGGGGGGCGTTGTATCACGCCACTCCATATAAGAGGATCTTTACGTCATACCACGACGACAAGTTTGAACGTGTGAATATGGGCAATAAGGGAGCGACTGCAGTTGTAACTATCGGTGATGTGCACTTGACAACGGAGCTTGGTGAGAAGCTTGTTCTCAAGGGTGTATGACATGTACAGAGTTTGAGCTACAACTTGGTTTCGGTGGGGAGGCTGACGGATGATGGCTGTCGTAGTTTGTTTGGGAACAAAGATTGGATGCTTACTAAGGGTTCCAACAGCTGGCTTGAGGAGATTTATGTTGTGGCATGTACAGGCTCAAGCCGCTGAGTTGTACATGCATGCCGCAGACATCAGATGGAGGCTCGATGGTTGTTCGACAGGGGGTGGATCATCAGGAACATGCAGGCCACATACATGGGCAGGTTCATGAGTCTGAATCTCGAAAGAACTGTACCGTCCACAAAAAGTCTAAGAGAAAATCACACTTTCCTCTTAGGACTCGCCATCCAAGACAGAAGGAAGAGCAGATCTGATTGAGGAGTCATCGCGTTTGTTTAGAAAAGTTGCTACTAGATTTGGTGAGTGATTTCAATTGTAATATCTTTCTTTTCTTCTTGAGTGTGGTGAGGAGGTTGAACCTATTAGGACAAAGGGTTCAACATTGGTTTCGTCAATCTTGTAACCTGAGTTATAAATATTAAAATTTGTCCAGGTGACGTAGTCACTGTCATATACGTTGTCTTTATCTGTGCTGGATGTTCGTTAGGCAGGGGTTGGTTATCTCAGGTGGGTTGGCCTAAGTTTTCGCTGCGGTCAGTCTCAGACACGGTATCAAAGCGCTTGTAGTGAGTGTCCGATCCCAACAGTTTTGGGAGATGAATAAAAATGACCTCCTGAGCTTAGTAATAAAAGTGATCCAAGATTGGTTTAGCACATTAGACTTGGCCTTTGTTTTTGAAATTTATATCCTACGTGGCACAAAATGAAATGATCAATTTAATATTATAGGACCCAATATTAATTGCTATGAGAGATAAAAAATTTATACGAGGGTCAGAGAAATTTTTTATCCTATATTACCGCCATGAATGATACAAATTGGAATAGAAATTATAGTTAAGAGAAGTTTTTCTTTTCTTTCTAAAATGAATTTCTATCATAGAAATATAAATATAAATATAAATTTAAATATAAATATAAATAGAAATAGAAATAGAAATAGAAGAGAAACTCCCCATTGGGATGGCCTTAATCCCTCTGTAGATGGCTTTCAATATTTCATCATCTTTATTGAATGACTTCTCCCATTCAAATTGACTTTTGAGAGCCGACTCTGGCATCAATGGCAAAATCCCAACCCGCCCCCCCACCCCTCCCACCCACCCACCCACACACTAGGAGGGTAAGTTGGTCTCATCAATTTTGGTCTTTTCTCAGTTACCCTCATATTATTATTATGGAATGCACTATAGATGTGAATCATCAATCAGATGGATAATACGTGGAGATATTTCCTCTAGAAGGAAAATATATAAAATATAATTATGTTATTTGTCTCCTAAATTTTTTGGGTGATACCATCTTCCATGGACGGAGCCATTAGTTGGCTGGGGGTGGGCTCCAGCCCATCCCAAATTTTGAGCCACATAAATTTTTTGTTGTAGTTGGAGCACATGTCATTTGGTCTAAATTTTGAGCCATCATATTTTATCACTCTAACCCCTTCCATTAACTCTTATTTAAAAAAAAAAAGGAGTACCCATGCAAAATATTTTCAAGTTGATTTTTTTGAACTTGTGGTCAAAATTTAGATTAACTGTTATGCGAGTATATAGTAACAACTAGCAATTATTTTGTTATTTATAAATTTGGGATATGAAATTTGATGTCTCAATTGTATTTTTGAAGTTGTTGTTTCTTAGTTGCTGCTTGTTGTAGATATGAGGATTTGAGGTCTCAACCTAATATTTATATACTTTTGAAGGGTTGTAATATTTATTGACGAAGAAATATTGTACATTGTTCAGTTTGATGATGATCTTGTATTTGACCGGTGTCTAAAATTATTGTTAATTCATTTTGAACCGACGATAGTCCATTTTGCTCTTTATGGGGGTAAATATTTTTGAAGAGTAGGATGCATATTGATGCATATGTTATTTTTTGACTGGGGTGGACTAAATTTAGTTTTTGGTCACTATAAAAGCTCTTCCTGCAATTTGTTTACAATAAGGTCTTTTCTATAGCTTTTAATTACTTGTATATAGTCCATTGCATTCCTCACTATAAAAAAGATGACAATGCTGGTTTAATAATCTCATTATATATATATATATATATATATATATATATATATATATATATATATATATATATATATATATATATAATGCAGACTAGGCCAACCATGCATTATGTTGAATTGTTTCACTCATGATTGGTAGTTGATCGGACCTACGTACCTATAGAAAGAACACGGATAAATGGTATTATTTTTGTCAAAATTTTATTTTTTTAGTATATTTGACACGGTTCTTCATTGGTCAGACACGATACGTTATGGATACGATGAGATATGGATATGATGATGTTGACACAACATTAATTTTGTTAAAAAAAGTCATGATGTTTTAAGTTCAGCCCAGGATAGAATAAAATTCTGGCTCCGCTCTTCTTACATTATGTGACATCTGACATGACAGCTGACATAGCTGATATGACAAATTTTAATCCAAAAAGTTAATCACCCAATTTTTTTTATTTGTTAATGTTAATTTTATGTTAATGTTAATATTAATGTTGAAGTTAATATTAATGTTAATATTAATATTAATATTAATTTTAATATTAATATTAATTTTAATATAAATTTTAATGTTAAATTGTGTCATGTCAGCTGTCATGTCAGCATCCATGTTAGACGTTACATAATGAAAGATGACATCATCCAAAAGTTTTGGAAGAAATAATATTTTTTTTGTATAAAATAACAATAAGCCATCCAGGATTAACTTTAAGTCGATATTTATTTCCTGATGGTTTAAAGTAGTGCATGTTTATCTTTGGATGGTTTTTAAACTATCATCATCTTTGTGTGTGCATGATCTAGAGTATCTTAATAACTAGCCTATGCCTCTTGTAATTATTGCATTTCTTCTTCTTCTTCTTCTTCTTCTTCTTCCTGATTTGGAGATTCCTCAATAATTCTAAATTGGAGGTTACGGATTGGTGAAGAGCGCTAGGGAGCTACTCCATCTATCCGGATTCCTAATTTCATACATGTCAAAAGTTGGTAGATGGAAGTACTATAAGCATCATCTATATTCACGTGGGGGTGGCGGGCATGACATCTCTATCATGAACATGCAGAATTCAATTCCCTCCTAAAATCAGATTCCCTCTCCCGACCCGACCGCAGTAAACAGACCCCCCGCCAAAATGTCAACTACCATGCAGAGCAACGCACGAGACTCGATCAGCAACTACGGGCTATGGGCATATTTTTCTCTCCTTCTTAAATACTTGTTGAATGAATGAATGTTTGTCCTCTTACAACTTGGAATCTCTCTCTCCATGCATGGGGAAAGCCCTCCACTTTGTCCTTTATATTAGCTACCACTTGTTTAAGAACCCTCTTCATAGTATGGAGAGCTGTGATCTGTCGATTGGAAACTCTCCAAGAAATTATTTACAGGCCACGAGTCAAAATTTTTATTTACTAGACTGCTAACTCAATTAGAAACTTAATTTATATTATGTGCCGTCGTAGGGGAAGTTGTCTTACATCTGTGGAAGCCTAAGAGAAAATTTGAGTTACATTATATTTTATTTATCCATATTCAAGATGTATCTTACACAATTACTATAATGTATGACATTTTTTATTTTTGACGGAAATTGTCTCCAATACAGGATCAACTTCTTTGACCAAAATTTTTGGACAAAAATATTTCCTTCATCTTTTTTCCCCCACCCCAATCCCGCACTGCTCCCCTCTCCGCCGCGCGGCCCCGTCGCCTCCCCCCTGCTGGCCGCTGCTGCTACTGCTGCTGCCGCCGTCGCTCCGCCCTCGTATTTCATAACTAATAGATTGAGCAACACTTAGCTCGCAGGCCACCTGAAAAAGAATATTTTTCTATCCTCTTGGGAAGTTTGAGAAATCTTCCACTTTCACCCATAAATTGACAAAACTATATTTTCATTTTTTCATCGGAAGATGAGTCCCTTTTGAAGCCAAAACCGCTTTTTCTTGTAATTAGGCAAAGTTTTTTTTGTGAAAACTAAGAAAAAGAGTGGACCAATCTTTGAAAAATTCATTGAAAATATAAAATACTCATACAGATGCGGGAGAAATCAAGAAGATTCATATTCGTTTATCTGATTGTATGATTCCATTTCAATATTTTTTCATGGAATGATTATCCCATCCTTTTTTTTCTTTGGATCATAACCAAGTCCAAATTTCTCGAGTTATCAGAATCCATATCAAAATAAAGCTCTCGGTTATTCAACTTAGATGAAATAGTAATAGCTACACTAATTTGTATGATACAAAATTTGGACGAAAGCTGCAAAAAAAAAAAAAAAAAAAGCAGCAATTGTGAGACTCGTCTCACTATTGCGTATTTTTCATGTTCATATCTTGTATATATGTGCTATTGTTGTATATTGCTTTCCGTATATTTTTATAAATTTTTCTAGTTGCTCTCATGTAATTTCTATATTTGTGAATAGTGTTAACCACCCTTGATATATAACCCATCTCTTTCTCTCTCTTCCCCATTCTTTCAGTTTTTTTCCTCTTTTCATTTCTTCTCCTTTCCTTTCCCCTTCTCCCTAGTCGAGAGCAGCCCAGGACCCGTCCCCCTCCCCTTTACCTTGGTAGTAGTGGTAGTAGTTAGTGGTGGTTCTATGCAAGTACATCTTGCCAATGATGGAGAACTTTCACTTTTATATTATTGCGGATTTCTTGCATTTTATTAGTCTATATTGTGCTCTATGAACTCCTATACATGTTTACTTCTTGGTATTTTTGGTTTGATAACTTGGTTGGACTATATCTACATTTTTAGTTTAATGTATTCTTGGCATTTTCATGGTTTTGATCTCTTAAAACTTCATGTTTTCTAATGCTAGTTGTTATATGTGAGGGAGCATCTGAATTCAAGTGATTTAGAACTTTACTTCTCTGGATTTGAGCTAAAAATAAGAATTTCATGGAGAATCACATTTTCAGGACTTGGAGCTTTTTCATGACTGAAACTTACTATTCTGGGATGAAGGAGCTCCATGCGGCCTGCTTTGCATGCGACCTGGACTCCTCGCTCCAAACTCATCATGCGACCATCTTATTGGACGCATGACTGAATCTGCACATGCGCCCCTTGAAAAATGCATGAAACTTGAACGAAAGAAGTTTCTCTAAGTTCCTGATTCTATGCTGCCCAGAGGAGCATGCGGCCAAAGTTGTCTATGCGGCCCGAGCTATGTATTCCTCTTTTCCTGTAATACATGACTCAGTGTCGTCTTGGCACAATTTTTCCTGAATTTGTCTTTTCTTCTCTGACATGCTTTATTGACCAGTCACATCGGTCACTTCTCTGACACGCTTTATTGGCCAATCACATCAGTCACTCCTGGCCTTGTGTTTATTCTCTGTCACTCAACCCTTGTCCAGAGGAGTGGACCTTATTTTGATCCATGTGGCCAGCTTCTTGCATGCGGCCAGTTTGATCCATGCGGCCTGCTTCTTGCCTGCGGCCAGTTTGTTCCATGCAGCCTGTTTCTTGTCTCCGGCCAGCTCATCTCTTGCACTTGTAGCACTTATAATATCAAATTTTTTCTTTGTTATATGTTCTCTTATGGATTATTTACTCCTTGTGCTTGGTCCAATTAGTTAAATTCATATGATGCATGTTATTTCTAAATTGCTTATAACCAGGATGCTACACTTACCAGAACATGGAATACCCGGAACATGGAATGTAATTGAACTGTTAAACTGAGAACTCTTGGCACCTGACTTATACTGAATGAACTTGATCCCTGACTCCAGATACTTGACATGTACTGATAAACTGGATAGTGGCTCAGCATAGCTCACTCCTGACATGCTAGAATCTCCAGAACTGAAATGCTTATACTGATAAGATAATTCCTATGGTTAATTTCTTGTCCCTGTCCTGATTGTACTTGTAAAGCTATTGTCCAGTCTTGCATCATGTCTAAGGCTGATTCTTGAGCACCACGGTCAGGAGTCCTTGATAACTTGCCTAAGTTAATAACTAGAATAATTATCGGCAGCGGTTTGTCCAACTTACCAATGACTCATTTATCTGATGCTATTGACAGCTGTGACTCATGGTTGCTTTCCACTATCTCTGTAGCAGCCGTGACACATGCAGTTCAGCTATCCACCAATAGCCATTGTCCGACCGATGTGAATGCATGAAACACTATCAAATAAACTCTAGTATGCAGATGAGACTAACTATAAGACTATATATCTTTGTTGCGGGGCAAGCCAACTTATCACTTGAACATATTCAGGCACGCGATATGGTTCTCTCGTAGCATAGGCAATAATGGAATATGTTCATGCAAACACATATTCTTAGACAAGCGTTTCAGGGTCTTTTAGCTATGTAGACATATTCATTTCAAAGACAAGCTAGGTGAGTTCTCTTATTAACATGCAAGGCAGGTTCTATCATTCTCTTATAAAAATATGCGAGCAAAAACTCAAATTTTATTAGGATGTGCAAGAATCAGAGAACGAAGTTCTGCCCACTCACCTGATACATAATACCGACGCGGAGCGAGGCATTACAACCAGCTCCCATGTGTCGTTCTTCTTCAAGGCCTGAAGTTCCTCCTGTATGGCACTCAACGACCTATGATCTTGCTTAGTTACCTGCCAGTTGTTAGGTACAAGCACTGAATCTAATGATGCAAGGAAGGACCTATATACATGTGGAGTAGATGCATATGAATTGTAATGTGCAATGTGAGTATCCTAACGGCCAAACTTAGTTGGAGGTTTTCCAACATTGACTGTAGAAGTTCTACGAATCAAGAGATAAGTATTGGAAGCATCAGAGGAGGAATTGTTACCAGGTGACTCAGGTGGATGGGATTAAGAAGGTCCTAGAGAAGAGAGACTTAGGACTTAAGCATTTGTGGGTACTGGCCTAGGCACAGTAGGAGAAAGCTCATGCAGCTCATGCTCCCTATATACACTCACCTCCTCCTGACTTTCAGCTCCCCCTGAGACACCATCACTCCTCAGTGACTCAAAAGGACAAGGAATCATACCAACCACGATGCCACTCTCATTATCCCCCTCTCAACTAGCATTAGTAGAGCCATCCTCGAACAAGGAACTTAACTTCGTTTTCTCTCCATAAAATAGTTTAAACTCCCGGAAGGCCACGTCCATACTGACTAATAGCCTTCTTTCAGTGGGACACCAAAACTTGTATCCTTTCTGACTTGATGAATAGCCCACAAAGATATATTTAACTACTTGTGGATTCAGCTTGCTTACCATCATTCTGTGATCTCGCACAAATCATGTGCAGCCAAACACTCTAGGTGGAACAATAAAAATATTAGAACCCAAGAACATCTCACATGGTGTCTTCATCCCTAATACTCTTGACGACATCTTGTTAATTAAATAAGCTGCTATCATAACAGCCTCACTCCACAAAAACTTTGGCACATTCATTATCGGCATCAAAGAATGTGCTACTTCTAGTAGATGCCTGTTCTTGCATTCAACTATCCCATTCTGAGAAGGTGCGTCTGGACAAGTGGTTTGATGAAGAAATCCCTGACTAGAGACAAAATTAGCAAACTCCTTGTTGGTGAACTCGGTCCCATTATCTTTTCGAAGAATTTTCACATTTACTCCAAACTGGGTCTTCACATACGCCAAAAAGTCTTGGAAACATTTGTACACCTCAGATTTTTGCTTAATCATATAGATCCAGGTCATACGTGAGTAGAAATCAATGAAGGTAATAAACCATATGAATCCACTGATGGAAGTAGTAGGATACGGTCCCCAAACATCAGAATGAACAAGTACAAATGGCTCAAGACTTCGAAGACCAACCATTTTATAAGTAGAACGTGTATGCTTCCCAAGTTCATAAGTATTATAAAATAACCTTTTTTGTCTACTTTATGCATTATCTCACGTCCTAACTTATTCAAACTATCAAAAGATAAATGTCCCAATATGTAGTGTTGAAGCATTGCTTCTGTCTCTGGCCTTCCATTAATAGTAGCAGCGAGCATTGCAGCCTCCCTATCTAGGTACCAAAGGCCATCACGCCTGATGCCAGTCCCAAGCCTCTTTCCCGTGGCCTTCTCCTGGGAAGAACACATATCCCGATCAAAAAGAATAGTGCAATTCAATTGATCAATGAGAGAGCTAACATAAAGTAAGTTGACCAAAAATAAATGAACATGTAAGACAGATGACAGGATAACATATGAAGTACAATGGACCAAGACAGTACCCCTGATGGGTTAGGATGTCCCATCAGCGGTCTGAACTATCTCGGGATGCATATACTTGCTCGGATAATATAATACAAACTCACTAGATGCACCTGTGATATGCCTAGATGCACCTGAGTCTATGATCCAAACAATATAAGATTTAGTGGATGTAAGTTTCTGAACCGGGATACTGTTGTCCATATGAGTAGCGTAACCAATAAAGTTACCAAGGTAGGTAGTGTTAGCCAGATCCTGAGTAGCCTGTCCCTTGTCCTTAGAACTCTCAACTTAAAGCTTGAACTGATATAGTTCCTCCATCTCTGTCATCTCGGCTCCAGTCATCTTAGTAGTGGTCTCCTCTGGCACAGCTAGGTGAGTAACTCCCCGGCCTCTATATCTCCTGCCTCCTTGACCTGTACGTCCACTTCTCTGTCCTCTGCCTCCTCGACCATGACCAGAATTACGAGGTTGATGGTAGTTGTAACTGAGGTACCCTTTCTTCCCACAATTGTAGCACTCCATATCATCGCTGATGAGAGCACTAGGAATCACCAATGGTGCCGAGAGGACAGCGGGCGAGGTCTCATCTTTTATCACTTTCTGTTTGATATCCTTTTGTTGTATCGATGCAACAAGCTCATCCAAGAATGAAAAAGATGGCAGATGACACATTGCTTCCCTCCTAGCCTCAAATTGTGGTTCAGACCCTTGAGAAAATGAGCCACACGCTTAAACTCAAGGTACTGTTTCCCAAGGAGAACATCTGCCGAGTTTTGCAACGATAGCGGATCATAGTGATCCAAGTCCGCCCATAAGCGACGTAGCTCCGCTGCATACTGGAGTACTGTCTTCTCCCCCTGTGTGGTAGTATCAATCTTTTTCCCAACTTCCATCATCAACATGACACTTCCAGCTCCAGAGTACATCCCAACCAATGTCTTCCAAACATCAACTGCACTGTAGATTGACTCCACCATCCCAGCTATGGATGGAGACACAGAAGTCAGCAGCCAAAAAATACCAGAGAATTAAGGTGACTCCATGTGCTCCACTTAGCACTCGTCTTATCCTCTGGCTCAGTGCACTCTCCCTTCACATATTTTTCAAGTCCCTTGGTCCAAAGGTTCAACAACGTCCTCCTAGATCAACTTAGGTAGTTTCTCGTCCCCTCAAGTTTGATGTCATTGGGTAGCAACTCTATCTTCTTTATCACCTGCAACTGTTCTGGTATGGGCACGACTGTCCTACTGGATGAGGTCTCATCTAATTTGGCCTGAAACACCCTGGCCACCCCCTCCAGTATCTCCTTCAGCTCCTGAATAGTCACATGTATTCACATCTCCAAAGTTGCTCTTATCTCAAACTCAAAACATGGATGAGATTAAATGCAGTTCATACATGGGTCGTGCGCCTATATGCGATCATGACTTTCTCTATCTATCTATAGACCTCTAAGTTCATACGGCAGGAGAGATACACGATAGGTAGAACTCGTCGAAATAAAGGCTAGAGATAGAGATCTATGCAAAACTTTCCAGGAAGTATGCTCTATAATCTCAAAACTCACATTGAGATCGAAATAAGAAGATCACACAAGAGTTTCTCTCTGATTATCCACGATCCAACAAACAACTCGCTTATGCCAGTGTATGATGAGGACAAGGTCGGCAGCAGTGTACCCTGCTTCTCGTATGTTCGACAACACCCACAGGTGGGCGTCAACGTACCCTGCTTCTCGCAGGTTCGACAATACCCAAAGGGGGCATCGACGTACCCTGCTTCCCGCATGTTCGACAATACCCACCGAGGGGACGTCGATGGCGGAGAATAGGGACGGTGGTGCGGAAGAAGAAAAGAGAGAAAAAATTATTATGGAGAAATATATTCAGAATTTTGATGGACCCTTGGTTTGATCCTGCCCATGACCAGTAGTCAATCATATTTGTTTGTGCACCTGATCATATGATAACCTACATGAGAATTGACCTTTGCTAGAACCTTCCCATGACTATTAGTCAATCATACTTTCTATAGGGATTGTTGCTATCTCCTCTACATACAACTGCCCAACCCGTCTAGCTGCAACATTCCACGCCCAAATTAATATTATAACATTGAGGCTTTCCATGCTTCCTACAAGCTCGTAAGTTGGCTAGCCTAATTTATCAATCAAGCTTTGGTGATTAAGCCAAGGGTCCATTCATAGATTTGTAGTTCATCCAATGCAAATGACTCTATTGATACATTCCTTCAGCTTTGGCCTTGTCTCAGGATCATCTTAAATGTTACTGAGAAATTTTTGTTCACCTGCTACATCCAGAAGTTGTTTGCCTGTAAGTACCTGTTTCTAGTCCATTGTGCCACATTGACTTACCTTCGAGGAATCACCAAGCTTTCTTGAGTGTGGCAATATCTTGTAATAAACACATGGGGTAGATATCTACACCGCCCTCCTCCTTGGTTTGGCATAATTTCTTCCATGCTATAGTATGTATAACTCCTTTCCACACAAAGTTAGCATACAACTTATTTTGTTAAAAGTATTGGTAGGGATGATGATAGCATGCATCCAATAGGCTATGATAACCAGTTGACCGAGCATCCCTTGTTACCGATAATAGGGGGAGGAGAAAAAGCCGACAGCTTCATAATCTTGACAAGTCAGGAGGAAAATCAAAGACTAGAAATAACATTAGTTGCTATCACTATGGTAAGAGTGGGCACATAAAATAAGAATGTCATAAGCTCAAGCAAGAACAAAAGGAAGGGAAGACCAACAAAAATCAAGAAAATAATGAAAGTGCAGCCGTTGTTAGTGACAATAAAATTATGCTTTTCTTGGCATATGGAGAAGATTGTGCAAATATCACTTGGCAAAACTCGAAAATGGGTGATTGATTCTGGTGCCTCTGTCACTACCACTTTTTCGGAGAGGGATATTTTTATCTTTTTCTGTTATTAGAGATATTGTTAATAATTATATTTCAAAATTATTATATGGAGTAGAATTTTATTTTTCAATAATTAGTATTAATATATATGGATTATATTTATTTCACAATATTTGGTATGGTTGTATATGTTATATATTGTATATAGTTAATGGTTAGTTGTTAGCCATTAGTTAGAATAGCTTTTAGTGAACCAATTTGGACCCAACTAGACTTGTCATGGACCAACACTTAGTTAGTTTAGACTTGAGCCCAATGTTTTAGCCCATTTTATTAAGTTAGTAATTTAATTAGTCAAACCATTAGGAGTAGAAGCTTCCTCCCTAATCATTTTCTTCATGAAAAGCCCCAAAGGGCATTATGGACCTTACACATTGCTTGAACCCCAAGGAAGGGGGTCGGCCACTACACAAGGGGTGGAGACTCTTTCTCCTCCTTCCTCTTTCCATTCCAATTTTAGATCTAGAAATTTTTTTCCCAAATTCCTTCATCCCTACACCTAAATCTCACCAATTCTCTCTCAAATACATCCCTAATTTACCTCTGGAGACTCTAGAAACAAGTAGGAGGCAAGGATATAGAAGGAGAAGAAGATTGCACAAGTTGAGGCTTCTTTGAGTCTATTTGGAGACTTCCATTGAGAATCCATCTTTCAACAGGTATATTTCAGATTTTCCCTTCTAATTAGACTCTAAATCTGTAGATTAATCATTAGGAACCCTTTCATGAACTAGGTCTATCTATAGGAAGAAGAATTAACTACTAGGGACCCCAATTTTGGAAGTTATGGCTTATTTTGTGCCCAATTTAGGAAAAATCCAAGATTGGTGCACCATATTTTTGTCACTAGGTCAATTAGACCAAATTGACATATGTTTGATAGTGTGAGGCTAGTGTCGTATCCACAATTAGATACGTGTAGGCCATATCATGACAATTTGGTGATATAGATTAATTTGGGGATTTTTTCTTTGACACGGGGGTGTGCACAGGTCACATTTTGACACGAACATGTAGTTGAGTAGTTAGCACTTTGTATTATTCATAATTGTGATTCTAGACTTGTTCGTATCCTTCGTGATATATTTGGTGGCGTGTTGGAGCCGTATTACAAGCGTATCATAGATTGAGTGTGATACGGGTGCGATGCACTCCACGTGTTTGTTGTATTGTATCCTACTCTATTTATGTTGTATATATATATATATATATATATATATATATATATATATATATATATATATATATATTTCCTATGTTTTATGCTAGTTGTTGTTGTGTTTTTAGAGGTAGGCTAGATCTGTGGACTGTTTTGTGTATGGGCTGATTCTTGGTCTGTTGGAGAGTGTAAGTTGTTAGATTTTATTCAACTGATCAGTAGAAGAGATGGGAGAGGCAGTATCAGGCCTGCATGTTGGTTGCAACACAGCATTGCACGAGTGTTTGCTGTGCAAAAAGCAACACACAACAACACTATGTGTTGCAAAGCAACACAGCAGCAGTCAGGCAAGGTGGGGTTGTGCATGAGTGTGTAAAGCAGTCTAACAAAGATAAGGGGGAAGTGCATTATGTGACAGTGTACTGTTTGCACTGTCTGATACTCGGGAGAAGCAGTAGGTTGGTGTGGTTGCTGCTGTGTGCAACACAACAGTTAGATGGTCGGGCAGTGGTATTAAAGAGGAGACAGTAGCAGTAACTGCTGCTATTGACCTTTGTAGTCGAAGGGGTGGGGAGGAGTAGTTTTATCTTGATGTGTGTATCAGTGGTTGTGCACTGATGTTGCATCAGTGCATCCGATGAAGTATCGAGCTTGAGGAGGTTGTGATGGTCTGAGATGGAGGAGCAGGTCGGGTTGGTTAGTTAATGTTGTTAGCAACTGTTAATGTATATATGTATCGGTTAGTATGTTAGTGTTAGTGTTAGAGTTAAGTTAATTTATGGTTCTAATATCAGTTAGTGGATATGAGTTAATGAGTTAGTTGTTAGTATATTAGCAAGTATCAGTAGCAGTAGTAGAAGAGTGAAGCTCTGTTAATTGGTATTAGCTAGTATATAGGTAGTTAGTATTATTAGTTGTTATTAACAACATCTAGTTAATGAGGATAGTTAGTATATGTTAGTATTTAGTTCGAGTATCATGATTAGTTAGTTATGTAACAGTATGTGTTAGTTAGTTTGGTTATGAGTTAATGAGTTATGTCTATACAAATTGGTATATATGTTAGTATAAAGATATACTTGTCAGTTAGTTATTAGTTGTGTTTTTAGTTAAGTTAATGTATTAATGTGGTTAGTTACCAGTTAGTATATTCGAGTATTAGGCGATTAGTTAGTGTATATATTTGATATGTATTAGTTAGTAGTTGTAGATGCAATGTTAGTTGTTAGTTATACTAGTAGATAGTAGTTTAGTATTGCACTGTTATTTATGTATGTTAACTATTAGGAAGGTTGGTAGAATATGTTAAGTTATGTTAAGTTAATTGTTAGTTATAGTATACTTTAGTAGTTAATTGGTTGTTAATGTAAGTGAAACTTAGTGTTAGTATATATGTTAAGTATTAGTGAGATATGGAATGTTAGTTAGTATGAGTTAAATATATAAATGGGTATATCTATATACCTTAGCTAGCTAGTTATTAATAGTATGGGTAAGTTAGTATTGTTAGTTAGTATTACCTTGTGATACCAAGGTAATTGCTAGGTATTAGAGTTACTCAAGATATTGAGTTTGTGTATCAAGATGGGTATAGCTAGTGTGATACCGTGTTGGCTCAAAGCCATGGTATCTATTAGTACTAGTTTTAGCTAGAGAATATTAATATATATTACATTTGTATATATTGTATAGTACTTTCTTTTATCATATTTTACATATCTTATGATATAGTATAGTATTGATACTCTAGTATCCTGTTATAGCTAGTATAGCCTAGATACCTAGTGTATGGACCCAATATCCTAGAGATGGACTAATACAACCTAGAAATAGCTAGTTTGACTAGTTTGACCTAGAGTTGACCTAATTTGACTGTTTTGACTTATAATTGGCCTAATGACCTAGAAATGGACTAGTTTAACTTGTTATCATTCCAAAACCTTGTATTGATGTAACTTTTCATATTTAGGTCTTCAGAGTACTATTCCGGATACAGGTTGATACTTTACCCCAAATTTTATACGAGTACATCTTTCTGTTAGTTTTTATTTTATGATAGTGTATATATCACTTGTTCTAGAACTGTATACTTAATTCTGATACAGTGGCTAAACAGACCGGTACTAAATGGATATTGTCATAAGATGTTATCTCCTACCGTGTTCAGCGATACTCCTTCACATGTATTTCATCGTGTATATCGGGTATTAATTTTAGTGTACTTCGTATTCACACACTGCTCGTGTTCAGTGTGTTTATATTCGTGTTAGTAACGTGTCGTGATTGGATCCATGAGTATTGGTTGCGGACGTGGGAGTAGGAGTTGGTTATGTGATCAAAGCCCCCTTATATTCGTGTACATGTCGATTATATATCACACGTGTAATCGAGTTATCTTATTATATTCGTGATCACACACTGCTCGTATTCAGTGTGCTTATATTCGTGTTCAACCCAAACTGATCACTTAACGAACTTGTACTCTAAGGCACGTTATCTAGTTTTATCTATTTCATTACTTATAGTCATTCCATATTGCATGTTCTTTACTTTTCAGTTCATTACCTGTTTACTTTAGTTCATTTTTATGTCCTATTGTAGTTAGCTTGCATTCTTTTCTTTTGTCTATCATATATGCTCTACCATGCATTTGGAACTGCTTTCAGAGTTTTGTACTTTGCTCCATTCCTGATTGGATAATATTTTTCAGCGATGGTTGTGTTCTCCATTCCGAAATCTCAGAATGGTGCTATAGGCTGGACTGCTCTTACCCTGTGGACTTGAGATGGCGATTATAGAGATCTAGATTAGTGTTTTTATTTCTATAACATGTTTAGTTTCCTTTCTTTTGAATATTATTTGAATATCTTTCCTGTTCATTCTTTCTTAGATAATTGTGATTGAGTACATGATAGCACTAGCTGTATTACTATGGTTGATAGTTAGATAGTGATGACCTAGACAATGTTCTACCGCTGATGCTGCGACATAGGCTGGACGTATCCACGTACTCGTGCCCCTATACCGGGTGCGGGTTGTGACACATTTTTATGGTGGCCCATGCAGGTCAGGCTTCACAAGTGGTCGTGGTAGTGCGACGACTTAGTTGTACTACCGTGAGCCTGCGATATGATATATGATATAGGATACTAGGATGAGAATACTCAATCACAAATTTAGGATTTTTTGAGAGATTCCTGGAACGACCCTTGAGAATATTATTATAAATTCTAATTCAAATCCTTTTCTCTTATTTTTGTTTACTCTCACTTGTTGTTATTGAATTTGATTCTTGATGATCAGTTATTGAATTTAATTCTTGGTGTTCGTTGTTGAGTTTGATTTTATATCGAGATAAATTTTATGGACTGAAGTATAGTATCTTCTAATGACATATGTTGATGAGGACAGTGAGAACGGTAAAATGTCTGCCTGGGTTATGGAGCCTAGAGTTTATCGCAGCTATATTAGCTGGTGTGGCAGAAATGTAGGAACCTGACTTCGGATGTACATATCTTAGTTATAAAATTTAGGATTTCTTGCCGCCATACCGGTTGGCATGGTGAGGATTCTAGATGACATGATTATAGAGTTGCATACCTTAGTTATGGAATCTATCGTTTACGGCAGCTATGCTTATTGGCGTAGCGATGATTCTGAGTATCATAATTTTGGACATACGCGTATGATTATCAGATTGTATCTTAAACTGGTTCTTAATGTATCATCTCTATCATTTTACTTCTATTATTATAGGATTCTGTTCCATCACCTTCTTTAGCTCAGGAGTAGAGATACATTCAGTTCCTTTACTCTAGTTCCTTATAAAGTTTTATTTCGTTAGTTTTTGAGGTTCCTTGGATAGTGTAATAGTTTGGCAACTTGCAATTAGGTCTGTGTCTTTGAGTATTAGTGTTAATTATTTAGAGTTTGGTTTGTGAGTTTGTGAGTGGTTCTTTGTTGAGCATGTGAGCTATAGGCATCTGTCTAGAGATAACTCATAGTGTATTACCTTTGTAGCAATAGTTCTATGGTAGGTGTTAGTATAGATGGTATTGGTATCAATGATAGAAGGAAGAGTAGAGAGTATTAGTTGTGATTCCAGGAGTTGATATAAGTGTCATCATGCATGTTCTAGATAGATATAAATTCCTATGTTGAGTGACCTATGTATCAATTAAATATCATAAAATTTGTGTTGGATATCCATGGAGCATGACATTCCATTTGGTGCTCGATACTTGGTTGTGTCGTGAGTAGGAGAATGTGTATCCAGGAGAGGTGCGAGTGAGTGTGCCATAATAGAATGATACCCATAAGTGTATAAGTGAGTGTAATAGTATTAGAATGTAATGTGCTAAGTAGTAGGACTTGTGGAAGTAGAGCATTGATGTGGTATATTGGAGTGCATCAGTATGTGTCTAGTGATGGGTATATCACCTGATACTTGAGGATGTTGATGGGTTAGGGAGTGAATTATGGTGGCAAATGAAGTACAATGACTAGAATTGTGTGCACAATGCACAAGGGGCGATGAGTAAAGTGTGGAATTTCATGAGTATCAGAAAGTGGAGGTCTGGGTAATAGAAATTCCAATGGCGTGTCATGGGTTAGAAAGTATCAAGGTTGGTCATGGAAGATATGTAGTGTACCACTGATTAGTGTATCTGTTTGTAGAAGATTAGAGGGGAAATATGGAATCTTGTGTCTGCCATTGAGAGTGAAGTCAGACATGTATTTTATAGAAGTAAATAGCTAGTACAATTGATGTATGTAATCATGAGTTCTAGTGAGTATGATATGGTGATCTAGTGAGTAGGCTGGTGTCAAGAGTAGTGGTAGTATGGGATGAACTGTTGTTAAGTTAGTGTCATAAAACTTTAAGTGCATATGTTGTGTAGTTAGGAAACTAGTGTTTCTATATCAAGAGTGTTAGTGTTTCTATATCAGGGATTAGTTGAGTAATGTGCTAGTAACAGTAAGTATCTTGTGTGATAATATTAGAGGGGTGTGTCAGTTAATATATATGAGAGGGTAGTTGGGAGTAAGAGTACTAGTTTTCCAGGAAATGAGTAAGAGGGGTAATCTATATTGAAGTAAGTTTAGTAGGTATAGTACCTTGCTAGTTTTGGGTATATAAGTTTTATGTATCAGGGAATAATATGACTGATATAAGGATAACAGTAAGATGTTATGGTGTCGTAATGGCTATGAGGTCTTTGTGTATGTATTAAATTTAGATGAGAACCCTATAGTGATTAATAGGTGTTAAAGTATGAGTTTACATCAAGTATCAGATAGAAAGGGTACACTAGTAGCAGGAGCTAGAGTATCTCAAATATTATGGAAGTTTAGGCACAAACAATTTAGTGACTAGTATATTAAGTATAGATGAGAGACGAGAGTAACCTGGTATGAGAACGTCATCTAAATACTATATATAGGAGTTAGTGCCATGTGTAGTTGGTGTCGAGACTAGAATAGGTACCCTATAGAGAGCATACTAGATTAATAAGGGTATACCCATAGAATACATGATTGAGAGTGTATACAATTGTTCATTACAAGAAGAATAGTTAAACAGTCTTTAGGTGACTGAAGGATTGAGACAGATAATATAAGACATTATTCTAGAGGTATAGTATAGTATCTTGGGTAGCGTGTATTAGTGAGTTAAGTGGTAACCCGTGATGTTAAATAATTTAGCTAAGGTATAGTTAGCAAGTGACCCAGATTGAGATTGAAATTCATGACAGCTAGAGACTATATCCATGCATGATTTTCTCCTTCAGTAGAATTTCAGGATTGTATGTTATATGATAGGACTGTCTTGGACTATGATTGTTGGGGGTTTGACCGTAGTTAATTTTTATGAAATGGTGATGACTCGCCCAGTGAGAGGAGCGAGGCCTTAAATATTGAGGACAAATTTTTTTCAAGGGGGGTAGAGTTGTCACTACCACTTTCCCGGAGAGGAATATTTTTGTCTTTTCCTGTTATTAGAGATATTGTTAATAATTGTATTTCATAATTATTATATGGAGTGGTATTTTATTTTTCCAATAATTAGTATTGCTATATATGGATTATATTTATTCCACAATATTTGGTATGGTTGTATATGTTATATGTTGTATATAGTTAATGGTTAGTTGTTATCCTTTAGTAAGAACAGTTGTTAGTGAACTTATTTGGACCCAACTAGACTTGTCATGGACCAACACTTAATTAGTTTAGACCTGAGCCCAATATTTTAGCCTATTTTATTAAGTTAGTAATTTAATTAGTCAAACCATTAGGAGTAGAAGCTGTAAACACCCTAATTTTTAGAATTTAATTTAAATTTTTTATTAATTATTATTCTAGAATTTTTTTTTATTTTTAGTTAATTATAATAAATATGCGTTCATGGATTAATATATTTGTGTATTAAATTAATTATTTAAAATTGTGCAAAATTTATATTTTTGGGTGTATAATTAATAATAGAATATAGTATAATTTTTTTGGAATTTATTGGGGTCTAAAAATATATTTTTGATAGCATATATATATATATATATATATAATTTTAATAAACCAATCCAAACCAACCCAATCCAACCCAAACTAAACCGAACCAACCCAAACCAAACTAACCGAACCCGGATCCCATACCCAAACCCACAGCCTAAAACCCACCAGCCCAAACCCACCAATCCCCATCTACTATAGCAACCCGAAACCCTCGCAGCTCCCCCGCACCCCTTCGCTTCCTCTCCCAAACCGACCGAACCCCCCCCACTTTAGCTCCCAGTAACTCCCTTCACAACCCCCTATTTAAAGCCTAGCCTAGCCGACCACCACCACCATTAACTCCTCTACTACCTCGACCAACCCGGACATTCGTCGCCGTACGCCGCAAGACGCATCCGCACAGCCACCCAAAATCCCGAGCATAAGCGAGCATCGAGGTACCCATCTTCCTACCCCTTATATCCCTACACAGTAATCAAAATATCGACCTGTTGAATCTTATGCGAAGACTACATGACCCTCTTGAACCTTGTATAATTAGTTCGGTGTATCGTGTCCTATGTCGGTCGCAATTCGTGACACAAAACAGGAAAAAAAATGACCCAGTTTGTAGTTCAGAAACTGTTCCAATCACCCATGTTCATGGCTGATTTTCTTCTAATTTAGTTAATATTTATAAATTCTACTTGAACAATAGTTTAGACAACATAAACAAGTTTTAATCTCTCTAATTAGTTTATCTTAATATATGCTGTGATTCATTCGTTGTTGAATTTGACCAAAAACTTGATTTTTAAAACCCAAAATTTCCTGAAATAGGGTGTGACCCACTAAATGATGTGACTTTGTCGTGTGCAAATTATACTGAAAGGTGCGTATCGTCAACGCGGACGTGTGAGATTTTGTGAAAGTGGATTTGGATGTGCGTGCACACCGGAATCAACGCGTATCCGTCGAAAAGTCCTGTATCGTCCTGTTCCGACACTCGTCATAATTTTGTGTGTGCTTGTCATTTTTTGCAACAAAACTTCTATCATCGGATTCGTAGCATTACGCTGGTCCTGTGACCCAAGTTTGATTTGATTCTGAGAACTTAGACGAAATCCCATTTCGTGGCCGGTCCAACGGTTCCACTTGATGGGCGATTTCGTGACCGACTTATCGAAATCAAGTTCTGGATATTCCGTTGGGTTCATATCATCTTTCTGGACTCAGAGACACTAAGTTTGATGAATTTGAAGAACTTTATCTCTGGCATATTTTTTGGTGTGAAGTGGGCCACATGTGGACCCCGCTTTGATCAGAACTGACAATTCTGCCCCTGTGTCCAAATTGGACTTATGGGTAGTCAATCCTAGCTATTTTAAGTTTTCTGAGAGCAATGATAATGTTTGTTTCAGCATCCGGAGGCATACCTGGAGATTTTACTTATCTCGGAGCAATTAACGGAGCTCAGAACATAAGCAAGTGTACCTTGCCAACTTGCAGTAGTTCGTGTTATATTATTTGCTTAAGTTATATACATATATATATATATATATATATATATATATATATATATATATATATATATATATATATATATACTCTTGAGATGTACCTATTCAACCTAGGATCGTGAGATATTGCTTAGCGTCTGAACAAGAATTCGGGTGTCGACGCCGTACGCGAAGTCGTGTAACCTAACTTACAGAGTTGACACCACGAACCTATATATTTTTACGTACTTGCTTTGCCAAGAACATCATACCATATGACACTTGACACTATTCATGTAACCGAATGTTTCCTGAGTTATTCATGGTGATTTTGTATAGGCTTACATGATTCGTGACATGAGACTTGCATATACATAGATATCATTATGACTCGCTGTACTAGCTCGAGGTCATGATCTTGCGTGTTATGGACATGAAACGTCGTGGACATGAGACATATGATTACATTGGGTGGGGAGAGACAAACAGGCTACAGGCTGATTATATACATATATACTTTATTATTGTGGTGCTTTAGTCTCTGTTCCAGGGCTTGGCCCATTACATGATATTCTTGCTGCTATGGGCTCCCCGACACAGAGCTTGTAGTGGTCTCAGCCTGAGTACTAGTGATGTCTCATTTGCATTTCACTTAGCTGCTTACATAGCTTGCCCTGAGGATCTATTTTTATATACTGTATTTTATTTGGCTTGAGTTATTCTTGTACCTTGCTATGTCCCCTGAGGACCTGTATCTGGATTATGTCCCCAGGTACAACATAGGAGGAATACCCTGAGATATACGGGACATGAGCTGACGCTGGAGAAGTACTGGCACTAGAGGACGAGGTTGTGCCAGAGGATTTCTCCTGAGTATTTTGTTACATACTCAGTTATTTATGCTTCTAGTTATTTTATATCTTGACTCATGGACTTATGTATTGACTTATTCTCTTTCTGATTTTATCGGGTTGTTCCCCGAGATACTATAAATGTTGACTTAATGATGGACTATTTCCTTTATCTATTATCTTGATTAGTCTATCATATTTAGTTATGTTTCTTTTCGTGGATAAGATTAGAATTATTCTGTAATAGATGTTGTAGACTGCATTTATATTTTTTACAGCTTAAGTGCACTATAACGGGTCCATTAAATTGGGTTTGCCCATTGGAGTTGTGCTGCTGGCCATTGCCACGTAGCTAGTCCCTCGGTATTTTGGGACTGAAATGTGACATAGTTTTTATGGTGACCCATACAGGTGTACGACTATATTGCTTCAGTTTTAACTAAGGAACCAAGCAAGCCTGCAATTAGGATAGGATAAATTATAGGATCTCATCCACTTGTTGATCTATTCTTGACCTCTATATTGACTTCAAAATAATTTTTTGACTTGTATCCTGCCTTGATTCCTCTGTGTACCTCTCATAGTTTACTTTGTATACAGAGTAATGGATCCACGAGCCAGCGACGAGACTTTCCCGGGATCACCACAAGGTGCCGTGGTTACTTACGACGATGGGGTGATACCACTAAGTGGAGATCCCTCCACTCAACAAAGAAATCAAGCAGATCAATATGCCTCGAGGTTCCGGCGAGACGATATTCTACCACCGCCGCAATTTACTCCATTGATGCCCGTTTTTCCACTATGACAGCCTATGGACGGATAACAGATGTTCCAAATGTTCTACGCAATGATGTAAGACCAACAACAGGTTTATCAAGAGGCTCAGCGTCACAAGGCAGAGAACCTGAGAAACAGTATAGTGACCACACTAGAACATGCGAACCCACCAGCTAGACGGCCATCGACGGGATCTATCACTAATTTTTGCCAGCTGAAGTCCCGTATCTTTTCAGGCAAAGAGGAGTCCACTGAAGTTCATGAGTGGCTCACAAACACTCAATACCAATTAGAAGCAGCTGAGCTTCCGAGGGAGCATTCGATGACTGCCGTCAGGATGCAGTTGACGGACAATGTACATCACTGGTAGCTATTTGAGGAGAGACGGCTCAGACCGGATCGAGTCACTTAGGAGGAGTTCTCTAGACTCTTCCAGGAGATGTATATTTTAGCCATTGCCAGAGCGAAACTTAGGGATAAGTTTAACCGTCTCATTCAAGGCAATATAACGGTAGAAGAGTACAATGCAGATTTCATCCGTTTGATTCGCTTTGCCCCTACTCTGGTTCCGACAGAAGAGGAAAATGTGGAGAAGTTCTTCGACGGACTTAGCTTTGAGCTACAGAGATTAATCAGCTCTGTTGTACCTACTTCATACATGGATGTCCTTGTTGTAGCACGCCGCATGGAGCGTGTCACCAGGAGAGAGTCCAGTCAGAAATGACCGTTCACATCAGCACCAGCCAGATCACCACAGGGAGAAGCTGCAAATAGACCTCACATTCACCAGCCACCCAGAGCAGCTCCGCTGGCATTGCCTACATGTTAATATTGTGGCAAGCGAGGTTATTATAAGAGCGAGTGCAGATGCAAGTTGGGATTATGTTTGATTTGTTGATCCAACCAATATTTAGCCAAGAATTTTCCTGAGAGTCGAGAGGGAGCACCAATGGTAAACCGACAAGCTTTACTAGCACCGAGAGGATATCAGCCGAGGCCACCCTTGGTACCACAGGCAGAACTCTTCCAGCAGTCCCAACAATAGCAGAGGGCACCACCACAGGGGCATGGACATACTTTTGCGATGATAGTGGATGAGGCACAGACTCGAGGAGTAGCGAATATGAGTAAGAGTTAGTTTTATCATAGCTAGCTATAGTAGCGAATATTTCTAGTAATACTTTAGCATGTGCCTGTTAGTTCCATTCTCTAGCCTATACTAGTATTATGTTAGCATTAACTTGTTAGTCTAGATTAGTAATATATCAGTGGTACCCAAGTTTTCATAAGATGTAGTTGATCTTTGTTCTAACCAGGCTCCTTTACTCTTGAGTTACTTATCTTTCATTGCCTAGGTAAAATTTTTATTGCTTTCCTACGTGTTCTGTTTGAACAAAACCCTCACCCTTTCTCCCAATTTTTTTTGTTCATGGTTCCTTATCCTTTGTGTCGTGCTTCAACAAACATGTCTTGCAACCGCGTCATCTCTTCTGGAGCAAACATTTTCTGACCGGTTATGTTTCGTTATCTTAATTGCGAGGATGCAATTTTTTTAAGGTGGGTAGATTATAAACACCCTAATTTTTAGAATTTAATTTACAATTTTTATTAATTATTATTATAGAATTTTTTTACTATTTTTAGTTAATTATAATAAATGTGCGTTCAAGAATTTATATTTTTGTGTATTAAATTAATTATTAAAATAGTACAAAAATTATATTTTTGGGTGTATAATTAATAATAGAATATTGTGTAATTTTTTTGAAATTTATTGGGGTCTAAAATTTTTTTTTTTGATAGCTAATTGCATATATATATATTATTTTAATAAACCAACCCAAACCAAGCTAAACCAAACTAACCGAACCCGAATCCCATACTCGAACCCGCAACCCAAAACCCACCAATCCTTATCTATTGTAGTAACTCGAAACCCTCACAGCTCCCCTGCACCCCTTCACTTTTTCTCCCAAACTGACCGAACCCCCCTCTTCAGCTCCCAGTAACTCCCTTCACACTCCCCTATTTAAAGCCTAGCCTAGCCGACCACCACCACCATCAACTCCTCTACCACCCCAACCAACCCCGGCAGCCTACGACCGTCGGACAGTCACCGTCGTACGCCGCAAGACGCCTCCGCATAGCCGCCCAAAATCTCGAGCAGCAGCGAGCATCGAGGTACCCATCTTCCCACCTCTGTATCTTCCTGCACAGTGATCAAAATATCGATATTTAAATCTTATACGAAGACCACATGACCCTCTTGAACCCTGTATAATTAGTTTGGTATATCGTGTCCTGTGTCAGTCGCAATTTGTGACGCAAACAGGAAAAAAATGACCCATTTTGTAGTTCAGAAACAGTTCCAATCACCCATGTTCATGGCTAATTTTCTTACAATTTAGTTAATATTTATAAATTCTACTTGAACAGTAATTTAGACAACATAAACAAGTTTTAATCTCTCTAATTAGTTTATTTTAATTTGATGTATGCTGTGATTTATTCGCTGTTGAATTTGACCGAAAACTTGGTTTTCTAAACCAAATTTTTTTGAAATAGGGTACGACCTGCTAAACAAGGCAAATTTGTCATATGCGAATTATACCAAAAGGCGCGTATCGTCAATGCGGATGTGTAAGATTTTGCGAAAGTTTATTTGGATGTGCATGTACACCGGAATCAACGCGTATCCGTCGAAAAGCCCCATATTGACCTGTTCTGACACTCGTCATAATTTCGTATGTGCTTATCGTTTTGTAACAAAACTTGTGCCATCATATTCATATCGTTACATTGGTCATGTGACCCAAGTTTGGTTCAATTCTGAGAACGTTGACAAAATTTTGTTTTATGGGTCCCATGGTTCCACTTGACGGGCGATTTTGTGACCGGCTCATCGAAATCAAGTTCTGGATATCACAATTTTGCCCCTGTGTCCAAATTGGACTTATGGGTAGTCAATCCTAGCTATTTTAGGTTTTCTGAGAGCAATGGTAATGTTTGTTTCAGCATCCGTAGGCATACCTGGATATTCCACTTATCTCGTAGCAACTGACGGAGCTCAAAACACAGGCAAGTGTACCTTGCCAACTTGCAGTAGTTCCTGTTATATTATTTGCTTGAGTTCTTTTTATATATATATACTCTTGAAATGTACCTGTTCAACCTAGGACCGTGAGACATTGCTTAGCGTCTGAACGAGAATTCGGGTGTCGACGCCGTACGCGGAGTCTTGTAACGTCACTTAGAGAGTTGATACCACAAACCTATATATTTTTACGTGCTTGCTTTACCAAGTACGTTATACCATAGGATACTTAACACTAGTTATGTGACCGGATTTGTTTTATCAGTTTATGGTTCCGAATTTGTTTCCGGCATACTTTGAGACTTGGATGTTTTTATTTGAGTTAGAATATTTTGTTTAGACTTGTGTTGCATTTTGATTTATTATTTTCTTTGATATCTTATCGTGCTGTAGTTATGTGATTGAGTATGTTGTTCATATTATATTGTGTTATCTGTGTCTCCTTATGGAGTTGGATGCTCGTGTGAGATTGTCTATATAGTATCATGACCTAGACAGCGTTCTACCGCTGATGCTGCGGCATAGGCTGGACGTACCCACGTACTCGTGCCCCAAATTCCGGTTGCGGATCGTGACACATTTTTAGTGGTGGCCCATGCAGGTTAGACTTCGCAATTAGAGCGATGTCGTGGTAGTGTGACATCTTAGTTGTACTACTGCGTGCCTGTGATAGGATCTATGATGTAGCATACTAGGATAAGAGCGAATACTCAATCACAACTAGGAATATTTCTAATCTATTATCTTGTTGTCCTTATTTTTCCTTCTGAATGTTGCTTCCTTAGAATTTTACTGTCCTCCCTTGATGATATTGCATCTATTGCCTTGATTGATTCTTTTCGGTCTGTCTTCAGGATGCCGCCGAATACAAGATTTATGAAAGTGAGAGCATTAACTTCAAAGGGGTCTGCCAACTCTCCACTTGACGGACAAACATCTGGAGTTCCTTCTCTCCCACCTGTTTCGAGTGTTGCCCCAGCTATGACAGACAACCTTCCTCCTCCACCGACTCCGCTTTCCGCAGGTATGCCCATTAACGGGTACAGATGTTTACCTTGATCCAGGTCATGGTAGATGCCCAGAGAGTGACGGCAGACGCTCAACGAGTTCAATTTGAGGCTCTGAGAGTGCAGGCAGAGGCACACCAAGCACAGACTGAACTGATGAGAGAAAGCTTACCAGATGGCACTACAGGCAGTTGAGAGAGTTGCCCAGCAGTATCCTCGCCAGCAGCAGCCGAGGATGTTTCAGTATAACCACCATCAATATCCTGGCCAACAGCAGCCGAGGACGTTTCAGTATAACCACTAGCAGTACCAGGCACTGGTTCGTGTTCAGCAGGATCAGCAGACTTGTCATTACTGTAAGAAGCCAGGCCATCTTAGGAAGAGCTGTAGAGCGAGGCTAGGACTTTGTTTGCACTGTGGCGCTGCGGGACATCGAGTGAGGGATTGACTTCTAGCTCCTTATCTTCCCGGCCAGCGAGCAGCTCCAAATCATAGAGATCCAGTTAGGCCACCTGTGGAACCGCAGATTGCTCAGCACCCGTGAAGGGAGCCACCCCAGCAGGGCGGGGCATTTGCGATGACGGTCGAGGAGACCGATACTGCAGGTGACGTGTTAGCAGGTTCTGTTCTTTTCTTCCTTCTGTTCCTTTCTATTTGATTGATTACTTAGTACCATAGCTTGTATTCATGATTTTCTTGTTAGAATATAGTTAGTACTACACCCTGACAGAGTGCAATACAATGACAAAAGTGACCATAATTATATATGTTTTCTCTTGATTGTATGTTGTATGACTGTAGGTAGGATTTTCTTAGAGCTTGATTGTTGGAAGTTTGACCGTAGTAAAGAATAAGATGAAGAGGTTATGACTTGACAGAGAGAGACAATGTGCCTTAAATTTTGAGGATAAACATTAATTTAAATAAAGAGTCAAGAATTTAATATGGCAGAATTGACGATTTATTGATTTTAGGAAGATTATGATATGATTGAATTGTCATTAAAATTCGAGGAAATTTTAGGAGATTATCATTATATCTATTTGACTGCAAGATATAAATTTATATTTGAATGTATGTGGTATTTAAAGATTTTATAACTATTACATTGTTTGAGTATTGTGTGAAAAAAAATCGAGGAATAAGAAAACAAATGGATTAGTGTTGAATTCAAATTTTGGGGTGAGGATTTAAATTTTATAAATACGCATCGATTGGACTTAAAATTTGAGGAGTAAGATGATTAATGGATTAGTGTTTGAATTCAAACTTTTCGGATGAGATTTTAAAATTTTATAACTATGCATTGATTGAATTTAAATTAGAGGATTGAATATTAAATTTTGTATTTAGTTTAACTTAAAATTTTGGAGGAAATTGTGATAAGAATTGAATTTAATTTTAAATTTGAGGATTTTTCAGGAATATGATATTTATAGAATTTTGAGAAATTTTGTGAAATAACAATATGGAATTTACTTTATGATTATAGGTTTGATGAATCTAAATTTGATGGAAAATAATATATATAACGAATAAATACAACTGTTGAGGATCTTAAATTTCGAGGATAAAATTCTTTTAAGGAGGGTAGACTTGTCACTACCACTTTCTAAAAATAGGAATATTTTTGACTTTTTGTTTATTGTAAGTATTTTGTGTATTTAATTTAAAATAATTGTATGAGATGTGTATATATATATATATATATATATATATATATATATATATATATATATATATATATATATATATATATATATATATATATATATATATATATATATATATATATATATATATATATATTATATACAGTGTTCTTAATGTTTGAGCTAGTAGACTTGATCTAGAAGCCCACTAGATGAATCCCTGACCGAAATATAGGGTTATGAATTTAATTTGTATTAATTCAGGATTTATTATTTAGGGTTATAATTAATTACTGTAATTTTATTTGATTGTTGCGCCTTACCGTTGCTTCGATATTTGGAGCGCTACCCTAGCTTTTGCCTTCCAAAAAATTTCACAACCTTGCCCTAGACGTGCCCGCCTCTCATTCTAACCCTTGTGTAACCTATAATTATGCTCTCTTGTACTTTATTTTAGTCGCACAATATTCGTCGCAGACGTTATTATTTTAATTCCAATAAATTTGACTTTTGTATCCTTGTGCGTTCCAATCGAAATTGGAGACACAATCTCAACCCATTTCGTACAACCCAAATTAGGTTAATATTCTATTCTGAGTCTACTTCATTCATGACACTTGTGTTCCACTTAAAATTTTTCTTGTACTTCTAATTAATTTTAGAAAACCACTTACATTTATTCTTTAATTAAATTGGGGATACCAACTTTGACTAATCCCGTTTTAATCCCAATTTAATCCAAATACCCCCTTTAATTAAGCCCATACAAAACACATAACACCCCCTCACCCTACAAAACACCAAACACCAAATCGCCCACCAATTTTTCATCATTTCATGTGTCTGTGCAAATACCTAAATTTAAGGGGCCTATTTGCAAATATTGTATTAGGTGTCATCACTCCATTGGTTCAAACCAAATGAAGAAACCCTAACCCATTGACTAGTCAACCTCACCCCTCCCTCCCTCCTTTGTATGAATAATTCCCTCATGTTGAATCCTGGCCACTCATTCAAAATTAATTCATCATCACCATACACTCTACATAACCCTCCCCTATATAATATCTCTTCATGCACACATTTTTCCAAGCAGGCCCTAATCCCCAAACTTGGGAAACCTCCCACCTTCTCTCTTTTCTCCCTCCTCACGAAAACCGAAGCCTCTTTCTTCTCCCTTTTTTTTCTTCTTCTTCTCTTCTTCTTCTTCTTCTTCTTCTTTATCTCCTTCCTTCCACAACCAAACTAAACCCGATCCCGGCCAACTGCTTCGGCCAACCCCGGCCACTCCCTCTTCCCCACGACCCTTGAGCTTCTCCCCCAGTCGACCCCGCTCCTCCTCCAGTCGACATCCTCCTCCTCCACCCTCTGCCACACGGTCGAGCCTCCCCCTCAGTCGACAACCCCTCGACCTCCCCCGCTCCTCCTCCAGTCTCCAACAGCCATCCCGTGACTGCCATATCCCAACTTCCCTGCATCCCACCCTTCTCCTCCGGCTACGAGCACCCCACTGCACCTGAAGCATCAGCACCACCACCATCATCAGAATCACCACCACCATTATAACCTCGGCCCACACCTCCACGAGTCGACCACGACCTGCTCTCCTCCCCTCTTCCCTGTCTTTCTTCTTCGCCTGAGTTCCCCCTCGACCACCAGCTCCTCTTTTCGACCTCTCCCGCTGAAATCCACCTCTCCAACACTCCACACCCCCATCACTACCCGCATCACCACCATCACCTCCCTCCAGTCTCCAGTCGAGCCTCCCTTGCCTGCCTCCCCCTCGACCTCGCCTGAGTTCCTCCACCACCCCGTACCACCAGCACCACCACCCCGTACCACCAGCACCACCACTCTTCACCATCATCGTCACCTTCGTCGTTGTCATCGTTGTCATCAACATCGTGGACACCGTCATCATCGTCGACCTCGTGCACGTACACAGGTTCGCGTTCTTCCCTTGCGTACACGTACGCGTATACGTATTTTGAGGGTGTATGTATTAGTATGTAATAGTGTATGTATGTTGTATATATATACTTAATATGTATGATTGGTATATATACACATATACATATATATAGTATGTTTCTCAAATTAGTATATATATACATACATATATATATATATATATATGTAGCATATGTATTCAATGGTATATGTTAAGTATGTATGTATTGTTATATATATATACATATATACATGTATATAGTATATGTATTCAATTGGTTCACACACACACACACACACACACACACACACACATATATATATATATATATATATATATATATATTATTCACTTGGTGTATGTATATATATATTCAGTATATGTATTCTTTGGTATACATATAATTATTGGTTGTTATATACATATATAATTATATGGTATGTATATACATATTATAAGTAATTAAATGATAATGTTAATTATGACTGCAATGTGTACATGCTGTATGACCCCTAGGTATAGCTGCAGATATTCCGTAGTTGCACATGACCCATGTGACCCTGTGAATTGATGGCAGACTGCCTTATGTACATTAACGTACTGGCAAGACCGTATCATTGACTGTTTGTTTTGCACAACAATTACAGACGCGACATCCGTGCAATCAGACGCACACCTGACCCTAGTTGACCAGTGTCATACCTAGCGTAGCCCTGAGTTCATTGTGTTTTGATCGTGTGTGTTAGTGTAATGTCTGATGCAATATTGTATTATATTATATGTGTATAGGACTATTGGATCGTCCTGCGAGACTTCAGGAGTAGGACATTGGTATTGACCGCTAAGGACCCCAGGCGAGTACATTCTCTGATAGTTTCTTATTTATGATATCCTCTATGTTTATTGTATCTAGTGTAAATATCCATAATTTTTGACATGATGGTTACACGGATTGGTATATCCGAATCTCGTCATAAGATGTTATTCCTTGTTCATGGTGTATCTTGTACAAGTCGTGTTTCATTGTTTATCTTGTACATGTACAGACACTGATTCTCGGGAAGAGTCGCTATCTTCTTGGAGAATCCCATGCCATAGCGTGCTATGGTTGGATCTACTATACCAGTCGGGGGTGGGGAGTATTTTAGTGTAGATATGTGATCATATCCTTCATGTACAAGTCTTTTTCTCTCGTAAGTGTTGATCATACACTGCACGTATGATTAGCCAGGCCATATAGCACTCGTACAAGTTTCCAAGTCGATCACATGTTAAACCTAGTACTCACACACTTAGTCATAGTATTCTTGTTCATTGACATATTGTTCCTTTCTACATTTATTTATAATATTTACAGTATTTCTAGTATTTCCTTTATTGTATATCTCTCGTACATGTATATGCATCTTGTATATTCCCATCTATTTACTGCTACATAGTTTATAGCATTGATGTAGAACTGCTATTAGAGATGTACTTTGCTCCATCCTGACTGAAAATATTTTTTTCAGACTACGCCTTAGAGGACTGGTGTCCGACACATTATGGACCACGGGGAGAGTAGCTGCAGTTTTGGACTTGGTATCACATGTGTGATTCCTGGAAGGTCTAGCCGGGATCACTAGTTATTTAGTTAGTTTCTTTTAGCAGTTTATGGTACCAGATTTGTTTCCGGCATACTTTGAGACTTGGATGTTATTATTTGAGTTAGACTATTTTGTTTAGACTTGTGTTGCATTTTGATTTATTATTTTCTTCGATATCTTATCGTGCTGTAGTTATGTGATTGAGTATGTTGTTCATATTATATTGTGTTATCCGTGTCTCCTTATGGAGTTGGATGCTCGTGTGAGATTGTCTAGATAGTATCATGACCTAGACAGCGTTCTACCATCGATGCTGCGGCGTAGGCTGGATGTACCCACATACTCGTGCCCTAAATTTCGGGTGTGGATCATGACATTGTGCCACGAGATTGTTCTGAGCATGGGGTGTTGCACCCAATTGGAACAGTGTCGAGAAGCGGCATTGTGTCTATGGGATAAATTGAGATTTGTGCCTTGGGCTATATGTTGGAAGAATGGTTATGGATTGGTTGGATATTTTGGTTGAATGAGTCTAGGATCGTTTGGTGGGGCGAGAATGTTCGATTATCTCATCATACCTACTTGGTGTCTGCATGTCACGGACAACCTGTGTTGCACGGGATTTGGTCTCCTCGAACGGGAAGGCTCCAGGGCACCGGGACCGTTTGGCCATGGGGGAGACAAATTGGTAACGTGCCTCGGGCGCGGTGCCGACGGTTTAATGCGATTCAGGCGGGTTCGCTACTTAGCGCTGTTTCGAGTAGAACCGTAATTGATTAGTCCGATCAAATTCCTTTATGGCTTGGCCAGTGACTTCATATAGATAAGAGTTGGTTTGCTTACTTTGGTTTGGTTTGTGCTTCTCGCGTAGGCGGCAACCACCTTGCCTCGACAAGAGTGTGCATATCGAGATTTAGATTATAAGGTTTGGTTTGAGGATGGATATTGAGGCTTGGATAATGGTTCGATAAATTTTCGTGTTGCTTGGGTTTGAGTAGGACGGTTTGTATGCTAGTTGCCTTCGTGTTGGATATATAATTTTTTGTCTATTGGCTTGAGATTGAATGCTTGCATGCTTAACTTGATTTACAACTTTTCTTAACATGTCATGCCTATGCCATAAAATGAATCTAGGATTCAACTAGAAAGATCACCATATAACTGTTTGCATTCACTATTTTACTTAGTGTCAACTTAGACGAGTAGGTTACCCCGCTCACTAGTATGACTGTGTACTGACCCACATTTGTGGGCATTATTTCAGGTACGCAGGTGTAGTGGCGCTGCTTGGATATACGGGACATAATGTACGAACAGTAAGTACCTTTGTGGGCTGGAGAAAGAGCAAGAGTATTACATAGCCTTTGTGGCATTCCCTTTGTGGCATTTTATTTGGACCCTACCAAGAGCTTCGCTGCGTATACTCTGATGTGTGCTTGCTACACAATACTTGACTTTCGTTATAACTTGGTCGTTTCGATGATAACTTTGGTGTTTGACAACATCGCCTTGTACGAGCGCAACTCCAGGCTCATACGATATCACGTCCCGATGAGAACGATTGTCCTGTGGGAGCGCTATAACGTAGTGATTCACGTTCAGCAGAGACTATTGGGTTTACGGGAGATTGGGATGTGACATTCAGGGGTACTCCTTCACATGTATTTCATCATGTGTATCGGGTATTGATTTTAGTATACTTTTTATACTTTGTGTTCACACACTGCTCGTGTTCAGTGTGCTTATATTCGTGTTCGTAATGTGTCATGATTGGATCCATGAGTATTGGTTGCGGATGGGGGAGTAGGAGTTGGTTATGTGATCAAAGCCTTCTTGTATTCGTGTACATGTCGATCATATATCATACGTGTAATCGAGTTACCTTATTATATTTGTGATTATACACTGCTCGTGTTTAATGTGCTTATATTCGTGTTCAACCCAAACCGATCACATAACGAACTTGTACTCCAAGGCACATTATCTTGTGTTATTTATTTCTTCACTTACCGTTATTTCATATTGCATATTCTTTACTTTCCAGTTCATTACCTGTTTACTTTAGTTTATTTCCATGTCCTTTTGTAGTTAGCTTGTATTATTTTCTATTACCTGTCATATATGCTCTACCATGCATTTGGAACTGCTTTTAGAGTTTTGTACTATGCTCCATTCATGATTGGATAATATTTTTCAGCGATGGTTGTGCTCTCCATTTTGGAATATCAGAATGGTTCTATAGACTGGACTGCTCTTATCTTGTGGACTTGTGGTGACGATTGTAGAGATCTAGACTACTATTTTTATTTCTATAACTTGTAAGTTTCCTTTCTTTTGAATGTTATTTGAATATCTTTCCTATTCATTCTTTCTTAGATAATTGTGATTGAGTACATGATAACACTAGCTGTATTACTATGATTTATAGTTATATAGTGATGACCTAGACAATATTCTAACGCCGATTAGGCTGGACGTACCCACGTACTCGTGCCGCTATACCGGTTGCGGGTCTTGACAACCTCCTACAATGTTACTTTCCGAAAAAACTATTTTACTTCACTTTGTGAAGGTAACCTTGGAATGATAAATAGGTAGTAAAAAGTCTTCTCAAATTCTCAGCATGAAAATATTTTTGTTACTACTAACCTTGGAACAAAGATTATAGTAAAATATGTTATATTTGTGCCCGATATTCGTCTTAATCTTCTATCCACAGGCAAACTTGATGAAGAAGGGTACACAAGCAAGGATGTTGGAAGCTTACCAAATGATCACTTGTACTGGCAAAAGAAAAGAATTATTACACTATCTACAAGACTCGGTTACACTTACAGAATGATGAACTTGGAAAAGTGGAAGGTACCACTATAGATTTGCGATAAAAGCGGCTTGGCTACTTCTTGCAAGGCAAAAACTACTTGCATCCATGCACGATATAACTTTATTCTACTTTGATCATTGCTTGATTGGGAGACAACACCGAGTAGCTTTTGTTAAAAATTATAACAAAAAAAAGATATATTGGACTTAGTGTATTATGATATATGCGTACCCATAAATGTAAAATTCTTTAGTGGTGTGTCACATCCTAGGCCCAAAATACTTAGGAACTAGGATACGTGGCAATGGCCAACTACGCACCATGTGGACTATAGTCCAGCTTAAATACGTATACACTGTCTATTTCATAGCAACTATCTAAACAAAATATTCAAATACATCCACAATGCTATCTATGAAATATGAACTATCTATAACAAGAAATAAGAACGAAAGAATATGAAGACTATAACGACTAAGTATACCTAAAATCTGATAAACTAGCCCCCACCAATCCTATGAAAGCACCTCTACAATAACCTGGAAGGAAACCATGTCCTCAGAGGGACGTAGCAAGATGCATAATTTATATGCCGAAATAATAAACAGTAAATACCAACAACGGAATTATAAAATAACTCAGGAACTACAATTCCTAACCAGTCTATGTGTAAAATGCACGTGAGGACAACGTTCGCTCATGTGGGCCTCTCCGAACAAATAATAATGCACGACACATGTAGTGCTCATCCAATTCACTAGTGGCATCTACAGAAAAATAAATAGTAGCCCCTTCGCCTAGTAATTGTCCTCTCAACCCATTGATATTGTTGAGTCAAATCCACGACACGTCCAGTCAGTCTATAATAAGTAGAAGTCCTTTCAATCATACACACAATATCAGATCGAGTCACCTAGTATGCAATGTAATATAAATCCATGTATCTCGTCTAACATGTCTGCAAGAATAATCAATTAATAATTCATGGAAACAACAGTAACAAAATAAATATAAAGGGACAACTACTGGAATATAAAAAATAAGTCAATACTGAGTATAATATATGCAAGGTATACTTGCCTAGAGTATGTCCAAGCATGCTGAGTTGTGAGACCAAAGTCTAGCCGAGAACTATCCATGAACCATCGAATCATACTCAACATAAATATCTACCAACTCAAATAACAAAAAGAAAACTATATGGCACATACAAAAAATATATAAATATGATTAACAACTCCTTATCTAGAAAAACTAGGGTCGGTCTAAGTCGCCTATCACCTATGTTACGTAATATGTTCTATTAGTCATACTATCTAGAACTAAATCACACTAGTCTTTATAATTATTGTTTATTTAATTATATTCCTTTTTATCTTTAAGTTAAAATATCAAGTTTGTATCTCGTAGTTCGTGCAGCAAAGTATACGTCACATAAAGCAAGATAACATGATCAACCATAGGGTTAACGATCTTAGCTCAGTGATTCTTATGATCATTTTATCAATTTTAGCGATACGAGATTACTGAAATCGACAAAACTCAGTTCTGATGCAAGAATTTTGAAATACGAATATGATAATAATTTTTTATAAATAATAGTGACAAAAAATGTAAAATCTGAACATACATCATTGGATTATAAGAAAAATATCATCAATGAGTACAAAAGGGTCGAGATACTAAGAATACCCTATCCATAAGTCTAATTATGATACATCGGCAAAAACGATAATTTTAGGTTAAAATTGTATCTGTTGGTGGGCCCACTTTGACCAAAAAATGTAAAAAACTAAAGGTCTCCAAATTCAAAAAATTATAGCTCAAACAAAGTCTAAACGAAATGAACTCAATGGTACATCCACAATTAGATTTTGATGAGCTGGTCACAAAATTGTCTGTCGAATAGGATCGCGAGGCCCCTAAAACGGTGATCCGATCAACTATCTCAGAATCGAACGAAACTTGGATCACATAACAAGTCATTCGCTATGTCGCAAGTCATTTTATGATACAACAAACGTACACAAAATAATTAATTTTTTTTAAAATGTGCCAATACGACAAATTTTGACGGATACTGGTCAAATTTATCGTGCACACGTGAGCAATTCAAATTTCCTCAGAGCCCATGTGCCGATGAATACTATACGTACTTTTTGATGTAATCAGTACATGACAGGGTTGTTCGGTTGTCACGAACCACACCTGGAATAAGGGCACAAGTACGTAAATAACGCCCAGCCTACATCGTAACAATGACGTAGAACGCTGTCCAGGTCAACAATACTATCTAAATATCTCACATAATATATTTAAGGTACATGTTATGATATCTCAACTCCAAATGGAGGACCAATATGATATATGATAAATGATAATCAATACTCAATCACAATATAAAATTAGAGGAAGATATTGCACTATATGGAAGAAAAGAGAAGAAGTATAAGAGTCAAATACAACACAAGTCCAAATTCTAAATCTTCACAAAGCCCACAATATATAATACATGCCATAAATTCTAACTAATGTCAATATAATCTTATAATGGATAGTCTAAGCCTCTCCAGCTGATGGTACTATATCAAGTGGCTTTACGGGTGTTGGCTCAACTATCTCGCCATCCTGTGGCCCATAGTGCGTAGGACACCGATCCTCTAATGTGTCATTTAAAAAATATATTCAGTAAGGAAGAAGCGAAGTACAACCCTAATAACAGTTCCAATAATTGACAAAAACTATGAAATAACAATAACAAAATAAATAAATGATGGAAGTAACCAGAAAAGTAACTAGCCTATCAAAGAGAACATCATGGCAAGGAAATGGAAATAAACTGAGAGAATAATAGTAAAGAGCATCAATGTAATGAACTAAAAATAAGGAAGCAGGATAATAACTTGTGCCTTGAAATATTAACAAGATATGTGATCGGCTTGCGCCTAACACGGACTATATAAATAAATGGGAGCTAGCGTGACCACGCGTGAGTTGGATGATCTGCTAGCTATCACGGGCTATGCTATATGACGGGCTATAAGGTATGATCACATATTTAATAATATTTACCCATCCCACGACTAGTACACAAATCCAAATCATGACACTTTATACACGTATATCATAATTCACGGTCTAATATGATGCACTATGATCACGATCTATATTATCACGAAAATATCACAATAATCACTGAGTAATCACGAAATACGACACGACGATCCCTGAGTAATCACAACAATAATATCTCATGACAAGGATCCACGTATACCAATCCGTGTAACCATCGTGTCGGAAATCAAATATATTAATACTATATACATGTAACATAGAGACTATCAAATAAGAAAACTATCAAAGAATGTAATCGCCTCTGATCCTGAGCAAAAGATGTCACTCGGTGTCCGAGCTGGTGTCACACAGACTTAGATATAAATGGCATGTCAAAATGGGTGTGACAAGTGATAATGAACTAAATGCATCAATATATGTTCTCTAGGCCAATACTAGGTCATACTTGGGTTTCTAAGTCCATACTAGGTCTATACTAGCTCATTCTAGACTGATAATAGCTGATACTAAGTTGTACTAGGTTATTCTAACCAATAAGTATAACACTATGTTAACTTAGCTAATGTACGAATATATATATATATATATATATATATATATATATATATATATATACCATAATTATAATATTAGTATAACTCTAATTACCTTACACTTAACTAATACCCCCATACTTATAAAGTCCTAAATACTTCTGACACTCTAATTTAACTAATACTACATTATAACCCCAACTTATTAACTGATAATAATATATTAACTAATAATTACTGACTAAACTAACTATACACTAGCTGATAACACACACTAACCTACTACTTTTGCATGAACCCAAGTATTCCTCACTGCACACTCCCACTGGTTCAAACATGGAAATTCCTTCCTCATGCCCAGGTAACTGGAGACAATACATACCACCACTGATACTCACACAATACCACTCCACACTAACCAACTGATACATATATCACACAACCCCATGGCACCACTAAGGTCTGATACACCAAGTATCAAGCACTACCAACTCCTACCTCTCTGAACTCACATGAATTCTACTCACACTTGTACCTGCACAGTTTACACATCACAGATATCATCATACCACGATCACCACACACACATCACTCCATTACAAATCGTGTTCCCTCACTCCTCACATGATCACATCCAGTTATGAAACTCTCACTACAAGAAAAATGATCATTTACGGCATGCAAAACACGTCGTAAAAGATCTTTCACGACGTACATTTTGGTGCCTTAAAAGGCCATGCCGTAAATGACCATATTATTTACGGCACACATTTGAACGCTGTAAATGACCCTCTCTATATTATTTACGGTGCGCATTTGAACGCTGTAAAAGAGATAGAGAGGGTTATTTACAGTGTTCAAATACGCGCCTTAAATAATATGGTCATTTATTACATTGCCTTTTACGGCACCAAAATGTACGCCGTGAAAGATCTTTTACCGCGTGTTTTGCGTACCATAAATGAACATTTTTCTTGTAGCTTGAAGATTTGGCTCCTTCAAAGAACATCCGGTATATTGCAAAGTAATAGAACTTTTTCCGTTATATTGATGAAAATATTTTACACTCTCACTCATGAAGTCCCAAAATTATAAATAATATCACTATTACAAAGTAATAACAGTCGAGTCTTCTAATTATGAGAAGAGAAATATGCTAATAGCTTTTGTTAAATCTTTAATTATGAGAAGAGAAATGTTCTAATATCTTTTGTTAAATCTTTAAACAGTTCTTGAATATCAATTATACAATTTTTTTCCCTCTAGAGCAAGGTGATCACACCCAATATATATAGTTTACTCACTCCTTATCTTACAGAGAACATGATCACATACAACTTACATGCCACATAGGAAGCATTACTCTTTCTTCCTTTCTTTCTAGCTAGCTACACAGACTAGACACCAATTAGAAGTGTTATGCAGCAACTTGATTCACTTTAGCACTTAGTTCTGAAGATCTCTCATCACCTAGCTTCCTCTCTTCCATGGTTGTTGTCGGCTCTCATCCACAAATTATTGGAATCTTCATTCAAGAATCACCACATCAGCAAATAGTATAGAAGTAAATTGTGCTAAGAAAGATGTAGCTCAGGTTAATAAAAATGGTGATTTAAGTTTAGAATATAAAGAGATTTGACTTACTTCATAATACCGACAAAAATATGTTGCATCACCCAAAACTCCAGGATTTGTGAAGTTAACCATACCAAAGAATTCTTCTAGATCGTTCTATGGAAGAGAGCACAAAAACAACTGAAATAAACTTCAAACTTGAGGAATCTTATAAGCTATAGAGTAAAATAATCTTACCTGCATAGGTGTTCCTGATAGTAAGACACGACGCCTACAAGGAAGATATGTTAATGCCTATCTGGAAACAAAATTAAAAATTTGGGTTATTCTGACGAATTATTGATCAAATAATATCAATTCATTTAGAACAACAATAATTTTGAGTTATCAGTAATTTCAAATTTTCCTGCACTGAATTGTAAGCAGCAGCTATATAAACATTGTCTAACACAAAGTTACTTAGATCACTTAGTAACAACAAGTCCACTCGTAAATAATTTGAGTATCACATACCGGATTTGTCAATGTTTGATCATTCTTCAACCTATGAGCATCGTCACAAATAAGAAGATCCCAGGAACTACCCTTCTCAAATTTTAATGAATGCATACAAAATGTTTGATAATTTGAGTATCACATACCGGCGCCGCCTCGTCCAGAATCCCCACCCGAGCCAGATCCGACAGGTGCAATGTTACCAGAGCCCTGGCCGCGCTCATCCTCGCTGATCCCTCGTAGCCCCCGACTTTGCCAAGACCAACACCCAGGCATTTTTCCCTCACTAAACCCCCGGAACCGCACAAGAACGCCAGCTGACGTTGTCGACTTTGTCATGCCCCAATCTCCCGCAAGCTCAATAGTGCCCGCTGAACGTGAATCACCACGTTTACAGCTCTCCCGCAGGACTATCGTTCTCATCGGGACGTGATGCCGTACGAGCCTGGAGTTGCGCTCGTACAAGGCGATGTTGTCAAACACCAAATGTTATCATTGAAACAACCAAGTTGCAGCGGAAGTCAAGTATTGTGTACCAAGCACACAATCAGAGTAATACGTAGCGAAGCTCACGATAGGGTCCAAATAAAATGCCCCGAAGGCAATGCCACAAAGGCGATGCCACGGAGACGATGAAATGCTCTTGCTCTTTTCTCTAGCCCACAAAGGTACTTACAGTTCATACATCATGCCTCGTATATCCAAGCAGCGCCACTATGCCTGTGTACCTGAAATAATGCCCACAAACGCCCACAAACGTGGGTCAGTACACAACCGTACTGGTGAGCGGGGTAACCCACTCGCCTAAGCCGACACTAAGTAAAATAGTGAATGCAAACAGTTAAATGGTGATCTTTCTAGTTTGAATCCTAGATTCATTTCATGGCATAGGGATGACATATTAAGGAAAGTAGTAAATCAGTTTAAGCATGCAAGCATTCAACTCAAACCAATCGACAAGCAAAAATATAAAGCAACCCGAAGTAAACTAGCATACAATCATCCTGCTCAAGTCCAAGCAATACGATAACATATCGAACCATTCCCAAGCCTCAAATATCCATCCTCAACCAACACTTACAATCCAAATCTCACAGTGCACACTCTTGCCGAGGCAAGGTGGCCACGCCTACACGAAAGCCAAACCAACAAAAGAAAAGCAAGCCAACACTAGTCTATAAGAAGTCACTAGCCAAGCCATAAAGGACTTTGATCGGACTGATCAAATGCGGTTCTCCTCAAAACAGCGCTAAGTAGCTAACCCACCTGGATCGATTCCAACCGCTGGCACCGCGCCCAAGACGCGTTACCCAATTGTCTCCTCCATGGCCGAACGGTCCCGGTGCCCCGGAGCCTTCCCGTTCGAGAAGACCAAACCCTGTGCAATACAGGTTGTCCGTGACATGCAGACACCAAGTAGGTATGACGAGAGGATCGAACATTCTCGCCCCACCAAGCGATCCTAGACTCGTTCCACCAATAATCCAACCAAAACATCCATAACCATTCTTCCAACATATAGCCCAAGGCACCATTCACAAGTTATTCCCATAGGCACAATGCCTCTTCTCAACACAGTATTTCCAATGGTGCAACACCCATGCTCAAAGCTAACCCATGGCACAATGCCGTTTCAGTGGCACAATGCCCCATTCGTGGCACGATGCCCCATCAAGCGACACAACACCCTCGCCGATGCAGTTGTTCGATTTCGAACCACAACTGCTCGCTTTGTAAGACAAAGTGACCAAGTGATACCCGTGCACGGATGCACGTTCGCTCGCCCAAATTCCAATGTTCCCAATGACTCAATGCATCATTCCAGCTGTCCAAGCATAATCCCAAGTATTCAACCAACTGCCTCAAATGTAATATTCCAACTCTAGCTCCAACTATCCAACGCACAAACCAAATCAAGCCACAATCCTACCAAGCTAATGGCGTACACTCTATGCACGCCTCAGTGTAGTGATTCCCAATATTTCAGCCCAAGTGTTTTAAGCCTTTTACGTATTTCCATATTATTAGGCATGAAGGAGTAGAGGAGAAGGGAAAGAGCCCACTCACAATGTTTGATCCCGTTAAGCATCCTGTCCTGCCGATACGGCCAATCTCTTGAGCCCGTGGTCCGATGCAAGCGCAATCTACTCAACTGGTATGACCGTGCGAGCAGGCCGTGCTCTACAAATCATCCGACCGATCAGACTAAGGAAGATGACATTATTATTCCAACTCAGCTATCTCAGTATTGCTCTGAACAAACACCTGATTTCCATCGAACCCGCTATCCATCTGCACATGAAACAACTCAATCAATACTTCTTCCCAAAATCTAACAAATCAAATGGAACCAGCATTTGTTTTATTCAATCCGACTCAGCGTAACGCTCCGAACGGTTGCGGGGCGTTACAGACTTCACCACTAGGTAACCCCAGCGATGGCACACGTCCGTCGGACCCCATCGCAGGCGCTCACCACCGATCCCCTGCAGCGCCCGACGCCTTGTCGGAGCCGTTGTCGAGCACCCCCGCTGGTTCTTCTTGCCGTCGAGCTTCGTTCACCAGGCTTCCTGAGAGCTTCCATCGAAGGTGCACCGCTATCCTGTCGACGCGGACTAACGGACGCGTCATAATCCTTACCGCCGGCACAGCATCTCGAAGCCTCCATAACAATCCAGTGACTCCCGCCGCCGAGCATCACCGCAAAATCGAGCCGAGCCCGCGGGCCCTCACCGATGAAGTCAAGATCCTTCGCATCGTCTTCCCAGCGCCAGACCGCTCCGCCGAACCAGGCTTTCTCTGTACTGCAGATCGACGCCTTCCCTTCGTTGGAGACCAGATATTCCCGCAGCCGTACCGCCTCCTGATCTCGCCTAACACCGGAGTATCGTGCTGCCGACCCTGCTAGAGCACCCCATGGCTGACCCTGCCAACCGTGGTCGAGCCCCTATCGTGAGAAAGCCAGCCTCCTTCTTCCCCTTCCTTTGGTTTGGGAACCGAAAAAGAAATGGAGAGAACCCTATTTTGGAACATTCAAGTAAGTATACCAACCTTTCTCTTTCTTTGTTTACTAAATATTTTTTTTTGAATGAAAACATGGTGGAGTATATAATTGGTTTTAGTTTAAAAGGAAAATTTAAAATTTTGAATGAAAACATAAAGAGGGAAATAAAAAAAACGTAAGAGGGAAACAAAAACAACTATTTTACGGGGTGCAACGAATGCGCGTCGTAAATGAGTATTCTATTACAACGTGCTATAAAGCATTCACAGCGCATAAAAATCTATGCCGTAAATAAGTGTGAATAAATGATAGACAAGAAATCCCTCAACCTCATAAGCCTCAAGAGCCGAGCGAATAGTGCCGCGCCATAGAGAGTAATTGGAGCGATCGAGATGGACTGCTAGCGCCGGGAATTGAAGGTTGGCCGCGGCGCCACCAGAAGCAGTGAACAAGATTTGAGTAGCGGAAGGAGTAATCTGGTTATTTTCGGAAGACATAGCATAGGATTGGTTTAGGCTATTCTGATACCATGTGAATAAATGATAAATATGGAAAAATATTACTTTTATTATTTTGATGCATGAGCCTTTATATAGCAGAGTTTACATCAATATTGTTTAAACTAACTCATGAGGTTACAACTGAATCCTTCAATCATGGTTAGAGATAATTACAAAGACAAAATCAGAGATTGTCTAAACTAACTCATGAGGTTACAACTGAATCCTACAAACATGGTTTGTCACGCCCCAGTCCCAAAATACCGAGGGACTGGATGCGCGGCAATGGCCAGCAGCACGCACCGATGGACAACCCAATTTAATGGATCCATCAGGACATGCTTAAGCTATAGTCTAACAGGAAATAGAACCAATGATACAGGTCACAGACTATTCTAATCTCATCCACAACAGATAATCACAGATTAAATGCCAGAATAAATGCAATAGAATAAATAAGCAAATCTTAAATAAGTATCTCGAGGAACAATCCAAGAATATGTCTGGTACATCGAATGCAAATAGACAGGAAATAAATGAACTGGAAATAGAAACAGAAACAGAAATAACTGACTATACACCACCAATGCTTAGGAGAAGTCCTCTGGTGCGATTTCGTCCTCAGGTCCTGGTACAGCTCCTGGAAGTGCTCCTGTACGGTGTATCTCTGGATGGATCTCTTCGACTATACCTGGGGACATAGTCCATTCCAGGTCCTCAGGGGACATAACAAGGTACAGATAATACAAGCCAAAATATAAGCAGTGCAGCAAAAATTAAATAAAACAGCAGGGTAAACTATGTAACCAGCTAAGTGATAAATGCAAGTTGAGAGCATCACTAAAACTCAGGCTGAGCCACTACCAGCTCTGTGTCGGGGAGCCGGTAGCAGTAATAACACGTAAAGGACCAAGCTCTGCTCGAGAGTCTTGTGCCTCACAATAATAGGGGTATATATATATATGATCAGCCTGTAGCCTGTGTGTCTCTCCCCATCCAATGTAATCACACGTCCCATGTCCATGTGGCCCCATGTCCATGTCACGTAAGATCATATCTAATGCAACAAGTCATATAGTGTCTAGAAAAAACTGTCCATGTCATAAACCTGTATCCTATACAGAATCACCGTGAATATCTCAAGAGAATTCTGTCTCATGAATAGTGTCAAGTGTCCTAGGTTCTGTTGTACTTGATAGGACAAGTACCAAGAGTAAGGGTATCGAATGTCCATATCTAAATGACGTACCCAACACCGCGTACGGGGTTGGCACCCGACTATGATCGGACACTAAGTACGTCACACGTTTTCTAGGTTAAGCAGTTAAACAAGTTTATATGAATTTACACCAGAAATCTAGCAAAATATTATCACAGGAACTTCTGAGAATTGACAAGCTTTACTTGCCCACATATGCTAAATTAAGCCAAGAAAATAAATAGCAGACTACAGGGTTTGGCAAGGTACACTTGCTAGTGGTTCCGGCTCTGATTGCGGCTCTGACTTTAGTTGGATTTGCAGGCGGTACTCCGGTTGCTGAAATAAACATCATCATCAGATCCAAAAAATATCAATCAGCTAGAAACGCCTGTCCTTGAGTCCAGTTTGGAGACAAGGGCAGAAACGACAGTTTCGGGTCAAAACGGGATCCACATGTGGGCCCGCTTTGCACCGAAAAACGTGTCAGAGACAAAGGTCTCCAAATTCACCAAACTTAGTGTCAACAGGTCAGGAACGATGATACAAACCCAACGGAACTCCCAGAATTGGATTCCGATGAACCGATCACAAAATCGTCCGTCGAGCGGGACCTGTGGGGCCAACGACACGCGATTTTGTCAACGTTCTCAGAATCGAACCAAACTTGGGTCACAGGACTAGCGTATCGCTACGAGTCCGATGTCGTAAGTTTCGTTTCGATCCGACGTGTGTACACAAAGTTAGGGTAAAATGCAGAAAAATCGGATACGGGGCGATGCCCGCGGATACGCGTTGATTCCGGTGTGCACGCACACTCGAATCAACTTCTGCGAAATTCTGCACGTCCGTATCGACGACGCGCATGTATCTGTAAAGACCGCGCGCGACCAAGTCATCCCGTTTGGCGGGGCATACCCAGTTCCGGGGTAAATCGGGGTGTTGTTTTTCCTGTTTTTGGATCGCGGTGTGCGATCACCACAGGACGCGATGCCCCGAGCGGTTTATCCGAACACCGAGAGGGTCATACAGGCTTCGCAACGCAATTTACGGAATCGAAATCAGAGCTACGAGGAGAGAGATACACGCACCTGAACGGGACCCGAAAATCGGGTCCGACACGTATCCGACACGTGTCGGATACAGGAAAATTAGGGTTAGGGTTAGGGCTGAACTCCGACGGCTATGCGGCGGATACGGCGGCCGGGCTGAGGCGGAGGGGGCCGGGGACAGCGCGACGGCACGCTGGGAGGCGGCGGAGGTGGCGCAGGGCGGCCGGAGGCGCTGCTGCGGCCGCTGCTGCTGTTGCTGGGTGCTGTCGGGACGGAGGTCGACGGTGGAGAGGAGGGGAGGAAGGAGGAGGCCGGGGGAGAGGGATGGGCGGCGGTGGTGGCGTCGTGGCGGCTGGACGCGGCGAGGCGGCTGGCGGCGGTGGCAGCGGTGGCTAGGGTTTGGTGGTAGCCGGAGGAGGAGAGCGAGGGGGTTTTGTAGGCGGGGCGAGGGGCTGGGGGGGCCGAGAGAGGCGGAGGAGTGGCGGAGAAGGCGGAGAGGAGGGGGCGGTTGGCCGGGCGGAGCGGCGGGGGATGCGGGCGCCGCCGGAGAACGCGGGGAGGGGTGCGGGTCGTGGGGGTGAGGAGCCGGGTCGGGTTCGCGGGTCGGGCGGCGGATCCGACCCGACCCGCTAGGGCGGGTACTGGGCCGGGTGGGGCTGGGCCCGGTGGGCCGGGTCCAGTGGGCCGCGGGCTGGGCCGATTTAATAAAAATAATAATAATAATAATAATATTAAAAATCAGTAAATAATTTAATAAATAAATAAATAATTAAATGAATAGATTTTAGGTGTTTTAAAATATGCTCGGGGCCCAATAAATTCTAGAAAAATTATCCTAAGTCCAGTTTTTTATTTTACACCCAAAAATATTATTTTTATAATATTTTAATATAATTTATTATCAATTAAAAATTATTTAATTATTAAAACCCTGATTTTAATTACAGAAAATTCCCAGAAAATTCCAGAAAATTGTGAAAAATCCAGTTTTGAAAATTTTGAAAAATCAGGGGTTTACATGGTTAGAGATAATTACAAAGACAAAATCAGAGAAAGACTAAGTCAATAACTTAATAATAAGTTATCATTCACGGCGTGTACAAATACATGCCGTAAATAAGTTATTATTCACGGCGTGCATAAATGCATGCCGTAAATACGTTATCATTCACGACGTGCACAAATGCATGCCGTAAATAAGTTATCATTCACGGCACACAAAAATGCATGCGTAAATACGTTTACAATTATGGCATGCATGTCAAACACGCCGTAAAAAATACAAAAAATAACTCTTTTACAGCGCAAATATTTGCACGCTGTAAAAGAGTGTCATTTACGGCGCGCAACAACTGTGCGCCATAAATTGCACGCCATAAATGCTGTATTTTCTTGTAGTGTCTGGCACTTTATGTAGAGTAGTACAATGTCTGCATTAACACAGGTTGCTTCCTTTACTGATGTCATTCTGAATTAACAGTGCACAAAGGTGCACTGCTCTACCCAACCTGAACATGCCCGAGCCCCAAACCATCACCTTCACATGTTATGTTCAGTCCATGCCACTCCCTCAATTCACCATCACACAACCACACTCTCAGACATATGTATATCATCACCCATATACACACATAAATATATATATACATATACATATACATATATATAAATATATATAACACACACACTCATAAATCATTAGATCGAACACTTGATATGCTATATATATATATATATATATATATATATATATATATATATATATATATATATATATATATAGTACACTATGATACCTACTCAATTGGAGTGCCAAAAACCCTAATTCACTACAAATACCCATTCCTACTTATCAATTACATAATATAACATCTATTATAATTAATTACAATAGATATTGAAGAGTATTCATACAAAATACCCAAAATGAGTCCCGTATCACACGATATCACACCGTATCGTGATACAGCCTCCTCATGTCCAACTATGGATACGTAGCTAGTTCCACAACCCCGATCTAAGTCTAATTTGACCAAATTGATCTCATGACACACACTTGATGTGTTAATCTCATAATTCTCCTAAAATGGACACAAATTACTATGTAGAAATCATAATACCCAATAATTTAGCCTAAAACTTTTTCCTATAGGTAGCCCTATACCATTGGGTTATTCCTAAGAGTCAAATGCATGATTTGGAAGCTAAAAGGAAGGTGAATTCAGAATTTACCAATTGGAAGATGGATTCCTAATAAAATGCACAATGGACACGATCCAAACACGATCTCCTTGCCACAAACTCCTTCTCTAAGTGCTCCTTCTAAATCCAAGCTCCAATGCTTTTCAATTGATGAGAATGAGAGAAAATGAGAGTTAATTTGAATGAATTGATGGAGGGATGAAGTGAATTGGGGATCTAGAAATTTGAGGATCTAAAATGGAAGTGTGAAATGAAGAGAAGAGAAGAGAAGAGAAGAAAGAGAGAGAGAGAGAGAGAGAGAGAGAGAGAGAGAGAGAGAGAGAGAGAAGAGGCTTATATGTGGCCGACCCTCCTCTACCCCTTCTTCAAGTCACATCAAATGACTACCATGCCCCTATTTGTTAGTTATGGAGAGGATTAGGAAATGGATAAATTGGAAAGCTTATAATCTAATATAAATTAGTCTAATCCTCCTAATTAATTAGAGAAAATGGGTTTAATGGGCCTAGTCCATGTTGTGCTCACAATTTATCATGACAAGTCTAATTGGGTTCACAATGGTCAAGTCTAACTAATAGGCTAGCCCACTAACTAATAAATAAATAGCACAACCACAAATATTAATTATTAGCACAATATAAATAAATATTAATCTGTAAAAATAATTATATGCAAATTGACTAAATTGCCCTCATTTGGAGAGTGAGGGTGGCATTGGCTTCTTAGTACGAACTCCGTATCGATAATTTTTAGTTTTCGAAAACTATTTTTTCTTGATTTTTAACTAGATTTAATCACAGATTTATTTGGGATTAATTTAAATTAGTTATAACATTTTAGTCTCGGTTAGGTTAGATTTACATCAGAGAAATAAAAAATAGATTTCCTTTAACAGTTTGGAAGACAATAGTCTTTCAAAAGAGGGGGTTTGAACAGTTTACTGTTCTGTTTCAACATATAAAAACTGAATTATTTGAGTTTTACATGGCAATTTTTACTGATTTTATACTTGACTAAAAATAATTATTGGAGGAATAGGAAGAGGGTAATGTTGTGAATGCAACAAAGAAGTTGGATAGAAAAATGAGTGAAAGAGAAGGAAGAAAATGAACCTTTAACAGGGGGGTTGAGTCGCCTGCTGCTTCGTGTGCACAACCTGCACAGTGGGCGGTCGTGCTCACTAGCTGCATCTGACGGGCCTGCGGCGGTGGTGAGAGGTCGAGCGTGGTTGCCAGGCGTTGTAGAGGGTTGGAGATCCAATGGGAGTTCTATTAAGAGAGTTTGGGTGTTCAGAAAATCTTCAAAGAAAATGTATATACGAATGGGGTTTTTATGGAAATTGTATTTCCTTAATTAAGGATTTGGTTTTGATTTGGTGATAGGAAGATATTGCGATCTGTTTAATTAAGGATAGAAATACAAATATATTTAAAGATTGAAAGGATTCAAATATAAGATTTACCAATCTTCAACACATTGGGGGTCGAGTTTAGCAAGTTGGTGAATAGTACAAACACTGTTCACCAAAAATAGTATTTAAATTTTTTTTCTTCTATATTTTTGAATTCTGTTTTTCTAAATAAATTTTGTTTTATTTATACATTTTGTTTTATTTATTTCATTATAATTCTTATTTATTTTATCTATTGTAACATTATATATATATATATATATATATATATATATATATATATATATATATATATATATATATATATATATATATATATTTCCAAAACTATTTAAAAAAATATAGTTTTGGAAATATAAATCTATATATGCATAGCCTTATATATTCTATATATGTATAATCCATAACACAAAACTATATTTTTATACCCAAAACTATATATATACTCTCCTATATTCTATGCAGTTATTATGAAAATTCTTGATAATCCTAATAATTTAATAATTCAAAAATTGGAGGGGTTTACATGGTGCCTCCTACTTTGTGACATTCATAGATGATGCATTTAGAAAGGTATGGGTGTATGTCCTAAAAGCCAAAGAGTAAGTCTTTGAAGTTTTCAAATAAATTCATACTAAAGTTAAAAGAGAAACCGGTAACCTCTTGAAATGTATTCACACGGATAATGGTGGTGAGTATAATTCAAGGATGTTTGAAGATTATTGTCCTAAATAAGATATTAGATACTAAAAGTCTGTCCTACACACACCACAACACAATGGGTTTGCGGAAAGGATGAACCACACAATTGTGGAAAGAATTTTGAGTATGTTATCTCTAGCTAAATTACCTAACTTATTTTGGGAGGAAGCTGTGTGAACGACCTGCTATTTGATAAACTTCTCTCCCTTGGCTCCTTTGGATGAAGATACTTCTGAAAGGGTTTGGAGTGAAAGTGATAATTCCTGTTCTAACTTGCGGATATTCGGATGCAAGACATTTGTGCATATACCTAAGTAGAAAAGAACAAAAATTCTTGAAGTTTCTTTTATTTGCATTGACACATTTTGAGACATTAGGCAATCCAAATTCCAGTTTACATACATATTTAGCTATAACTAGATCTCTAACCTAGATCGATGAACTTGGACCGTCTCGATGGGCCTAATTTAGATGGACCATATATAAAGATAACCATTATCATTTGAAATAGTTGATGGGATATCTTGATCGGATGTGAAATAATTGTATAAAATCTTGAAAGTATATATCTTTACATAAAACAAATGCATGTAATATACCTAATACATGTATTATATACCTAATGAAAATCAGAAACATTTGTTATATACTGCTTGCTTACACACAACCACCGAGTCAGCCAGTAGTGTCACGTAGTTACAGACTGTCACCTAATCCCTAATTTGATTCCAAAGCACAGTTGACTTCGTCTTCTCCCAATGCACTAATGCATGGAGGAGCACATATAAACAATCAATCAACTTAACGCAAGCCCAAGATTATATAAGAGAATACAAGGACAGATGATCCACTTCTCCCACAAGAAGACATTCGGTCAAAAATTCCCTCATCAAAGAAAAAAAGTAAATGGTTGGGCGACTGTGAAAACGACTGGGAGAAAAAGACACATCTCTATGGAAAATAATTGCAGACAAGACCTTCTTCCAAAGTATTCTCTTTGATTTGTTTGCACGTATTATATTATTATGGAGTGATGGGAGAGAAGGAGAAGGGAAGCATACCATGAATTGGCCATGGTATCAGCTACTCACCAACGAGGGGCCACATGGGAATTCTTATGCAGGACGTAGGAATATATACCTATATTCCCAATGACACCTACCATTCCTATCAATGGGAAAGGGTGTGATGCTAGTGTGCAAGCCTACCTACTTGCGTATTAATTTAGGACAATCATTCCATACACTACTGAAGAAGTTTTTAGACTCCTACCTCTATCAACTGCTATGAAATAGCAGCATGTTGATATATATTGAGTAATGTTATTCATCCCTATTCCTTCATGGTTGCTAACGTGATATGTTAAATAATATTTTGTAAATTATAATATAATAGTTGATATTATAAATTTTAATCAAAAAAATTAATCATCCAAAATTTTTTATATTAATATTAATATTAATGTTAATATTAATTTTAACATTAATATTAACATTAATATTAATATTAATTTTAATGCTAATTTTAGTTTTTAATATTTAATTTTCAAAATTATCATATCAGCAGCCACATTAACCGTCACCAATGGCAGAGCTAGAAGTTTGAACTATGGTGGGCTAGATTAGGTTGGGGCGGACTGGAGCATAGATAAATGTTGGTGTTTTCCACTTGGTCCTGGGAGTTTTAGTCCCACATTAAAAAACCACCAATGTTTATATCTCAATATATAGCTATGCTTAGTATTGGTATATGCTCATGGGGTGGAGGTCCATGTGGGTTGACTTTTTCTAGAGGGATTAAGTGTGAACTCCATTATGACAATCTTTGTTTTGTCACCACATTTGGAAAGTTTCTCTTAGGAGCTAAGTCCTGTAGGGACTTAGCGACTCGGAATCGAACTCGGGATCGGGCTCGTGCTCAAGGGTGCAAAGTGGCACTTTGTTGGCACACTTTGCACTTAACATCATCGCATGGCGCTCATGCGCTCTTTTCTTGCACGAGTTGCATGCACGGTTGCTAGCTTGGCCAGGTGTCCATGCGGTCAGGGCCTTGCGACCTGGTCGACATGAGGAAATGTGCTATGTGGAGAGTCTGACGTGGAGGGGACACGGCCTGCTTTCGACGTTTGGCGACGCTGTCTGCCTCGTGTAGTACAACATGTCAGGCGACGCGAGCGGCTGCTTTCGGCATTTGGCGACGAGGCAACCTCGTGCAGTGCAGCATGACTTGCGGCACCGACGGCTCTGACACCCGAATTTAGGAGATCTGGTCGGTCAGCGCTTATGCGGCCTGGAGTTTCCTCAGGCCACATAGGTGCTGTTTTCTTCTATATATAGAGGACCTCCTCTTTCATTTGAGGATAGAGAATACATATGGAAAATCAAGTATACCAGTTCATATGCGGCCCAGAGTGTCCCCCTCTCACATATTTTTGAAGGTGACAATGAGTGTTCCAAAATTTTATTTGTGAACTTGCTGGTTCATGGGGGCTGATCATCTGTACGGCGAATCTTGCTTTAAGAAATGGTGGTTTTGACCACCCCAGCAAGGAGCTTCTCTTCAGTTTTTTCTTTGCTTCGTTCTTTCTCATTGTAGCATCTGCAAACGTAAAAATAAGAACGTTTTACTTGTTGCTTGTTGTAATCTTTATTTTTCTTCGGGGCCAGTTTGTAACATGTTCTTGGTTCGTGCTTCATTGAAATCGAGAAATATCAGATAAGGAACTCCTGTGTGAATCTCTGGTCTCGATGACAATTTGGGTTCCAATAGAGAGCGAACCTTCGGGTCTCACTAGCAGCTCTGCTATGGCCTGTGTTCTACCATCTCTGATCCATCTCGGGACTAACAATCTCAAAGCAAGATCCGAAGAAAGAGATAGAACATCCGATCAAATCTTCTCGGCAGCAAGTTTACACAGAACTTGAGAAGATTGACGGGATACACTTCGAACATTTGGATGAAGGAATGAGTCCTTTGTCAAATGTTGAATGTGAGTTGTCAGAACCTACCATTTTCTAGGATGGAGGAGTTAGCTTTTGAAGGACGCACATTCCAGTTGGAAGGAAGATACAAGTCGACCAAGGATTTGCAGAGTATGCTTAACGCATGTTAGTTCTTGGCGGTTGGCAAGACTCTTGCCGCATGGCAGTTTTTGGACGCATGGAGGCTTATGCGCATGCTGGACGCCTGGAGGCTTAGTCGCATTCAGGACGCATGGATGCCTATACGCATGCAGGACGCATGAAGGCTTTGCGCATAAAGGTCACTTCTCTGGCAGGACTTGATGCATAGCTGGAATTGGAGCTTGAAAGTAGAACCAATTCGAACAAATATAGCAAGGTATAGCTAAAGCTTGGTACCTTTGATTACTTAACTTGGTTGCTATGATTGTGCAGGTTGAGTTATTAAGCGTGGTTACTGACTGGTGGATAGATACTGGTGCATTCGGCCACACATACTTTATGAAAGAGCTGTTCACCAAAGCAAAGCACTATCTCAGAAGAAGCTCTCTATGGCGAACAAGTGTCAAGCAAAAGATCTAGGGATCAGGATGATGATTCTGGACTTCCGGCTTGAGGAGAAGATTGCTTTTATTGAGTTGTGACGCATCTTACTAAGACATGTCTTTTTCAACAAAAATGTCTAAGTTCAGGGATATCTCCAAGATATGGGGATAAGGTGGTGGAGAGACATGATGGCTATGTTCAGTCATAGGTAGTCAAAAAGCCGTTTAGACGGATGACTACAAGTACAGATCCTATGAAGCTGGTGCGCTCAGATATCTTTGACTTCTATTCTCCACAAATGGCTAGGGTAAAGTTTATCACTTCTTTCTTTGATAATATCTCAAAAAATGCATTCGCGTATCTTCTCATAATCGAAGGATGAGGCGTTCGAGAACCTCAGGGACATCAAGTTTGGAACTGAGCGTTATATCAATCCATAACTCAATAGACTTATAAGTTTTTTATACGAAGAGCATTATTTTTTGGATTCACATCGTTCAGCTTAGAACATGGAATTGACTATGGAACATGCATTATTCTTTGGATTCACATCGTTCAGCTTAGAACATTAAATTGACTATGGAACATGCATCGTTCTTTGGATTTGCATTATTCAGCTTAGAACATGGAATTGACTACAAGTACAGATCCTATGGAGCTGGTGCGCTTAGATATCTTTGATTTTTATTCTCCACAAAGGGCCGGGGTAAAGTTTAGCACTTCTTTCTTTGACGATTTCTCTAAAAATGTGTTCGCGTATCTTCCCATAATCAAAGGATGAGGTGTTCGAGAACCTCAGGGACTTCAAGTTTGGAGTCGAGCGTTATATCGGTCCATAACTCAATAGACTTATAAGTTTTCTATACGTAGTGCATTGTTCTTTGGATTCACATCATTCAGCTTAGAACATGAAATTAACAATGGAACATGCATTGTTCTTTGGATTCGCATTGTTCATCTTAGAACATGAAATTGACTATGGAATATGCATCGTTCTTCAGATTTGCATCATTCAGCTTAGAACATGAAATTGACTATGGAACGATATCTTCATACTCCCAGTCCATTGAAGGTGCAAATAGGAAGGACGAGCAGTTCACAGTAATGATGACTTCTATATTGTTGTTCAAAGGGCCTTCCAAATTGTCTGTGGGAGAAACTTGCACTTACAGTCATGTCCCTTATACCGTTCGTTACTTCTGATATAACTCTGGTTCAATGTCAGATCCACATGAATATCATTCGATTGTGGGGGTTTTTCGGAGGACCATATCAGCCAGAGTTGTTGATATTTATGTAGAAGAAGATGTAGTCCAGGAAGGAGTTATCTTTTAAGAAACAACATTTGAACCAAAAATTGAAGAGCAGTCAGCTAGAAGAGTCAGGAGGTCGAAGGACCAAATATGATCTTATCACCTATCTTATGGAGGTAATGACACTTACCAATGATGAGGCGATAAAGACCAGAGACTTAGTCTGCTAAAAGGAGGCAGTCCATGTAGAGATTGACCCCATATAAACACTTGGATGTTGATCAATTAGCCTAAAGAAGCTAAATCTTTCAGATGCTTATATATCTTCAGTAGAAGAAAATAGAACCATCCAGAACAGTTGAGTTCAAGAATAGGCTTGTACCCTAGGGGTTTTCTTTGATAACAGGGGATTGAGTTCTTAGGCACCTCGTTGAGGGTGCCATATATCAGGATGCTGATTCTCGTAGCTGCTATTCATAAGCTGATTGTTTATCAGATGAAGGAAGTCAGTCATGAAAGATTCACGGACAACAGACATAATTATTGTTATTCAGGTTTGAAGACAGTCTGCGGGTTGGTGATATCTCAAATATGGGCTGAAACAAATCCCATGATGTGGTAGCAGAAGTTTGATAAGTCATCTAGTCAAAGTTGTCGTAGGATCATCGAGACAGACATGTGTGTGTACATAAAGTTCGCTGATAAGAAATGAGTCATTTTTTGTATCTATGTGGACGACTTGCTAAATCCCAACTGTGGATATAGAAGTGTCACTAGAACAAAGATATCATTTTGTCCAGTCCCAGGACATGGGATTACTGATATCATCCTTAAGGATATAAGATAATCCTGATGCCATGGGGCTTTCTCAGTCTCTAGCGCTGTGCAAGAAGAGTTGATCACACGCTTTGGGTATCAGGGACGATACTCCTCAGGTGTGACATGGATATGAAGCCTTATCTAAATGAAAGCATCAGATAGTTGGTGTACTCAAGCATCATCAGGTGAATGATTCAAGCTGGAAGTACCACCAGGCCTGATATAGATCTCGCTGTAGCGATGCTGAGTTAGTTCACGAGCAGTATGTGTGTTATTGAACACAGAAAGATGTGAAAAGAGTCGTCAGAATTCTCAAGTGGACTCATTGGTATATCCTACACTACAACAGTTATCCAGATATGATGGAAGGCTTCAGTGATGCTAGTTTGTGCTCACGAAAGAAGAGTGAAAGATCCACAGGAGGACGTGACTTCTCTAGGAGTGGCGCTGCTATATCGTGGAAGTCGAAGAAGCAATCTTTACTCTCAAATTTCTTTGCACTATCAGGTACAACATATAAAGCAGAATAGCTCTAGAAGCTCTCAGATGATCTTCCTATGGTTAGTACACATATTCGAGTGATACCGACATACTGTGAAAACCAGGAAGTTGCAGCAGTGACATCTATTTATCTCTTCCAGGTCTAAAGAGAACAGTGTGAATAAAACACATAACACAGAATGAACACATCTAGCGTGGATCATTACAGTGGTTAATGTTCGGAGCCAGGTCATTCTGGCAGATCCGTTCATAACTGGCCAGTACAGAACCCTGAATGAGCGCAGCCAGCGTGGATCATTATAGTGGTTAATGTTCGAAGCCAGGTAATTCTGGCAGATCCGTTCATAACAGGCAAGTAAAAAACACTGAATGAGGGCAGCCATCGTGGATTATTACAGTGGTTAATATTCAGAGCTAGGTGATTCTGGTGGTGGTTAATGTTCGGAGCTAGGTGATTCTGGCGGTGGTTAATGTTTGGAGCTAGGTGATTCTTGTAGATTCGTTCATAACAGGACAGTACAGAATACAGAATGAGCGCAACCAACGTGTATCATTATAGTGGTAAATGTTCGAAGCCAGGTGATTCTGGCGGATTCGTTCATAACAGGCAAACAAAAAACAATGAATGAGCGCAGCTGTAAACACCAGAATTTTTTCAGAATTTTAATATAAATTTTTGGGAATTTCTTGCTATTTTTTAAATAATTAAAATAAAAGTTTTTCTGGAATTAAATAATTTTATAATTTTATTAAATATTAAAATATTATAAAATAATATTTCTTGAGTGTAAAATAAAGAATTAGACATACTGTAATTTTTTTTGGAAATTATTGGACTCCAGAACTAGTTTTAAAGACCTAAAAACTAAGTTTTTAAACCAACCTGATTAAACCAACCTAAACCAAAATAAACCGAACCCTAAATTAAACCAACCCTAATGGGTCAGATTTGAACTCGACCCGTACCCGCTAACCCGTACCTGACCCAAACCTTAATGGATCGGGTCGAATACGGATCATAAACCCGAACCTGCTAGACCCGACCTGCCTGCTACAGTAACCCCCAAATTTTCCCGATCCCATAGCTCCCCCGACTCTCCGTCTTGCATCGCGGCTGTTCTCCCCGCCGTTCATGCCGCTGCAGCCGCCACCGCTTCGCCTTCCCGCCCGCTCATCTCCCCACCGGCAGCCCCTAGCTCTTCTCCTCCCTGCCGTCTGCAACCGCCGCCCTCCTCCCTATAAAGCCCCACCGAGACCGCCACCTCCGGCGACCCCATCATCCATCATCCTCTGGCCACCACCACGATCTCCGCCCGAGCTCCTCCGGTCGACCACTCTTCTTCCCCAGCGAGAACCCGGCCACCCCAATACTTCAACCTCCAACCACCACCACAACCCCATCGCCACCGCGATCACCATCCCAACCCAGCCGAGCCACCGCCTCTACGCCGAGCTCTCTCCGACGTCTCACCGCCGCCACCGCCAAGCACAGCAGCTCCGCCGTGACCCCGCCGCCGAGCAGCGAGTACAGCAGTCGCAGCAGCACCATCGTGCCCCGCCATAGCCGCGTCACACCATCGCGTGTAAGGCCGAAAAGTCGATTCTGATCCCCTGTTCAGGTGAACGTTTCTCTCTCCTTGTCATCTCATTTTTCGGACGGACTATTGCGACATGTTCGCTACGTGACCCTCTTGAAACCCGTGCAATTCGTTCGGGGTATCGCATCCTGTGTCGATCGCAAACTGCGATACAAAAACAGGAAAATTTATCTTATTTTTTGAAAATTCAGAAACTGGCCCGAACATCCCGGTTCATGACCGTTTTGCGTGCAATCTGTTAACTAATTATAAAATTTACTTGAACAATAATTTAGATCGTATAACCTAGTTTTAAAATCCTCTATTAGTTTAATTTATCAAGTTTTAGATTGTATTTTATATGAGGGTGAAAATGACCAAAAGATCGATTATTTAAAATCCTAATTTTCCTGGAACTTGGTGCGCCCCGCTAAATGAGGCGACTTGGTCGTGTGCGAACTTCACTGAAAGGTGCGCGCCGTCAATAAGGACGTGTGGGATTTCGTAAAAGTTGATTTGGATATGAGTGCACACCGGAATCAACGCGTATCCGTCGACAACACCCCGTATCGGCCCTGTTCTAAAACTTATTGTAACTTCGTGTGTGCTCGTCGTTTTGAAACAAAACTTGAGCCATCAGACTCGTAGCGATACGTAGGTCCTGTGACCCAAGTTTGGTTCAATTCTGAGAAAGTTGACAAAATCCCGTATCGTGGGCCCCACGGCTCTACTTGACGGACGATTTTATGATCGGCTCATCGGAATCCAGTTCTGGACATTCTGTTGGGTTCATATCATCGTTCTGGACTTGTAGACAATAAGTTTGATGAATTTGGAGAACCTTGTCTCTGGCACGTTTTTTGGTGCGAAGCGGGCCAAATGTGGACCCCGCTTTGACCAAAAACGGTCACTTTTTGTCCATGTATCCAAATTGGACTTATGGACAGGCAATTCTAGCTATTTCATATTTTCTGAACATGATGGTAGTATTTATTTCGGCAACCGGAGGAGTACTTGAAGATCCCGTTGATACCGGAGAGACTATTGGTATTCAAACCCCAGGCAAGTGTACCTTGTCAATCTTGCAGTATTTGCTACATAATGTTCTCTTGATTTAATTATATGATATAAATATTCAACCTAGGACCGTGTGATATTACTTAACATATGAAAAAGATTCGGGTGTCAACGTCGTACGCGAAGTTGTATAACGTCACTTAGAAGTTGATGTCGCGACCCTATACATTTTCGTGCTTGCATTATCAAGTACGTCATACCATAGGACACTTGATACTGTTCATGAGACAGAATCTTTCTAAGATATTCATGGTAATTCTGTATAGGCTACATGATTCGTGACATAGATATTATATATTCTTAGCTATCATTATGACTCGCTGCATCAGTTATAGGTCATGATCTTGCGTGACATGGACATGAGATATCGTGGATATGAGACGTATGATTACATTGGGTGGAGAGAGATACACAGGCTACAGGCTGATTATATATATATATATATATATATATATATATATATATATATATATATATATATATATATATATTTATTATGGTGTCGTAGGCCCACTCTATAGTAAACTATATAGTATAACTACATAGTATAACTGCTACCGGCTCCCCGACACAGAGCTTGTAGTAGTCTCAGCCTGAAGTCCTAGTGATGCTCTCATTTGCATATCACTTAGCTGGTTATGTAGTTTGCCCTATTGATTTATTATTATATACTATATTTATTTGGCTTGAGTTATTCTTGTACCTTGCTATGTCCCATGAGGACCTGGAATCCGGATTATGTCCCCTGGTTTAGCATATGAGTTCTATCCCGAGGTATACGGGACAGGAGCAAGCGCTGGAGCAGTACCAGAACCAAAGGACGAGGTGATGCCAAAAGATTTCTCCTGAGTATCTGCTTTATCTATACTCAGTTATTTATGTTGTTTTCTGTCTATTGAACTGCTGTATCAAACTCTTTATCAGGTAGTTCCCCGAGATATTTATTTAGACTTGTTGATTATTATTTCATTTTGATGAATCTGATATTGATTTTATTTATCTTCAGTGGATGAGATTAGTATCATCGACCCTTACTATTGTTTTACAGCTTAAGTACATCCTGATGGGTCCATTAAATTAGATTTGTCCATCGGTGTGTGCTGCTGGCCATTGTCACATGTCTAGTCCCTCAATATTTTGGGATTGGGGCGTGACAGCAGCTAGCGTGGATTATTACTGTAGTCTCCCCTAATTTTCTAGAAATTTTCTTTTATAATAATAAGAATAATAGTATGTATACTAAAAACATACCAATAATAATAATAATAATAATAATAATAGTAATAATAATAATAATAATTGAAATAAATAAAACAAAAGAATTATAAAGGAAATAATGTGTTTTAAATTAGAATTTGAAAGCAAGTAGAAAGAAAAGAAAAGAAAAAGGAAAGGAAAGGAAAAAAAAATTAATAATAATAAAATAAGCAAAATCAAACAACAACAACAACTCTACCAATAACAACAACAACAGCCGCCATAAATGATCCCCCCTATTCCTACGCGAACCGTGCGTGTGCGATAAGCGAACTCGACCCCCTAGATTCAAATCTCAACCAAACCTCAACCAAATCCTTTTAAATTTGATTCATTCTAATTCCTATCTGATTCTCCACCATATAAACCTAATCCTAATCAAAATCCAAATCAAATATGATAGAAAATCTCTACGTATATATATACCAATCTATGGGTTTCCAAAACTTTTTCTTGACGAAACCTAACCGTGAGAGCTCGTGAGCGGCCCCAGACTCTTTCCCAGGCTCGAGCGACCCCTCCTACATCGTTTCCGACAAGTTTCCAGCGACCTCGATGCCTCAAAACATGCCAAAGCCGCCGCGTCGCCAACAAAACAAAGGTTATGTTCTTCCCAAACGCAGTCAGGTACCCCCCTTCTCCGTCCTCTTTCTTTTAACACGATCGGTGAAATTGGAATCAACTTGATCCTACGTGTAGCCTAGTTGAACCTCTTCATGAATCAGTAGTTTCCTGAGAAAATAATGAAGTTATAAAAACCAAAAAATCGGGTGCAAAAACCCGAGAAATAACTTTATGAACATACACAACCAGACCGTGCACATCCAACCACCCTGATTGAAAGCCTCCCTGTGATTAGAGTATTAAATATTTTCAAAATTTATTTGAACAATCATGTATCCTACTTGACCTACTTTGCAACAATATAATTTATTTGTATTTTCGTTCATAAACACTATATAAAAACTGTGATAAACTTGAGGAAAAATTACTTTTAAAAACAATAAAATCCTCCGATACGGAGTGCGTCTCAACAAACTGGACCACCATGTCATGTACCAGTTACACAGAAAGGTACGTATGGTATTTTCTGACATACGGGCTTTCACAAAACTTAATTTGTACATGCGTGCGCGTTGAAATTAACCCGTATCGGTCGAAAGTCTCCCGTATCGACGTTTTACAAAATATCCTAGAATTTTTTGACCGCTCGTCGGAACGCGGCAAAACTTGCGACATCGAATTCTTGTATCATGCTGGCCCTTTGACCCATGTTACACGCGATTATGAGATAGTTGACCGAACCTATTCGCGGGCCCTACGGTTTGACTTAACGAACGGTTTTGTGATCGGCTCACCGAAATCCAAATTGGACATACCGTTGAGTTAGTATCATCGTTTATGAATTGTTTGATGTATAATTTGTCCAATTTAGAGATTTTGACCTTGACATATTTTTTGGTGCGAAGTGGTTCACATGTGGACCCTGATTTGACACAAAATTATCGTTTTGCCCCTGTATCCAAATTAGACAAAATGGTAGAGCTTTCTGACTATCTCGCTAATTTCGGAGACGTTGGTGATGTTTATTTTAGCATCCGGAGACGTTCCTTCAGAGCCCCTACCTTTCGGTTTATTGTGCTTGTCGTTTGGACGTCTATACTCCACAGATTGCTTGCTAGGCAAGTATAACTTGCCACAATACTGTTTTGTTACATTCATTTGCTGCATATTTATTTTTATTTTTTATTTTTTATTTTTTATTTATTTTGCTATATAAAAATGCACGTCCAAGAATGACTTGGGTGTAGTGACGGTTGCGTCGTCTTTTGTCCTTTATTATATTATGCATGTTGATATAGTTTTATGAGATCACCCCATGATTTGAGGCATCATTATCTTTTATTTGGCCAAGACACATTTGTTATACGAGTTGTGAGTCTCATGTAGGATATGGACTTGCGTATTAACCTTTACGTATTGGTCGTGCGACGGATAATGAATAACTACTAATAGAAATATCATATTTAGTGGACTTAACAGTTACTAGAGGTATGTGCATGTTATGGATGTGACACGTTAGTAGCATTGGATGGAGATAACAATGAGTAGGCATATGTGACTCATGTACACTTTCTCTTTTTGTAACCAGCACGCTCCGTCGGAGATGAGTGGTCAGATGACCCTTATATATTATTTACAGGCGGCCTCTGACGATCGAAAGACGTTATGCTTTGTAGGCCACTGATTCTCCGAGAGAATTGTGCCAATCCTATTATTTAGCTAGATAGTCCATACGTGGGAAAGTTGTTCTTAAATTGTATATCACTTAGACTGGTTAGGTGACCATGTTGGATATTTACTTTCAGTATATTGTGGCATGCTATTTTCTGTATCTTGTTACGTCCCTTTGAGGACCTGGTCCCTTGCCAGGTATAAACGATCAGGATTATCCACAGGAGTATGGACCGGGACCTGGCGCTTCATTTTCTTTTGAGGAGGTCTAACCCTGTGAGTACCCATGACTACTTCATAGTTGATGGATCTTCTAGCTGCTGTTCTTTATTAGCATTTTATTATATATTGGAGTTTCGACCTCCTCTATCATTTTTAGTTTGGATATAGTCGATTGGCAGTGTATTTGTCTCTACCCGATTATCATTTTAGATTATTTGACTTGTTCATTATGATCGATTTGACTTAGTTATTTATATATTTATTGACTTGAGTCTGTGGATGATATTTAGTATTGCCTGTGACTTATGACATTATTTACCACTTGTGAATTATTATTCATAATACAACGTACGTATGTGTTATGGTTTCCATATATTGAAGTTGCCTTATACATATGGCTAGTATGCTTACGTATTCCTAATCCTACGTATTTTGGGACTGGGGCATGACAATTATAGTGGCTAAAAGATCAGAGTCAGGTAAATCTGGCATATCTATTTATAATTGGCCTCAAGCGCCAGCTGATTGTAAGAATTATAAAGGAGCGTAGTACTCCATGCTACCGTGGGATGACACCACCATGAGGTACCTTGATAGGGTAAAGCCCCAGCTTCGGGCTATGTCACAGCGGTAGTAGCACCGCATATAGTCAGAGTCAAGTACTATAAAGGAGTATAGTACTTCATGTTAATGTGGGGTGACACCACAATGAGGTACCTCGACAAGGTAAAACCTCAACTGCAAGCCATGTCACCGCGGCAGTAACACCGCACATAGTCAATGACATAGCAGATATGGGCTTGGAGGACCTCTGGTATTGCGTCTCTGCAATCCTACCATTTAGTTTTATGCTATTGGTTCAAAGAAAAATCTATCAGGCATCTAGCTATTGGTTCAAGGGAGGACCATTGACCAGGAGAATATCACATACATTGGGTAGTCCTCAGGGACATTGTGGGATGCGTACCCAAAACTACTGTGGTCTACTATTTGTTCTTGATTAGAACATTTCCTGTGAGAGGATGGATTTGACGTCTTAATGAGTTCTCGGACAGAGTGAATGTCCGACGTGCGTTGTAAGAAGCACGAGTAGTTTCAGCACTACAAGGGACTTGTATCCCATGCTACAGTGGTGTGACACCACATGAGGGAGTGAACCTCAGCTTCGGGCTATGTTACAGCGGCAATAGCACCACACATAGGCAGGTAGCCTAATGTTGAAAAGAAATAAAGAGTAGTAGTATAGCACTACAAAGAGGCCTGTGACCTCATGCTACAGTGGGTGACACCACATGAGGGAGTGAACCTCGACTTTAAGCCATGTCACATCGGTGTAGTACCGCATGAAAGCACAAAGCTTCATGTTAAGAAGTAGTACAACACTAATAAGAGACCTGTGACCTCATGTTATAGTGGATGGCACCACATGAGGGAGTGAAACTCGGCTTTAAGCCATGTCACAGCGGTGTAGCACCGCACATGAGCACAAGGCTCCATATTGTATGTAGTAACGACACTATTAAGAGGTCCGTGTCCTCATGCTACAGTAGTATGACACCACAAGGAGGGATCCTCGGCCTTGGGAGGCCATGTCATGGCATCGTAGCACCGCACAGAAGCGCAAGGCTTTATGCCGGATAATAAACTCTCTATAGTGAAAGAACTCACCTAAGTGTATGGATAGAGATATAGGCCATCTCTTGAGAAAAAGTTTGTAGAATCCCAAGATACATACACTAAGACCAGGTCAGCACAGGGCCTTTAACGTGCAACCGAATGGCACAACTGAGGTCATTGTGTGAGTGAGAAGAATAACAGCTATGGTGCAGAATTCAAGGCCTAGTCCATTCTTGTATCGTACTGTTGTTTGACCCATGCGGAAAGATTTAAGTCGTCGGCGATATCTATCCTAATGCATGATGACGGTCACTTTGATAAACGCTCAACCATATATTGTGATATATGCGGGAGATTGTTGGTATTTTTCACTTGGCTTTAGGAGTTTTAGTCCCACATTGGAAAACTACCAATGTGTTTATCTCAATATATAGCTATGCTTAGTATTGGTATATGCACATGGGGTGGAGGCCCATGTAGGTTTACTTTTCCTAGAGGGATTAAGTGTGAACTCTATTATGACAATCTTTTTTTGTCACCACCTTAGGGAAGTTTTTCTTAGGAGCTAAGCCCCGAGGGGCTTAGCGACTCAAACTCGGACTCGGGCTCATGCTCAAGGGCGTAAAGTAGCTTTTTGTTGGCGCACTTTACACTTAGCACGTCAGCATCGTCGTATGACGCTCATGCACTCTTTTCTTGTGCGAGTTCGATGCACGGTTGCTTGCTCGGGCGCAGCTTCGTGGCGCATGCAGCCTGGTGCTTTGCGTCCAGGCGCTATGCGGCTCCGTGCACACGCTGCCAGGTGCCCATGTGGCCACGTGCCCATGCGACTAGGTGCCCATGCGGATCGATACCCATGTGGCCAGGAGCGCATACGGCCTAGTGCCCATGCGGCCTGTGCCCATGCTAACAGGGCCTTGCGACCTGGTCGATAAGAGGCAATGTGCTGTGTAGAGAGTCTAACGTGGAGGTGACATGGCCTGCTTTTGGCGTTTGGCGGCGCTGTCTGCCTCGTACAGTATAGCGTATCAGGCGACACGAGCGGCTGCTTTTGGCGTTTGGCGTCGCTGTCTGCCTCGTGCAGTGTAGCATGACTTGTGGAGCCGACGGCTCTTATACCCAAATTTGGGGGATCAGGTAGGTCAGCGCTTATGCGGCCTGGAGTTTCCTCAGGCCGCATAGGTGCTGTTTTCTTTTATATATAGAGGACCTCCTCTTTCATTTGAGAAGAGAGAATACATATGAAAAATCGAGTATACCAGTTCATATATGGCCCAGAGTGTCCCCCTCTCACATGGTGCTTTTGACCACCCCAGCAAGGAGCTTCTTTTCAGTTTTTTCTTTGCTTTATTCTTTCTCATTGTAGCGTCTGCGAACGTAAAGAGAATAATATTTTACTTGTTGCTTGTTGTAATCTTTATTTTCTTCGGGGCCAGTTTGTAACCTGTTCTTGGTTCGTGCTTCGTTGGAATCGAGAAATATCAGATGAGGAACTCCTGTGTGAATCTCTGATCTTGACGATAACTTGAGTTCCAATAGAGAGCGGACCTTCGGGTCTCGCTAGCAGCTCTTCTATGGCCCTTGTTCTACCATCTTTGATCCGTCTCGGGACTAACAATAAACTCCTATGGAAAAAAACAAAAAAATATGGTAAAAAAAACTATTTTTTTTTTGGTGGGCTCCAAGCTCCACTATTGACCATCTCGTTAGCTGTCATATTAGGGGAAATGGTTTCAAGGGATAAATAGTTATTATTTCTAGTCTCTAAAATTTGCATTCTAATATATACAATACTAATTTATTAGTTTTTGATAATAGTAGTAAAGGTGGAAAACTTAATCTAATCAAGCAAACATAAGAGAATGAGGAAATGATGGGATGGTGAGTAGCGAGCAATCTATTTATTGATATCCAAAGGCGGTGCTAGTATGCTACTGTACAAGTGCTTCTTTTTCTTTTTCTTTTTTGGACAACTTAGAAAAGTTTTAGTGTATAACTTCTAAATATTTTGAAATATGTAGTCTACTGAGTTATGGGCTCAGGTTGTGGCTTTTGATGATATGAGGTTAATTTGGAGAGGTGGTGTTGATAATGAGTTTCAGTGGATATGGATCCGGTAAAGCGAGAAGATAGGGTTTCAATTCAAATTTTGAAAAGATTGGTAGGATTTTATTTGCAACAAAACTTATTTTCGTGAAAGGTAGAGAACTATATATATATGTCCAAATTATAGTATTCACTAGTTAGTGATGTGCTTTGAGTACATACTTAGGAGGACCTTCCTCTATACAAATCTACCCAGTGTTAGACTATATACTAGTAAAGTTGTTAAGTATAGCAACACGAAATGTTTTTGTCATTTATCACTAACATTCTAAAGTTGTAATGAGAGTTAAGAATTATATAATTATATTATTCCACTAAATCTGTCCTAGATAGGTTAATTTTATGGATCGAAACTGAATTTTACACAACTAAATCAAATTATATTTCTATTACTCAGAAAATATACCATTACATCACCAGAATTAGTACTTGCAGAATACAATAAAATACAGTTTCCAAATTTACAAAAGATATTACTGATCAAGATAATAAACATAAATAAGTGTTAGGGTTTTGTGAGCCAACTCTCATGTTGAACGTTTAATCCCACATTAATGCCTAAAATGCCAAGTGTGTTGTTCAATATAATACTTCTCATAGTGTTGACTTATGCACATGGGATGTGGTATCCCATATGGCTTATGAGATATTTTTTCAAGAGGGAAAGGATCAAGACTCCATGGAAACAAATTTTGTTTTTGTCACTTATTTATTTGAAAATTCCTTAGGAGCTAAGTCCCGTAGCAACTCACACTCGGACTCGGGGTGAAAGGCTTAAAGTGACGCTTTGAAGGAAGCATCACTTTGCACTTTGCACGTACGCATCGGGCGCATGCATTGTTGCGCTCGTGTAATTTTTTTCTGCGCACTACATATGCGTGCGACTCCCGTGCGTGTCTGCGCGAGGGGTTGCGCACTGCTAGTTTCAGCACAGTCTGATAGATTAGGTGGAGGTTGGTTCACCTATCCTGGAGTTAATTGGTCTGGGGGGGGGGTTGGGGCGCCGCTCTAGGGGTTGGTGGAGAACCCCCATATATATATATATATATATATATATATATATATATATATATATATATATATATATATATAACTCTGTCCGAAGGCCACACTCCCAGTTCGAAGGTCTGCACCTACATCGCACTGCACCCGCACCGCATATATATTGGAAAAAAGGTAATTGTATTATGATAAAAAAAAACTAGCTCAGTTACACCAGGTAACCCTACTATGGCTTCCCTTTATTCACCATCACACATACATTATGTTCAATATTATGAATAATACCAACATTAGACGTCTTCAGCTCCTAAAAAATACGATTCTTTCGCTCTTTCCATACATGCTATGCTGCTGCAGTAAGGGGAATACGTGCTTCATTGAACCAACCCAACCCCCATCGTCTTGCTTGTCTGATGTCCTCCACGATATCCTTCCAGCCTTGAGTACCCTTGCTTTCCCTATCTGTAGCTTCTCCCTTTGAGCCAACCATATGCACCAAGACGTCGTACAGTTAAAGAACAAGTACTCCATTGTTTTATCACACTGTCGATATAAGAAGCATTATAACTCGACCGCCTGCACCCCAAACTTGTTTAGTCTATCCCGAGTAAGAAACCTACCACGCCCCAACTTGTATAGATAATATTGCGTCTTGCTCGTTAGGCCTCATAACCATATCATGTCTAACATCTCCCACTTTGGGTGTGTAGTCTGGATGCTATCCGCCACCTCGCGATGGACGAACCCGTTGCTTCCTATATAGTCCCAGCTCCATGCGTCCTCCCTGAGGGACACATCAATCTGCAAGTCGCAAATTATTCTAGCAAATTGACGCAGCGTGAAGTTCTGGACGCTAAGCTCCTTGTCGCAAAATAGTGCTGACCCGATCCCTTATCCCTGCCATTGCAAAGGCGTCCCCCCCATTCCACAAGGTTCTGGTGATCTATCCAAGGGGCAAGCCATAAGTCTGTGTTCTCCCCATCCTTGAGGACCCTCTATATCTTCTGCTTAAGGAGAGTACGATAATGTATAATATTTTTGAATATGACAGTCATTATTATTAGGGCGACACCCCCCACAAATTACTCCCCTGCAGATATCTATTCTTCGTCCAGCTAGCCCATAAGGAACCCTTCGTAAGAAACTTCCAAGTAACATTCAACCCTACCTCATCTCGGATAAGGCGTAATGGCCTTAATCCCACTCCTCCCTCCTTTCCAGGATGACACAAAGTTTCCCATCCTATAGCATGGATACCCCCTCTCTAGATAAAGTTAGCACATATTCTCTTGATCCGCCGTAGAGTAGCAGTAGTGTCACCACCCCATTTCCAGAGCCGGGTATTTTTTTTTTAATTTAGTTAATTGTGCATTATTTTTAATTAATTGTATTTATAATTAATTATTGATTGTATTATATTTTTATTGTATATTTTAGGATTTTGGCTAGCCTGGACCCATGTCAGACCCTAGTGGACCCATGTTCGACCCAGCCCACACCCTTGTGAGAATTATTTTGGGGCTTAGAATATTTATTTTATTTTTAGGAGGTTAGTTGGAGAGATTTGGAGTTAGTTTGAGTGTTTTTGGACCCCGAAACCCAAACCGAGAGTTAGGAGGGGCATTTTGGTCTTTTGGCTTGTTGTAACCCTTTATCCTTGCTCCCAGACCCGACCCCATCCCATTTCCAGCTTGAAACACAGCAGCCCCCACTCCCCTTTCTCTTCTTCTTCATCTTCTTCTTCACTTCTTCTTCTTCACTTCTTCTTTCTTCTTCCTTCCTTCTCCAAGTAAGCTTTTCTTCCTTTTTCTTCCTTCTTTCTTCCATTCCTCCTTCTTTATGTAACCCTAACCCTACATTCTTCCCTAACCTAGGTGGGTAGAGCCTAGATTTTGTGTTGGAGCTTGGATTGGGAGCTTGGAAGCTTGGTTTGGAGGATTTGGAGCATTTTGGAGATTTTGGCTTGGGATTCCAACTCCCAAGAGGTAAACCCTAATTTTCCCCTTGTAATTACTCTTTTATAGTGTAATTAATAGTTTAGAACCTTCCTAGACCCTTAGGCTACCCGTGGGAGGAAGTTGGAACTAGTTGGGTAGTGTTTGGAGACTTTAACACTAGGTTTTGTGTCAATTTCGGGTGGAATCCGAATTTGGCCCAATTTTGGGTGATGCCCTAGGTTAGAAGGACCTAGGTAGACGTTGTTGGGTGTCTTGAGGGTGAGTGCGTGTCTCCGTTCGGGCACGGGAAGCCGTGTCGCGGAGAAACGGGCGTTTCGGGCGAAATTGGGGCTTTTCGTCGTCGCCGATTCTAAGTGCGTGTGCGTTTCCGCCACGGGCCTAGAATCGACGTGGGAGCGCATTTTCTAGGATCTAGACATCGTGTAGAGTGCGGGGGTAAATTTTGGGCCGATTTCGAGTTTGTTTGGTGTGCGTTTCAGGAGGTTTTCCGAGCCGCGCACCACGTGTTCGTCGAAATGACCGAACGGCCATTTCGACTTGGTTTCCTCGTTTCGGGCTTGTGCGCACGTTGGGTTAGTATCGTGGAGTGTGTGCTAGAGTTTTCGAGTTATATTTTATATATTTATAGGCGTTGGTGAGTGTCGGGGTCGTTGGGCGTGCGTAGGTGGGGCGTTGTGAGCGTTGTGTGCATCGTTGTGGTGGTGTTGTGTTTGTGTATATATGTCTCTATATATATATTTATTTGTGTGTGTGTTCCTATATATATATATATATTTCTATTTATATATATATATGTGTAGATATATGTGTATATGTATATATAGATGTGTATTTATATATATATGGATATATGTGTGTTTATATATATATATAGATATGTGTTATTATGTGTGTGTGTGTTGATATGAGTTTGAGTGAGTGTGTATATATGTATATATATTTATATATATGTAGGAGTGTTTGTGTGTGGGGTTATGTGCTTGTGTGATTGTGTGCTAGTGTGTAGGTGAGTGTGTGTGAGTGTGAGTGAGTGCCTATATATATATATATATATGAGTGTAGATATATATGTGTGTATATATATATAGATGTGTGTTTATATATGTATAGATATATGTGTGTGCTTATGTGTGTGTGTTGATAGTGTTGTGAGTGTGTGTGTGTATTAGTGTGCTAGTGTGTGTGTTAGAGTGTGTAGATGAGTGTGAATATATATATAGATATCTAATTATATATATATAGATGTATATATATGTATATGTATATATGTATATGTATATAGGAGTGTGTGTGTGTGTTTGAGAGAGGGGGGGGGGGGTGCCTGGGACTGGAACCAGCAGCTGCAGCAGCAGAAATAGGCGCAGCAGCGGCAGTATTCAGCAGTAGCAGCAGCTCGCTCGAGCGAGGCAGCGCCGCGACAGCAGCTCGCTCGAGCGAGGCAGCGCCGCGGCAGCAGCAAGAGCATGAGCAGCAGCTGTAGCAAGTAGAAAATGCAGCAGCAACAACAGTTTAAGGTAGCAGCAGCAGCAAGTTAAGGCAAGGGCAGCAGCAAATGCGAGGGAGAGGGAGAGATATATACATAGATATATATAGGTAGTTAGATTATTAGATAGATAGATGGTTAAATAGATAGGTAAATAGTTTGATGGATAGATAAGGTGAATGGATAGATAACTAGATCTATAGTTAGATGGGTATATAGATTGTTAGATAGATAGACACATAGATAGATGCATAGATAAATAGATAGATAGATAGATATATGGATAGGTAGATATATGAATAGCTAGGTTGATAGATAGATATAAAAATAGATAGATTAATACATAGATGGTTAGATAGATACATAGGTAACTAGATACCTAGGTAGTTAGAGATAAATAGATAGATGCTATATAGATATTAGATGGATAGGTAAATAGTTTAATAGTTAGATACATAAATAAATAGCTAGTTAGATAGTTAGATAGATAACTAGATAGGTAGATGGATAGGTAGAGGGATTGCTAGATATATAGATCTATATATATAGATATATACATAGCTAGATAGATAGTTAGATATCTAGGTATAGATATATATATTTGAGGGTAAGGTAAGGTAAGGTAAGGTATTGGGTATAGATATATAGGTATATGCCTATATGTATTAGATATCTATATTTTAGCCTAGATTATAGCTAGATATATAGGTTTATGCATAGTAAGTTAGCTAGAGGGGTAGTCGGGCTGAGTTTAGAGCGGTATCTCAATACCTTGAGATACCGAGGTATCTCAATACCTTAAGATAACCAAGGTATTGGGTTTCGAGCGGGATTTTTGAGCAATAGCGTAGGAATAGTATTTGAGTGATTTTTATATGCTTATGTGTATATATTTACGCGTGCTAGCATAGGTTTTAGAGGGTATAGGCGGGGTATATAGCGTAGGTTGAGGTATCGGATACCGAGGGTATCCCGGTATCTCAAGGAGGCGAGTTTGTGAGTTTTCTAGCCTAATGACCTCGGTTTGACCTAGAATTTCAGGAGCACCCTAGTTTGACCCAGACTTGATCGTAGTTGACTAGGTTGACCGCCAAAGGCAACTTTTGACCTAGTTTTGACCCAGAGTTGACTTTTTGGACCAAGAGTTGACTTTTTGACCCAGATTTCACCGGTTTGACCCGTTTGACCTAGAACGACCCTAGAAGCCTATTTTTAGTTATTTTATATCTGTTTAACTCTTTAGAACCCTGTTTAACCTTGCTTTTCGCATAGGTTCTTGCGACACCGGTTCGGATCGCTAGTTGCTCAGGACGTCAGACGAGTACATTCTCTGATAGTTTTCATTATCTGATGATTATTATGATTCAGCTTCTAGTATAGTATCATCTGATTATTCTTGCACAACACGGGACACTGACTGGTATTTCTGGATTTATTTACTTGCGACACGTATATTTTATGTTTCTGGTCTCTATTCTGGAATCACTACTGGCATCACCTACAGGCATCATTCATGTTCAGGCTGGACTCATCTTGATTTGCGTGTCGGGTCTTGGATCCACTTGTATTAGTCGGGGCGGGGAAATACTCGAGTAGACATGTAAACATTCCTATCTGGCATCATCAGGAATCACTCCCTCTGGTCTAATCTGGAATGATAGCAGCCGCGCACCCAGTGCGCGGTGAGCCGTACTTACCCCTAGCCGTTTACATGTTGAAACAAGTATTTCAAAGACACCGAGTTCATTCTTTATAGTCTGGACTCTCATGCATTTCTTGACTTGTCTCACTTACATGTTTCTGGACTTGACTCACTACATATTTTTTATGCTGGACTCACTACACGTTCATGTGCACGGACTTAATCTTAGCTTAGATTCTTGTATCTTACAGTTACTACTATCTTGTTTCTGATATTCCTGCATCTCTACCTTTATGCACCAGTGATACATGTTTATTTCCTGTTTCATACTTACTTCTTTCTTCTTGCTACTTGCTATAACTGTTTTATAGTTTTTATCATTTAAATGGAACTGCTGTTAGAGATGTACTTGCTCCAGTCCTGACTGGACATATTTTTCCAGAGTATCCGGAGGATTGGTGTTCGACGTTCTATGGACCTGAGCCTGTCGATGGTGCAGACAGGGACCCTCTAGTTTAGGGGTGATTTCCGGGTTGGTAGCCGGGATCACTAGGACCTTGTTGTTATTTTTATTAGCTTTTAGCACCGGATTTGTCTCCGGTTTGGATTGAGACCTTGTTTGTATATTATTTTTGGATGTTGTAATATTATTATTTGATGTTGTGGTTGTTGTAGTAGTCGTTGTTGGTTAGACTTTATAGTTGTTAGATCTCTGTGTTATCTTATCGTGCTTAGATTCGTGATTGAGTATATTGTGATTATCATTATGATATTTGCTCCTCCGTTTGGAGTTGAGATCTTGACAGGTTTATATATTGTTTGTGTGGTTGCCCTCCTTTTGGAGAGGTCATGCCCAATTTTTGTGTGAGATTATTATCTAGATAGTTGACCTAGACAGCGTTCTACCGCCGATGCTGCGGCGTAGGCTGGACGTACCCACGACTCATGCCCGATTTTTCGGGTGCGGGTCGTGACACGTTTTTGGTGGCGGCCCCATGCAGGTCTCGATTCGCAACTAGTGCGATGTCGTGGTGGTACAACAACTTAGTTGTACTGCTGCGAGCCTGCTATAGGATCTAGGATCTAGGATGAGAGTGTACTCAATCACGACTAGGAACAATTCCAATCTAATTATTCTGAAATTGCTTTCTTTTGAAATATTACTGTCCTTCTTTGATGATATCGTATCTTGCGCCGTATTGACTTCTTTTGATCTGTGTTCAGGATGCCTCCGAAGACACGATCCCATCGTACCGTTCCAGCAGTTGCCACTGAGAGGTCTGCTACCTCTCGTCCAGCTCGTATTCAGGCAGCTGCTACCGCTCCACTCACCACTCCTGCGGTTGAGGGAGCATCTGCTTCTTTCGGGGATCCTCCTTCACCTGTCGATCCGAGGACTACCCCAGTCGTTCCGGTGGTTCCTCCACCACTTCCTGCTCCAGTAGATGCCGCGCAGTTGTTTGCGTTCTTCAGGGAGATGATGGACGTGCAGCACCGTCAGGTGGATGTGATGAGACTGGGCATTAAGAACGCCCACCAGGTGGCCATGACGGCAGTGGACAGGGTGGCACAGATTCAGCCACAGGCAGATCAGATTCAGCACCCGAGGCCGGGCAGCATCATTGATTTTCAGAGGATACGGCCCAAGGAGTTCCGTGGTACAGAAGGGATCCTGTACGCGGATGACTGGATAGAGCAGATTGAGGGGATCTTCAGGCTAGCGCAGATTCCAGACAGCATGCAGATAGAGGCGGCGGGCAGTCAGATGTTCGACCTCGCTTTGACGTGGTATCGCACTGATACGAGGATTGCAGCGCCAGGGCTTACTTGGGAGGCTTTTAAGAGGCCTTTTAAGGAAAAGTTTTTCCCAGATGTGGCGCTCAGTGCTTTGGAGAGCCAGTTTGAGGCACTCGTCCAAGGGAGCATGACGGTGGACGAGTACGCAGCGGAGTTCTGCCGTCTGGGCAGATTTGTAGATGGCTTGAGTGAGGCAGCCAAGGCGAGAAAGTTTCGCAAGGGCTTGGTTATGGCGGTCAAGTCTTTGACCAGGAGCGACCGCGAGACGACTTTTGAGCAGATAGTAGGAGATGCTCAGAGAGCAGAGGATGACTTGGAGCTCAAGTCCAAGAGAGGCAGGGATGATTCAGGCAGTGCCAGTGGTAGTGCGGGACCAGCTTAGCGTCCCTATGTGCAGAAGGCAGCGCAGCAGGGTCAGGATCAGAGGGTGCCCACTTGTGCCTACTGTAGGAAGGCAGGACACACTTGGTATATTTGTAGGAGGAGGCTGAAGGTGTATTTGTTCTGTGGATCCGCTGCTCACCAGATGCGAGATTGCCCCACTGCACCTCCATTTGGTGGAGCACAGGATCAGGGAGTTGGAGCTAGGCCATCTGTGGCACAGCATCATGCCCCGCACCAGCAGAAGGATACACCCCAGCAGGGCAGGGTTTATGCGTTGACGGTCGAGGAGGCCGATGCCACGGGTGTCGGGTTAGCAGGTCTGTCTCTTGTTTCTTCTTCCTGTCCTTTTCTATTCCTTGTGGTGTGCTTCATTAGTACCTGTTAGACTTTTCTTTGTGCTGTGGTAGATAGTGTAGTGACCCTGATTGAGACTGTGATAACACGACCAGTAGGACCCTGATCTTGTATGTTGTTTAGGTAGAATTTCTTGACTGTGATTGTTGGGGGTTTGACCTAGGAGTGTGATTGACTTTAAATTTCGAGGACAAAATTTTCTAAGGAGGATAGGCTTGTCACCACCCCATTTCCAGAGCCGGGTATTTTTTTTTTAATTTAGTTAATTGTGCATTATTTTTAATTAATTGTATTTTTAATTAATTATTGATTGTATTATATTTTTATTGTATGTTTTAGGATTTTGGCTAGCCTGGACCCATGTCAGACCCTAGTGGACCCATGTCCGACCCAGCCCACACCCTTGTGAGAATTATTTTGGGGCTTAGAATATTTATTTTATTTTTAGGAGGTTAGTTGGAGAGATTTGGAGTTAGTTTGAGTGTTTTTGGACCCCGAAACCCAAACCGAGAGTTAGGAGGGGCATTTTGGTCTTTTGGCTTGTTGTAACCCTTTATCCTTGCTCCCAGACCCGACCCCATCCCATTTCCAGCGTGAAACACAGCAGCCCCCACTCCCCTTTCTCTTCTTCTTCATCTTCTTCTTCACTTCTTCTTCTCCACTTCTTCTTTCTTCTTCCTTCCTTCTCCAAGTAAGCTTTTCTTCCTTTTTCTTCCTTCTTTCTTCCATTCCTCCTTCTTTATGTAACCCTAACCCTACATTCTTCCCTAACCTAGGTGGGTAGAGCCTAGATTTTGTGTTGGAGCTTGGATTGGGAGCTTGGAAGCTTGGTTTGGAGGATTTGGAGCATTTTGGAGATTTTGGCTTGGGATTCCAACTCCCAAGAGGTAAACCCTAATTTTCCCCTTGTAATTACTCTTTTATAGTGTAATTAATAGTTTAGAACCTTCCTAGACCCTTAGGCTACCCGTGGGAGGAAGTTGGAACTAGTTGGGTAGTGTTTGGAGACTTTAACACTAGGTTTTGTGTCAATTTTGGGTGGAATCCGAATTTGGCCCAATTTTGGGTGATGCCCTAGGTTAGACGGACCTAGGTAGACATTTTCGGGTGTCTTGAGGGTGAGTGCGTGTCTCCGTTCGGGCACGGGAAGCCGTGTCGCGAAGAAACGGGCATTTCGGGCGAAATTGGGGCTTTTCGTCGTCGCCGATTCTAAGTGCATGTGCGTTTCCGTCACGGGCCTAGAATCGACGTGGGAGTGCATTTTCTAGGATCTAGACATCGTGTAGAGTGCGTGGATAAATTTTGGGCCGATTCCGAGTTCGTTTGGTGTGCGTTTCAGGAGATTTTCCGAGCCGCGCACCACGTATTCGTCGAAATGACCGAACGGCCATTTCGACTTGGTTTCCTCGTTTCGGGCTTGTGCGCACGTTGGGTTAGTATCGGGGAGTGTGTGCTAGAGTTTTCGAGTTATATTTTATATATTTATAGGCGTTGGTGAGTATCGGGGTCGTTGGGCGTGCGTAGGTGGGGCGTTGTGAGCGTTGTGTGCATCGTTGTGGTGGTGTTGTGTTTGTGTATATGTCTCTCTATGTATATTTATTTGTGTGTGTGTTCCTATATATATATATATATATATATATATATATATATATTTCTATTTATATATATATATATGTGTAGATATATGTGTATATGTATATATAGATGTGTATTTATATATATATGGATATATGTGTGTTTATATATATATATAGATATGTGTTATTATGTGTGTGTGTGTTGATATGAGTTTGAGTGAGTGTGTATATATGTATATATATTTATATATATGTAGGAGTGTTTGTGTGTGGGGTTAAGTGCTTGTGTGAGTGTGTGCTAGTGTGTAGGTGAGTGTGTGTGAGTGTGAGTGAGTGCCTATATATATATATATATGAGTGTAGATATATATGTGTGTATATATATATAGATGTGTGTTTATATATGTATAGATATATGTGTATGCTTATGTGTGTGTGTTGATAGTGTTGTGAGTGTGTGTGTGTATTAGTGTGCTAGTGTGTGTGCTAGAGTGTGTAGATGAGTGTGAATATATATATAGATATCTAGTTATATATATATAGATGTATATATATGTATATGTATATATGTATATGTATATAGGAGTGTGTGTGTGTGTGTTTGAGAGAGGGGGGGTGCCTGGGACTGGAACCAGCAGCTGCAGCAGCAGAAATAGGCGCAGCAGCGGCAGTATTCAGCAGTAGCAGCAGCTCGTTCGAGCGAGGCAGCGCCGCGGCAGCAGCTCGCTCGAGCGAGGCAGCACCGCGGCAGCAGCAAGAGCATGAGCAGCAGCTGTAGCAAGTAGAAAATGCAGCAGCAACAGCAGTTTAAGGTAGCAGCAGCAGCAAGTTAAGGCAAGGGCAGCAGCAAATGCGAGGGAGAGGGAGAGATATATACATAGATATATATAGGTAGTTAGATTATTAGATAGATAGATGGTTAAATAGATAGGTAAATAGTTTGATGGATAGATAAGGTGAATGGATAGATAACTAGATCTATAGTTAGATGGATATATAGATTGTTAGATAGATAGACACATAGATAGATGCATAGATAAATAGATAGATAGATAGATATATGGATAGGTAGATATATGAATAGCTAGGTTGATAGATAGATATAAAAATAGATAGATTAATACATAGATGGTTAGATAGATACATAGGTAACTAGATACCTAGGTAGTTAGAGATAAATAGATAGATGCTATATAGATATTAGATGGATAGGTAAATAGTTTAATAGTTAGATACATAAATAAATAGCTAGTTAGATAGTTAGATAGATAACTAGATAGGTAGATGGATAGGTAGAGGGATAGCTAGATATATAGATCTATATATATAGATATATACATAGCTAGATAGATAGTTAGATATCTAGGTATAGATATATATATTTGAGGGTAAGGTAAGGTAAGGTAAGGTATTGGGTATAGATATATAGGTATATGCCTATATGTATTAGATATCTATATTTTAGCCTAGATTATAGCTAGATATATAGGTTTATGCATAGTAAGTTAGCTAGAGGGGTAGTCGGGCTGAGTTTAGAGCGGTATCTCAATACCTTGAGATACCGAGGTATCTCAATACCTTAAGATAACCAAGGTATTGGGTTTCGAGCGGGATTTTTGAGCAATAGCGTAGGAATAGTATTTGAGTGATTTTTATATGCTTATGTGTATATATTTACGCGTGCTAGCATAGGTTTTAGAGGGTATAGGCGGGGTATATAGCGTAGGTTGAGGTATCGGATACCGAGGGTATCCCGGTATCTCAAGGAGGCGAGTTTGTGAGTTTTCTAGCCTAATGACCTCGGTTTGACCTAGAATTTCAGGAGCACCCTAGTTTGACCCAGACTTGATCGTAGTTGACTAGGTTGACCGCCAAAGTCAACTTTTGACCTAGTTTTGACCCAGAGTTGACTTTTTGGACCAAGAGTTGACTTTTTGACCCAGATTTTACCGGTTTGACCCGTTTGACCTAGAACGACCCTAGAAGCCTATTTTTAGTTATTTTATATCTGTTTAACTCTTTAGAACCCTGTTTAACCTTGCTTTTCGCATAGGTCCTTGCGACACCGGTTCGGATCGCCAGTTGCTCAGGACGTCAGACGAGTACATTCTCTGATAGTTTTCATTATCTGATGATTATTATGATTCAGCTTCTAGTATAGTATCATCTGATTATTCTTGCACAACACGGGACACTGACTGGTATTTCTGGATTTATTTACTTGCGACACGTATATTTTATGTTTCTGGTCTCTATTCTGGAATCACTACTGGCATCACCTACAGGCATCATTCATGTTCAGGCTGGACTCATCTTGATTTGCGTGTCGGGTCTTGGATCCACTTGTATTAGTCGGGGCGGGGAAATACTCGAGTAGACATGTAAACATTCCTATCTGGCATCATCAGGAATCACTCCCTCTGGTCTAATCTGGAATGATAGCAGCCGCGCACCCAGTGCGCGGTGAGCCGTACTTACCCCTAGCCGTTTACATGTTGAAACAAGTATTTCAAAGACACCGAGTTCATTCTTTATAGTCTGGACTCTCATGCATTTCTTGACTTGTCTCACTTACATGTTTCTGGACTTGACTCACTACATATTTTTTATGCTGGACTCACTACACGTTCATGTGCACGGACTTAATCTTAGCTTAGATTCTTGTATCTTACAGTTACTACTATCTTGTTTCTGATATTCCTGCATCTCTACCTTTATGCACCAGTGATACATGTTTATTTCCTGTTTCATACTTACTTCTTTCTTCTTGCTACTTGCTATAACTGTTTTATAGTTTTTATCATTTAAATGGAACTGCTGTTAGAGATGTACTTGCTCCAGTCCTGACTGGACATATTTTTCCAGAGTATCCGGAGGATTGGTGTTCGACGTTCTATGGACCTGTGCCTGTCGATGGTGCAGACAGGGACCCTCTAGTTTAGGGGTGATTTCCGGGTTGGTAGCCGGGATCACTAGGACCTTGTTGTTATTTTTATTAGCTTTTAGCACCGGATTTGTCTCCGGTTTGGATTGAGACCTTGTTTGTATATTATTTTTGGATGTTGTATTATTATTATTTGATGTTGTGGTTGTTGTAGTAGTCGTTGTTGGTTAGACTTTATAGTTGTTAGATCTCTGTGTTATCTTATCGTGCTTAGATTCGTGATTGAGTATATTGTGATTATCATTATGATATTTGCTCCTCCGTTTGGAGTTGAGATCTTGACAGGTTTATATATTGTTTGTGTGGTTGCCCTCCTTTTGGAGAGGTCATGCCCAATTTTTGTGTGAGATTATTATCTAGATAGTTGACCTAGACAGCGTTCTACCGCCGATGCTGCGGCGTAGGCTGGACGTACCCACGACTCATGCCCGATTTTTCGGGTGCGGGTCGTGACACGTTTTTGGTGGCGGCCCCATGCAGGTCTCGATTCGCAACTAGTGCGATGTCGTGGTGGTACAACAACTTAGTTGTACTGCTGCGAGCCTGCTATAGGATCTAGGATCTAGGATGAGAGTGTACTCAATCACGACTAGGAACAATTCCAATCTAATTATTCTGAAATTGCTTTCTTTTGAAATATTACTGTCCTTCTTTGATGATATCGTATCTTGCGCCGTATTGACTTCTTTTGATCTGTGTTCAGGATGCCTCCGAAGACACGATCCCATCGTACCGTTCCAGCAGTTGCCACTGAGAGGTCTGCTACCTCTCGTCCAGCTCGTATTCAGGCAGCTGCTACCGCTCCACTCACCACTCCTGCGGTTGAGGGAGCATCTGCTTCTTTCGGGGATCCTCCTTCACCTGTCGATCCGAGGACTACCCCAGTCGTTCCGGTGGTTCCTCCACCACTTCCTGCTCCAGTAGATGCCGCACAGTTGTTTGCGTTCTTCAGGGAGATGATGGACGTGCAGCACCGTCAGGTGGATATGATGAGACTGGGCATTAAGAACGCCCACCAGGTGGCCATGACGGCAGTGGACAGGGTGGCACAGATTCAGCCACAGGCAGATCAGATTCAGCACCCGAGGCCGGGCAGCATCATTGATTTTCAGAGGATGCGGCCCAAGGAGTTCCGTGGTACAGAAGGGATCCTGTACGCGGATGACTGGATAGAGCAGATTGAGGGGATCTTCAGGCTAGCGCAGATTCCAGACAGCATGCAGATAGAGGCGGCGGGCAGTCAGATGTTCGACCTCGCTTTGACGTGGTATCGCACTGATACGAGGATTGCAGCGCCAGGGCTTACTTGGGAGGCTTTTAAGAGGCCTTTTAAGGAAAAGTTTTTCTCAGATGTGGCGCTCAGTGCTTTGGAGAGCCAGTTTGAGGCACTCGTCCAAGGGAGCATGACGGTGGACGAGTACGCAGCGGAGTTCTGCCGTCTGGGCAGATTTGTAGATGGCTTGAGTGAGGCAGCCAAGGCGAGAAAGTTTCGCAAGGGCTTGGTTATGGCGGTCAAGTCTTTGACCAGGAGCGACCGCGAGACGACTTTTGAGCAGATAGTAGGAGATGCTCAGAGAGCAGAGGATGACTTGGAGCTCAAGTCCAAGAGAGGCAGGGATGATTCAGGCAGTGCCAGTGGTAGTGCGGGACCAGCTTAGCGTCCCTATGTGCAGAAGGCAGCGCAGCAGGGTCAGGATCAGAGGGTGCCCACTTGTGCCTACTGTAGGAAGGCAGGACACACTTGGGATGTTTGTAGGAGGAGGCTGAAGGTGTATTTGTTCTGTGGATCCGCTGCTCACCAGATGCGAGATTGCCCCACTGCACCTCCATTTGGTGGAGCACAGGATCAGGGAGTTGGAGCTAGGCCATCTGTGGCACAGCATCATGCCCCGCACCAGCAGAGGGATACACCCCAGCAGGGCAGGGTTTATGCGTTGACGGTCGAGGAGGCCGATGCCACGGGTGTCGGGTTAGCAGGTCTGTCTCTTGTTTCTTCTTCCTGTCCTTTTCTATTCCTTGTGGTGTGCTTCATTAGTACCTGTTAGACTTTTCTTTGTGCTGTGGTAGATAGTGTAGTGACCCTGATTGAGACTGTGATAACACGACCAGTAGGACCCTGATCTTGTATGTTGTTTAGGTAGAATTTCTTGACTGTGATTGTTGGGGGTTTGACCTAGGAGTGTGATTGACTTTAAATTTCGAGGACAAAATTTTCTAAGGAGGATAGGCTTGTCACCACCCCATTTCCAGAGCCGGGTATTTTTTTTTAATTTAGTTAATTGTGCATTATTTTTAATTAATTGTATTTTTAATTAATTATTGATTGTATTATATTTTTATTGTATGTTTTAGGATTTTGGCTAGCCTGGACCCATGTCAGACCCTAGTGGACCCATGTCCGACCCAGCCCACACCCTTGTGAGAATTATTTTGGGGCTTAGAATATTTATTTTATTTTTAGGAGGTTAGTTGGAGAGATTTGGAGTTAGTTTGAGTGTTTTTGGACCCCGAAACCCAAACCGAGAGTTAGGAGGGGCATTTTGGTCTTTTGGCTTGTTGTAACCCTTTATCCTTGCTCCCAGACCCGACCCCATCCCATTTCCAGCGTGAAACACAGCAGCCCCCACTCCCCTTTCTCTTCTTCTTCATCTTCTTCTTCACTTCTTCTTCTCCACTTCTTCTTTCTTCTTCCTTCCTTCTCCAAGTAAGCTTTTCTTCCTTTTTCTTCCTTCTTTCTTCCATTCCTCCTTCTTTATGTAACCCTAACCCTACATTCTTCCCTAACCTAGGTGGGTAGAGACTAGATTTTGTGTTGGAGCTTGGATTGGGAGCTTGGAAGCTTGGTTTGGAGGATTTGGAGCATTTTGGAGATTTTGGCTTGGGATTCCAACTCCCAAGAGGTAAACCCTAATTTTCCCCTTGTAATTACTCTTTTATAGTGTAATTAATAGTTTAGAACCTTCCTAGACCCTTAGGCTACCCGTGGGAGGAAGTTGGAACTAGTTGGGTAGTGTTTGGAGACTTTAACACTAGGTTTTGTGTCAATTTTGGGTGGAATCCGAATTTGGCCCAATTTTGGGTGATGCCCTAGGTTAGACGGACCTAGGTAGACATTTTCGGGTGTCTTGAGGGTGAGTGCGTGTCTCCGTTCGGGCACGGGAAGCCGTGTCACGAAGAAACGGGCATTTCGGGCGAAATTGGGGCTTTTCGTCGTCGCCGATTCTAAGTGCATGTGCGTTTCCGTCACGGGCCTAGAATCGACGTGGGAGTGCATTTTCTAGGATCTAGACATCGTGTAGAGTGCGTGGATAAATTTTGGGCCGATTCCGAGTTCGTTTGGTGTGCGTTTCAGGAGATTTTCCGAGCCGCGCACCACGTATTCGTCGAAATGACCGAACGGCCATTTCGACTTGGTTTCCTCGTTTCGGGCTTGTGCGCACGTTGGGTTAGTATCGGGGAGTGTGTGCTAGAGTTTTCGAGTTATATTTTATATATTTATAGGCGTTGGTGAGTATCGGGGTCGTTGGGCGTGCGTAGGTGGGGCGTTGTGAGCGTTGTGTGCATCGTTGTGGTGGTGTTGTGTTTGTGTATATGTCTCTCTATGTATATTTATTTGTGTGTGTGTTCCTATATATATATATATATATATATATATATATATTTCTATTTATATATATATATATATGTGTAGATATATGTGTATATGTATATATAGATGTGTATTTATATATATATGGATATATGTGTGTTTATATATATATATAGATATGTGTTATTATGTGTGTGTGTGTTGATATGAGTTTGAGTGAGTGTGTATATATGTATATATATTTATATATATGTAGGAGTGTTTGTGTGTGGGGTTAAGTGCTTGTGTGAGTGTGTGCTAGTGTGTAGGTGAGTGTGTGTGAGTGTGAGTGAGTGCCTATATATATATATATATGAGTGTAGATATATATGTGTGTATATATATATAGATGTGTGTTTATATATGTATAGATATATGTGTATGCTTATGTGTGTGTGTTGATAGTGTTGTGAGTGTGTGTGTGTATTAGTGTGCTAGTGTGTGTGCTAGAGTGTGTAGATGAGTGTGAATATATATATAGATATCTAGTTATATATATATAGATGTATATATATGTATATGTATATATGTATATGTATATAGGAGTGTGTGTGTGTGTTTGAGAGAGGGGGGGTGCCTGGGACTGGAACCAGCAGCTGCAGCAGCAGAAATAGGCGCAGCAGCGGCAGTATTCAGCAGTAGCAGCAGCTCGTTCGAGCGAGGCAGCGCCGCGGCAGCAGCTCGCTCGAGCGAGGCAGCGCCGCGGCAGCAGCAAGAGCATGAGCAGCAGCTGTAGCAAGTAGAAAATGCAGCAGCAACAACAGTTTAAGGTAGCAGCAGCAGCAAGTTAAGGCAAGGGCAGCAGCAAATGCGAGGGAGAGGGAGAGATATATACATAGATATATATAGGTAGTTAGATTATTAGATAGATAGATGGTTAAATAGATAGGTAAATAGTTTGATGGATAGATAAGGTGAATGGATAGATAACTAGATCTATAGTTAGATGGGTATATAGATTGTTAGATAGATAGACACATAGATAGATGCATAGATAAATAGATAGATAGATAGATATATGGATAGGTAGATATATGAATAGCTAGGTTGATAGATAGATATAAAAATAGATAGATTAATACATAGATGGTTAGATAGATACATAGGTAACTAGATACCTAGGTAGTTAGAGATAAATAGATAGATGCTATATAGATATTAGATGGATAGGTAAATAGTTTAATAGTTAGATACATAAATAAATAGCTAGTTAGATAGTTAGATAGATAACTAGATAGGTAGATGGATAGGTAGAGGGATAGCTAGATATATAGATCTATATATATAGATATATACATAGCTAGATAGATAGTTAGATATCTAGGTATAGATATATATATTTGAGGGTAAGGTAAGGTAAGGTAAGGTATTGGGTATAGATATATAGGTATATGCCTATATGTATTAGATATCTATATTTTAGCCTAGATTATAGCTAGATATATAGGTTTATGCATAGTAAGATAGCTAGAGGGGTAGTCGGGCTGAGTTTAGAGCGGTATCTCAATACCTTGAGATACCGAGGTATCTCAATACCTTAAGATAACCAAGGTATTGGGTTTCGAGCGGGATTTTTGAGCAATAGCGTAGGAATAGTATTTGAGTGATTTTTATATGCTTATGTGTATATATTTACGCGTGCTAGCATAGGTTTTAGAGGGTATAGGCGGGGTATATAGCGTAGGTTGAGGTATCGGATACCGAGGGTATCCCGGTATCTCAAGGAGGCGAGTTTGTGAGTTTTCTAGCCTAATGACCTCGGTTTGACCTAGAATTTCAGGAGCACCCTAGTTTGACCCAGACTTGATCGTAGTTGACTCGGTTGACCGCCAAAGTCAACTTTTGACCTAGTTTTGACCCAGAGTTGACTTTTTGGACCAAGAGTTGACTTTTTGACCCAGATTTCACCGGTTTGACCCGTTTGACCTAGAACGACCCTAGAAGCCTATTTTTAGTTATTTTATATCTGTTTAACTCTTTAGAACCCTGTTTAACCTTGCTTTTCGTATAGGTCCTTGCGACACCGGTTCGGATCGCCAGTTGCTCAGGACGTCAGGCGAGTACATTCTCTGATAGTTTTCATTATCTGATGATTATTATGATTCAGCTTCTAGTATAGTATCATCTGATTATTCTTGCACAACACGGGACACTGACTGGTATTTCTGGATTTATTTACTCGCGACACGTATATTTCATATTTCTGGTCTCTATTCTGGAATCACTACTGGCATCACCTACAGGCATCATTCATGTTCAGGCTGGACTCATCTTGATTTGCGTGTCGGGTCTTGGATCCACTTGTATTAGTCGGGGTGGGGAAATACTCGAGTAGACATGTAAACATTCCTATCTGGCATCATCAGGAATCACTCCCTCTGGTCTAATCTGGAATGATAGCAGCCGCGCACCCAGTGCGCGGTGAGCCGTACTTACCCCTAGCCGTTTACATGTCGAAACAAGTATTTCAAAGACACCGAGTTCATTCTTTATAGTCTGGACTCTCATGCATTTCTTGACTTGTCTCACTTACATGTTTCTGGACTTGACTCACTACATATTTTTCATGCTGGACTCACTACACGTTCATGTGCACGGACTTAATCTTAGCTTAGATTCTTGTATCTTACAGTTACTACTATCTTGTTTCTGATATTCCTGCATCTCTACCTTTATGCACCAGTGATACATGTTTATTTCCTGTTTCATACTTACTTCTTTCTTCTTGCTACTTGCTATAACTGTTTTATAGTTTTTATCATTTAAATGGAACTGCTGTTAGAGATGTACTTGCTCCAGTCCTGACTGGACATATTTTTCCAGAGTATCCGGAGGATTGGTGTCCGACGTTCTATGGACCTGAGCCTGTCGATGGTGCAGACAGGGACCCTCTAGTTTAGGGGTAATTTCCGGGTTGGTAGCCGGGATCACTAGGACCTTGTTGTTGTTTTTATTAGCTTTTAGCACCGGATTTGTCTCCGGTTTGGATTGAGACCTTGTTTGTATATTATTTTTGGATGTTGTATTATTATTATTTGATGTTGTGGTTGTTGTAGTAGTCATTGTTGGTTAGACTTTATAGTTGTTAGATCTCTGTGTTATCTTATCGTGCTTAGATTCGTGATTGAGTATATTGTGATTATCATTATGATATTTGCTCCTCCGTTTGGAGTTGAGATCTGGACAGGTTTATATATTGTTTGTGTGGTTGCCCTCCTTTTGGAGAGGTCATGCCCGATTTTTGTGTGAGATTATTATCTAGATAGTTGACCTAGACAGCGTTCTACCGCCGATGCTGCGGCGTAGGCTGGACGTACTCACGACTCATGCCCGATTTTCCGGGTACGGGTCGTGACACGTTTTTGGTGGCGGCCCCATGCAGGTCTCGATTCGCAACTAGTGCGATGTCGTGGTGGTACAACAACTTAGTTGTACTGCTGCGAGCCTGCTATAGGATCTAGGATCTAGGATGAGAGTGTACTCAATCACGACTAGGAACAATTCCAATCTAATTATTCTGAAATTGCTTTCTTTTGAAATATTACTGTCCTTCTTTGATGATATCGTATCTTGCGCCGTATTGACTTCTTTTGATCTGTGTTCAGGATGCCTCCGAAGACACGATCCCATCGTACCGTTCCAGTAGTTGCCACTGAGAGGTCTGCTACCTCTCGTCCAGCTCGTATTCAGGCAGCTGCTACCGCTCCACTCACCACTCCTGCGGTTGAGGGAGCATCTGCTTCTTTCGGGGATCCTTCTTCACCTGTCGATCCGAGGACTACCCCAGTCATTCCGGTGGTTTCTCCACCACTTCCTGCTCCAGTAGATGTCGCGCAGTTGTTTGCGTTCTTCAGGGAGATGATGGACGCGCAGCACCGTCAGGTGGATGTGATGAGACTGGGCATTGAGAACGCCCACCAGGTGGCCATGACGGCAGTGGACAGGGTGGCACAGATTCAGCCACAGGCAGATCAGATTCAGCACCCGAGGCCGGGCAGCATCATTGATTTTCAGAGGATGCGGCCCAAGGAGTTCCGTGGTACAGAAGGGATCCTGTACGCGGATGACTGGATAGAGCAGATTGAGGGGATCTTCAGGCTAGCGCAGATTCCAGACAGCATGCAGATAGAGGCGGCGGGCAGTCAGATGTTCGACCTCGCTTTGACGTGGTATCGCACTGATACGAGGATTGCAGCGCCAGGGCTTACTTGGGAGGCTTTTAAGAGGCCTTTTAAGGAAAAGTTTTTCCCAGATGTGGCGCTCAGTGCTTTGGAGAGCCAGTTTGAGGCACTCGTCCAAGGGAGCATGACGGTGGACGAGTACGCAGCGGAGTTCTGCTGTCTGGGCAGATTTGTAGATGGCTTGAGTGAGGCAGCCAAGGCGAAAAAGTTTCGCAAGGGCTTGGTTATGGCGGTCAAGTCTTTGACCAGGAGCGACCGCGAGACGACTTTTGAACAGATAGTAGGAGATGCTCAGAGAGCAGAGGATGACTTGGAGCTCAAGTCCAAGAGAGGCAGGGATGATTCAGGCAGTGCCAGTGGTAGTGCGGGACCAGCTAAGCGTCCCTATGTGCAGAAGGCAGCGCAGCAGGGTCAGGATCAGAGGGTGCCCACTTGTGCCTACTGTAGGAAGGCAGGACACACTTGGGATGTTTGTAGGAGGAGGCTGAAGGTGTGTTTGTTCTGTGGATCCGCTGCTCACCAGATGCGAGATTGCCCCACTGCACCTCCATTTGGTGGAGCACAGGATCAGGGAGTTGGAGCTAGGCCATCTGTGGCACAGCATCATGCCCCGCACCAGCAGAGGGATACACCCCAGCAGGGCAGGGTTTATGCGTTGACGGTCGAGGAGGCCGATGCCACGGGTGTCGGGTTAGCAGGTCTGTCTCTTGTTTCTTCTTCCTGTCCTTTTTCATTCCTTGTGGTGTGCTTCATTAGTACCTGTTAGACTTTTCTTTGTGCTGTGGTAGATAGTGTAGTGACCCTGATTGAGACTGTGATAACACGACCAGTAGGACCCTGATCTTGTATGTTGTTTAGGTAGAATTTCTTGACTGTGATTGTTGGGGGTTTGACCTAGGAGTGTGATTGACTTTAAATTTCGAGTACGAAATTTTCTAAGGAGGATAGGCTTGTCACCACCCCATTTCCAGAGCCGGATATTTTTTTTTAATTTAGTTAATTGTGCATTATTTTTAATTAATTATATTTATAATTAATTATTGATTGTATTATATTTTTATTGTATGTTTTAGGATTTTGGCTAGCCTGGACCCATGTCAGACCCTAGTGGACCCATGTCCGACCCAGCCCACACCCTTGTGAGAATTATTTTGGGGCTTAGAATATTTATTTTATTTTTAGGAGGTTAGTTGGAGAGATTTGGAGTTAGTTTGAGTGTTTTTGGACCCCGAAACCCAAACCGAGAGTTAGGAGGGGCATTTTGGTCTTTTGGCGTGTTGTAACCCTTTATCCTTGCTCCCAGACCCGACCCCATCCCATTTCCAGCGTGAAACACAGCAGCCCCCACTCCCCTTTCTCTTCTTCTTCTTCTTCTTCATCTTCTTCTTCACTTCTTCTTCTCCACTTCTTCTTTCTTCTTCCTTCCTTCTCCAAGTAAGCTTTTCTTCCTTTTTCTTCCTTCTTTCTTCCATTCCTCCTTCTTTATGTAACCCTAACCCTACATTCTTCCCTAACCTAGGTGGGTAGAGCCTAGATTTTGTGTTGGAGCTTGGATTGGAAGCTTGGAAGCTTGGTTTGGAGGATTTGGAGCATTTTGGAGATTTTGGCTTGGAATTCCAACTCCCAAGAGGTAAACCCTAATTTTCCCCTTGTAATTACTCTTTTATAGTGTAATTAATAGTTTAGAACCTTCCTAGACCCTTAGGCTACCCGTGGGAGGAAGTTGGAACTAGTTGGGTAGTGTTTGGAGACTTTAACACTAGATTTTGTGTCAATTTCGGGTGGAATCCGAATTTGGCCCAATTTTGGGTGATGCCCTAGGTTAGACGGACCTAGGTAGACGTTGTCGGGTGTCTTGAGGGTGAGTGCGTGTCTCCGTTCGGGCACGGGAAGCCGTGTCACGGAGAAACGGGCGTTTCGGGCGAAATTGGGGCTTTTCGTCGTCGCCGATTCTAAGTGCGTGTGCGTTTCCGCCACGGGCCTAGAATCGACGTGGGAGCACATTTTCTAGGATCTAGACATCGTGTAGAGTGCGTGGGTAAATTTTGGGCCGATTCCGAGTTCGTTTGGTGTGCGTTTCAGGAGATTTTCCGAGCCGCGCACCACGTGTTCGTCGAAATGACCGAACGGCCATTTCGACTTGGTTTCCTCGTTTCGGGCTTGTGCGCGCATTGGGTTAGTATCGGGGAGTGTGTGCTAGAGTTTTTGAGTTATATTTTATATATTTATAGGCGTTGGTGAGTGTCGGGGTCGTTGGGCGTGCGTAGGTGGGGCGTTGTGAGCGTTATGTGCATCGTTGTGTGCATCGTTGTGGTGGTGTTGTGTTTGTGTATATGTCTCTATATATATATTTATTTTTGTGTGTGTTACTATATATATATATATATATTTCTATTTATATATATATATATGTGTAGATATATGTGTATATGTATATATAGATGTGTATTTATATATATATGGATATATGTGTGTTTATATATATATATAGATATGTGTTATTATGTGTGTGTGTGTGTTGATATGAGTTTGAGTGAGTGTGTATATATGTATATATATTTATATATATGTAGGAGTGTTTGTGTGTGGGGTTATGTGCTTGTGTGAGTGTGTGCTAGTGTGTAGGTGAGTGTGTGTGAGTGTGAGTGAGTGCCTATATATATATATATATGAGTGTAGATATATATGTGTGTATATATATATAGATGTGTGTTTATATATGTATAGATATATGTGTGTGCTTATGTGTGTGTGTTGATAGTGTTGTGAGTGTGTGTGTGTATTAGTGTGCTAGTGTGTGTGTTAGAGTGTGTAGATGAGTGTGAATATATATATAGATATCTAGTTATATATATATAGATGTATATATATGTATATGTATATATGTATATGTATATAGGAGTGTGTGTGTGTGTTTAAGAGAGGGGGGGTGCCTGGGACTGGAACCAGCAGCTGCAGCAGCAGAAATAGGCGCAGCAGCGGCAGTATTCAGCAGTAGCAGCAGCTCGCTCGAGCGAGGCAGCGCCGCGGCAGCAGCTCGCTCGAGCGAGGCAGCGCCGCGGCAGCAGCAAGAGCATGAGCAGCAGCTGTAGCAAGTAGAAAATGCAGCAGCAACAGCACTTTAAGGTAGCAGCAGCAGCAAGTTAAGGCAAGGGCAGCAGCAAATGCGAGGGAGAGGGAGAGATATATACATAGATATATATAGGTAGTTAGATTATTAGATAGATAGATGGTTAAATAGATAGGTAAATAGTTTGATGGATAGATAAGGTGAATGGATAGATAACTAGATCTATAGTTAGATGGGTATATAGATTGTTAGATAGATAGACACATAGATAGATGCATAGATAAATAGATAGATAGATAGATATATGGATAGGTAGATATATGAATAGCTAGGTTGATAGATAGATATAAAAATAGATAGATTAATACATAGATAGTTAGATAGATACATAGGTAACTAGATACCTAGGTAGTTAGAGATAAATAGATAGATGCTATATAGATATTAGATGGATAGGTAAATAGTTTAATAGTTAGATACATAAATAAATAGCTAGTTAGATAGTTAGATAGATAACTAGATAGGTAGATGGATAGGTAGAGGGATAGCTAGATATATAGATATATATATATAGATATATACATAGCTAGATAGATAGTTAGATATCTAGGTATAGATATATATATTTGAGGGTAAGGTAAGGTAAGGTAAGGTATTGGGTATAGATATATAGGTATATGCCTATATGTATTAGATATCTATATTTTAGCCTAGATTATAGCTAGATATATAGGTTTATGCATAGTAAGTTAGATAGAGGGGTAGTCGGGCTGAGTTTAGAGCGGTATCTCAATACCTTGAGATACCGAGGTATCTCAATACCTTAAGATAACCAAGGTATTGGGTTTCGAGCGGAATTTTTGAGCAATAGCGTAGGAATAGTATTTGAGTGATTTTTATATGCTTATGTGTATATATTTACGCGTGCTAGCATAGGTTTTAGAGGGTATAGGCGGGATATATAGCGTAGGTTGAGGTATCGGATACCGAGGGTATCCCGGTATCTCAAGAAGGCGAGTTTGTGAGTTTTCTAGCCTAATGACCTCGGTTTGACCTAGAATTTCAGGAGCACCCTAGTTTGACCCAGACTTGACCGTAGTTGACTCGGTTGACCGCCAAAGTCAACTTTTGACCTAGTTTTGACCCAGAGTTGACTTTTTGGACCAAGAGTTGACTTTTTGACCCAGATTTTACCGGTTTGACCCGTTTGACCTAGATCGACCCTAGAAGCCTATTTTTAGTTATTTTATATCTGTTTAACTCTTTAGAACCCTGTTTAACCTTGCTTTTCGCATAGGTCCTTGCGACACCGGTTCGGATCGCCAGTTGCTCAGGACGTCAGGCGAGTACATTCTCTGATAGTTTTCATTATCTGATGATTATTATGATTCAGCTTCTAGTATAGTATCATCTGATTATTCTTGCACAACACGGGACACTGACTGGTATTTCTGGATTTATTTACTCGCGACACGTATATTTCATGTTTCTGGTCTCTATTCTGGAATCACTACTGGCATCACCTACAGGCATCATTCATGTTCAGGCTGGACTCATCTTGATTTGCGTGTCGGGTCTTGGATCTACTTGTATTAGTCGGGGCGGGGAAATACTCGAGTAGACATGTAAACATTCCTATCTGGCATCATCAGGAATCACTCTCTCTGGTCTAATCTGGAATGATAGCAGCCGCGCACCCAGTGCACGGTGAGCCGTACTTACCCCTAGCCGTTTACATGTCGAAACAAGTATTTCAAAGACACCGAGTTCATTCTTTATAGTCTGGACTCTCATGCATTTCTTGACTTGTCTCACTTACATGTTTCTGGACTTGACTCACTACATATTTTTCATGCTGGACTCACTACACGTTCATGTGCACGGACTTAATCTTAGCTTAGATTCTTGTATCTTACAGTTACTACTATCTTGTTTCTGATATTCCTGCATCTCTACCTTTATGCACCAGTGATACATGTTTATTTCCTGTTTCATACTTACTTCTTTCTTTTTGCTACTTGCTATAACTGTTTTATAGTTTTTATCATTTAAATGGAACTGCTGTTAGAGATGTACTTGCTCCAGTCCTGACTGGACATATTTTTCCAGAGTATCCGGAGGATTGGTGTCCGACGTTCTATGGACCTGAGCCTGTCGATGGTGCAGACAGGGACCCTCTAGTTTAGGGGTGATTTCCGGGTTGGTAGCCGGGATCACTAGGACCTTGTTGTTGTTTTTATTAGCTTTTAGCACCGGATTTGTCTCCGGTTTGGATTGAGACCTTGTTTGTATATTATTTTTGGATGTTGTATTATTATTATTTGATGTTGTGGTTGTTGTAGTAGTCGTTGTTGGTTAGACTTTATAGTTGTTAGATCTCTGTGTTATCTTATCGTGCTTAGATTCGTGATTGAGTATATTGTGATTATTATTATGATATTTGCTCCTCCGTTTGGAGTTGAGATCTTGACAGGTTTATATATTGTTTGTGTGGTTGCCCTCCTTTTGGAGAGGTCATGCCCGATTTTTGTGTGAGATTATTATCTAGATAGTTGACCTAGACAGCGTTCTACTGCCGATGCTGCGGCGTAGGCTGGACGTACCCACGACTCATGGCCGATTTTCTGGGTGTGGGTCGTGACAAGTAGGAAGCAAGATGGCCTGGAGCCAGTATTGGGAAATAGTCGTAATTACCATACGTACCAGTTTGATGCGACCGCCGAAGGATAAACTCTGGGCGTACCACCCTACAACGCATTTTTGTGTATACTCAACTAAGCTCTAGCAGTCCGTGTCTCTGGCGTAGCGGGATAACCAAATATTTGATTGTGAGCACTCCATAATCAACCCCTAATATCAGTACAAGGTCCTCCATTTTAAGGAAATAGACGTTAACGTATGCCTTGCTCTTATCCTGATTAAGGTGTAAGCCCGTGTGGTAACCAAAAATCTCAATGATTGAGGCCAACTGAGTCAGGCCCCTCTCAATGGTCTCAAGAAGACTAGAAGATCATCCGCATAGATCAGATGCGACACTTGCGGCATCACCCTCCTATACAGAGGGGGTAATATGCTTCCTGAGCACTACAAGCTCTATGAGATACGAGAAATGCTCCATCAATATAGCAAATATGCCTTAACCCCTTGTTGTTACGAATAAATCCATACGGTTGCCCACTAATTAGGACGGAGAACGTCGGAGTGTGTCATGCCCCAGTCCCAAAATACGTAGTACTAGAAATACGTAGCATGCCAGCCGTATGTATATGAAAACTCCAATATATTAGAAAATCATAACAAATACCTACGCTTTTTATGAATAAATAATTCACAAGTGGTACATATATTGTCAACATAAGTCACATGCAACTATATCTCATTCGCAAACTGTAAATCCCCTCGATTTATTCTGTAGATAGTTAGGGTAGATTTGGAAAATTTTGGTTTTGGTAGCAGATGTCGAGGTTTAGAGTGGAGATAAGTTTATCTGGTATTTAATTAATTTAATTGAAACCCTTGGTGCGTCCTATCATTGCTAAATTAATCGGAGCCCAATATCAGTCCATAAATTCCACCGGACTTTTGTACTTCTGACTTGACTCGCCAAATAGGCACTGGACTTTTCGTCACTCAAAAATCATATTTTTGTTGTGCTCTAATTTAATTGCACAATTTTCTGTAACCGATATTAATATTTAATTTCGTGTCGGACATCTGTGTCGTTACCCTCAATTATGAGATACCAACTTAATCCGTTGAGCCGGATCAACTAAAGGGTCCAAGACTGACTCCAAGCCCCCACCATTTTTGACCTTGCGTCATTTCCGGATTTTGACCCCAAGTGCCCCCATTTAAATTAAAAGCGCGGGACACTTTAATTCTATTTAAATCGGGGATACCAACTTTACCTAATCCTATTTTAATCCTTAATTTATCCCAATGCTATTTTAATTAAACTCGTACCTAACGCACAACACCCTCTCACCATGAAAATTATTAAACACAATTTTCTCCATAATTTTTGCGTCATTTTATGTGTTCATGCAATTTCCCGAATTTAAGGGGCTAAGTTGCAATTAATGAATTTATGTGTCATCATCCTATTTGCCATGAGCAATGGAGTCACAAAATGGGGTCCTATTTTCACCCATCCACTCACCCCCCCTTCATGAAGAAACCTAGTTTCATATTAAATCTTGGCCTCTATTTTGAATGGCAACATCTACACCCTCCATCCAATGCCCCCTCCCTATAAAGCCATCACATCACCCTCACACAATCCCCAAGGCAGGCCCTAATCCCCATGCCTAGAAAATCTCCCACCCCCTCTCTCTCTCCTCCCTCCTTCTCCATGCCAACCGAAACCTCACCTTCCCATTTTCTTCTTCTTCCTTATTTTTTTTCGTCTTCTTCCTTCTTCTCCCTGAAGGAGAACTCCGGCCGGCTGACTTCACTCGACCCCCGGCGGTCCAGCCCACTTCCAACACCACTGTACAGTCCGACAGCCGACTGAATCCCATCCGACTGTGCACTCCAGTCCGGCGGCCGACTGAATCCCATCCGCCTGTGCACTCCAGTCCGGCGGTCGACTGAATCCCATCAGACTCCGGCGGTGCACCCCCGCGCAGCTCTGGCTGTGCAGCGTCGAGCTCCCTCGACTCCGCTGCGGCCACCCCGAGACCTCTACCTCGATCCTCCCGACGAACCGCTATTCTCCGGCTGCAGCCATTGCTCCGGTGAGCTTCCGGTCTCCCCTATTGTATCACCACCACCACTATTGCAACATCGTCGTCGAGGTATACTATTTCCCCCCCTCTCTATTGAGTTATATAGTTTGGTATTTTAGATAGGGTTTAATGTTTATATTTGTTTGGTGTAAATATTAGTGTAGTATATTTGACCTTGTGTTTTAATGGTGAGTTTAGGGTTTGGGTAATAGAAAAATATGATGAATAATATGCTTTGATGGTTAACATGTTCAGTAAATAATTGGAGTTATGGATTATGTATCGAGTAGGGTCGATGTTGTGCATACATTTAAACGCTTAAGGAAGGAGGGTGATATTAACACATTGATTAATACCATGGAGCAGATTAATTAATAAATAGTAGAGGAATATCGACCCTTGGTTAAATATTGGAAGTTGTTTGAAACCATAGAATATAAATATACATTATTATTATTGAGGAGCAGGTTTAAGTATGTTGAAATGTTGTGGTAAAATTAAAATAGTAATTAGTATCGAGGAGAAGAAGGATTAATTATTGTGAAATAATGTTGCGATAACAAGAACATTGAATATGATTGAGGTGCGTATTGTCGTAGAATGACGTTGTGCTATCAACGTATTGGTTAATATTAAGAGTTAACATTGTTAATGATGAGACACTGATTGAAATTGAGGAGCAGGTGAGTGTGGTGTAGTAGTGTATAATATTGAACCCATAACCCTTCATTGGCGTGTGATGAATAATGATGAACTTAATTGAGTAGTAGCTTCATTGTGAATTGGTAAAGGTTATGCATCATTGAGGGTTTAATAAATAATTCTTTATTTATTTTGAGGATGATAATTAATTGTACATAATAACGCCCGTGAGCACCGGGGTAAAATCTGAGGATTGATCATGGCTTGAGATACTGATAGACACCGTGGTGAGATAAAAGACTGAGGATGGTATGATAATGATACACTGTGATAGATCGTATTAGATGTAACCTACTTTGGTCAACCCTCTAGCGTCTTGTCCCTATGAGTCGTAGCTGAGACTGAGTTTGGGTATAGATGTGTGTCGCATCCCTGTCTGACGTAGAATAGAGTATTGATTTTGGTTTGTATCTCGTCTCTAGGTACTACGGGACCTGCGGACTTGGACGTTGTACCAGATCCCCGTCATCAGCAGCCGCACGCAGGCAAGTATACCTTGCCACCCTGTATTTCAGTTACAAATATTTATTATTTCGTTATGTACATTGTGCACGTATTTATGTTGACGTTCGGTACTTCACGTCCAGTTCACAACCGGGTGAAGACGTACGTCGTAACGTCTTAGAAAGATTGTTGTTGATTCATAGCATCTCGATATGCGTACCTGAGTTTATCGATACCCCAGGACACACTCATACACTGTGATCGTGCCAGATTCTTGTATCATGATACTGACATCATGAACAGAAACTGAGACGACCTTAGGGTCACGTCTGTTGAGTTATTTCCGTGTGTCGAGACTGTTAGATAGAGGTTCAGGTTCAGCGCACCATCGTTGACCGCTTGGGAAGGGGAAGACAGTTACTAGACGCTTGGGCTCCTCTGCACCCGCTTATATATGTATATGTAGTGATCCTGTATTCTAGAGTAGTGTATCACCCGTGTGTCTCTGTGCTCGGAGCTACGATACGCCCCGTGTGTCTCTGTGTTCGGAGCTACGATTTTATTTTGGACAGCCCACGCGTCGAACATTATCTTTAAACTGTGTCACACTTGTTTGGTTATGATAGAGTACCCTTTCATGCACTTGTATTTTCCGTTTACTTGGTATGTTGTATTTCTGTACCTTGTTACGTCCCTCTGAGGACCTGGTCCCCTGCCAGTTTTGCAACATAGATGATTACGGAGCATTTGGAGTTGCTGTTGGAGTTGCAGGTCTTGCGGGCATGGTACCAGGTACTCACATTATATCTACCGGCATTATGGTTATTTTATATTATTTATTTCATCTGCTGTTGTAGCCTAGTTTTCATAGACTCATACTTCTTCTCGAGTCTATTCGAGTTAGTGTGTTTTGGGCGGCCGACTCTAGCACATATAGCTCTTTCTTGTATACTATTGTACATTGTGGATTGAGACATAGAGGTTTATATTTGTGGAATATCTAGATAGTGCCCTTTATATTACAGCTTATACGTATTCGAGTCAGACCAGAGTCTGGTCGAATGCGTAGCTGGCGTGTCACGTATTCCTGGTCCTACGTATTTTGGGACTGGGGCATGACATATTTTTGTGGTGGCCCATGCAGGTCCGATTTAAATCATTTTGGTCACCTGACTGTGCGAAGCGAGCCTGCAAATTAGGAATATATATTATGATTGTTGAATAGGATCTCAATCCATAATCGATTTTAAAAACTCTTTGTATGTGATTATCGCCCTTGGACTTCCACTTTGCATTCGTTCAATCTTCGTCAATATCTCTATCCTTGTTTCTCGTCCCCTATTGTTCGGGAAGACGAAGGCTTGTGACTGATGATTTTTCATCAGAAGAAGATCGAAGACCAGACGACAGAAGACAAAATTAGTATACCTTTCTCTGAGAAGATTGTTACCTTATCGAGATAGATTGATCAGTTCTTTGGATTCTAGAACTAGTGTGGAAGGTTGGCAAGAGAGTTGGACCTAGTAGTACCCTACCCGTTCTTGAGGTAGCAGTGATCTTGGAAGTAATGAGAGCTGGAAGGATTGTTGATCATGACCTAGAATAATTTACGAAAATGCATAGTCTGATGTTGGAAACTAGTGGTTGTATATGATAGCAATGCTAGGAACGATGATTATGAGCTAGAGGAGATAAAAATTTTAGGATCTCACTTGGGAGATAATAATCGAATTCCAGGGAAATCTAGTATGTGCTTGAATGATACCATTATTGTACTATGCGACTTGGAGAGATAAATAACGAAAAGAAGAAACTCGAGGAAAAATTTTTTTTTTTAGGAAAAAATTGAGGAGAAGAGAAATTATACTTTAGGCAGGGGAGAAAATTTTCTTTTAAAGGATTACTGTGGTAAACAGAGCAGGAGGATTTATTTTGAGGTTAAGTCAGAAAGATGACACCATCCTAGCAGGAGTTGATTAAGCCAATACCACGCGACACTAGATTGTCGACGTAGTTGCATTTATATTTTTAGGCCACCAGGTTACCCTGAGTTGAGTTCAGGGAGCCCAAGAGTATGGTGCCCATCTACCTTAGGGGTATACAACGCAGGAGGGGAACCAGTGTACCACCATATTATATCAGGGTTTGAGGATGTGATTCTAGAGAACCTTCCGGACCGACCACCTGACAGAGAGATAGAGTTTGCTATAGAGTTGACTCCAAGAGCCGAGTCAGTTATTTTCCCGTCTTCAGACTAGCACCGATAGAGTTGGTTGAGTTGAAGGTGCATCGTGGAGGATCTCTTAGACAAGGATTTCAGTCGGGCTAATATTTTTCCATGGGAAGCAACCATCTTATTATACCAAAGAAGGACAGGACGATACGTTGCATAACGATTACAGGGCATTAAATGCCGTAGAGATAAAGAGCAAGTACCCTTGTCGCACATCAAAGATTTAAATTGAATCAGCAAAGTGGCGCATATGTATTTTGAAGATCGATCTCAGATCCAGCTATCATCAGATCTAGGTTCGGAGAGAGGACATTCCTAAGACGGCTTTTCGAACGAAGTATGGATACTATGAGTTATAGTCATGCCGTTTGGTTTAACCAACGTGCCAGCAGTATTTATGAGTTTGAGGGACAATATTTTCCACCAATACCTGGACAAGTTTGTGGTGGTAATTATCGACGACATCTTGGTTTATTCCAAGATCCAGAAGGAGCACGAGAGACATCTCAGGATCGTGTTGGAGACGCTGAGACATGAGAGACTGTATGCCAAGCTCAGCAAATATGAGTTATGATTAGATAGAATAGATAGTCTACGCATCAGAACGACTAAGGGTTCATGAGAAGAACTATCAGACACACGATCTAGAGCTAGCTGCAGTGATATTTGCACTAAAGCTATGGAGATATTACCTTTATGGTGAGCGTGTTGAGATTTACACAGATCATAAAAGTCTAAAGTATGTCTACACGCAGAAGGAACTCAACATGAGACAAAGGCATTGGCTAGAATTTATGACAGCTTATAATATCGGGTTGCAGTACTACCCTGGCAAGGCGAATGTAGTAGTAGATGCCTTGAGCAGGAAGCCTATGGCATATTTTTATGACTCATCGCCAGTTGTTAGAAGATTTTCAGGAACTCAGGATCAAGATTATATTGCCAGGCATGGATGGACAGATGGTCAGTCTCGAGGTCCAGTCCACATTTATTGAGAGGATCAAGGCAGGTTTGCCTACAGATACGAGATTTAGACGATTGCGAGAAAGGACGGAGGCCGACATGCAAACAGGACTCAGGATTCATGAAGATGGAACATTGAGGCATGGAGATCGCCTATACGTTCCGAGTGGCGAGCTACGCCAAGAGCTGATGACCGAGACTCATAGCTCGATTACTCCATTCATCTCGGGGGTACGAAGATGTACCGAGACTTGAGGCAACATTTCTGGTGGCATAGGATGAAGAGAGAGATTGCAAGATTACGGAATGTTTAGTTTGTCAGCAAGTCAAGGCTAAACATCGAGGACTGCAGGGTTATTGCAGCCGCTTCTCATTCCCGAGTGGAAGTGGGAACACATTACCATGGACTTCGTCACAGGATTCCCGCGGAGCCCTAGTGAGAAGGATGCAGTTTCGGTTATCGTGGACAGACTCACCAAGTCTGCACATTTCTTGCCCTTCAGAGTTGGGCAATCCACGGAGACTTTAGCTGACGTATATATGAGGCAGATAGTACGACTACATGGAGTGCTTGTCAGCATCGTATCGGATCATGATTCCAGATTCACGTCGCATTTTTGGAGGAGTATGCAGGAGAGCCTAGGAACTCGTCTCAGGTTCAGCACCGCATATCCTCCACAGACTGATGGCCAATCAGAGCGCACGATACAGATATTAGAGGATATATTGAGAGCGTGCATGATCGATTTTGGAGAATCTTGGAAGGACCATTTATACTTGGTGGAATTATCCTAAAATAATAGCTACCAGGCTAGCATACATATGGCACCTTATGAGGCACTGTACGGCATGAAGTGTAGGTCACCAGTATGTTGTAGTGACGTGGGAGAGCGTCAGATACTTGGTCCAGAGTTGGTGACTCAGACAGTGGAGAAGGTCAAGCAGATTAAGAGCCACCTTAGTGTAGCACAAGACAGACAAAAGCATTGGGCAGAAGTGCAACGCAGACCATTGGAGTTCAAGGAAGGTGACCATGTATTTTTGAGGATATCGCCTACTCGTGGTACCATCAGATTCGGAGGCAGAGGCAAGCTGAGTCTGAGGTTCATTGGACCTTTGACATCTTGGAATAAGTTGGCGAAGTGGCTTACCGTCTTGCATTACCTCCATCATTAGAGGGAGTACATGACGTATTTCACGTATCGCAGCTGAGGAGATATGTCGCAGACCCTAGCCACGTGCTTGATCATTCGGAGATTACAGTAGGACCCAGTCTGTCTTACGTAGAGCAGCCAGTCGAGATTCTCGATCACAGCGAGAAGGATTTGAGAGGGCAGACGATTCGACTTGTCAGAGTGGCATGGAAGCACCATTCACCAGGCGAGTCTACTTGGAAGCGCGAGGATTCTATTCGGCATCGGTTTCCGTACCTATTTGAGGAGCAAGGTACGAATTTACGTACGAAATTTGATTACTAGATGTTTTAAAATTCTTTTAGATATTATCGTGCTTTACTTTTAATTTTGGGGACGAAAATTTTCTAAGTTGGGAAGAATGTAAACCCCCTCGATTTATTCTGTAGATAGTTAGGGTGGATTTGGAAAATTTTGGTTTTGGTAGCAGATGTCGAGGTTTAGAGTGGAGATAAGTTTATCTGGTATTTAATTCATTTAATTGAAACCCTTGGCGCGCCCTATCATTGCTAAATTAATCGGAGCCCAATATCAGCCCATAAATTCCACCGAACTTTTGTACTTCTGACTTGACTCGCCAAATTAGGCACTGGACTTTTCGTCACTCAAAAATCATATTTTTGTTGTGCTCTAATTTATTTGCACAATTTTTCGTAACCGATATTCATATTTAATTCTGTGTCGGACACCTGTGTCGTTACCCTCAATTATGAGATACCAACTTAACCCGTTGAGCCGGACCAACTAAAGGGTCCAAGACTGACTCCAAGCCCCCACCATTTTTGACCTTTGCATCATTTCCGAATTTTGACCCCAAGTGCCCCCATTTAAATTAAAAGCGCGGGACACTTTAATTCTATTTAAATCGGGGATACCAACTTTATCTAATCCTATTTTAATCCTTAATTTATCCCAATGCCATTTTAATTAAACCCGTGCCTAACGAACAATACCCTCTCACCATGAAAATTATTAAACACAATTTTCTCCACAATTTTTGCGTTATTTTATGTGTTCATACAATTTCCCGAATTTAAGGGGCTAAGTTGCAATTAATGAATTTATGTGTCATCACCCTATTGGCCATGAGCAATGGAGTCACAAAATGGGGTCCTATTTTCACCCATCCAATCACCCCCCTTCATGAAGAAACCTAGTTTTATATTAAATCTTAGCCCTCTATTTTGAATGGCAACATCTACACCCTCCATCCAATGCTCCCTCCCTATAAAACCATCACATCACCCTCACACAGTCCCCAAGGCAGGCCCTAATCCCCATGCCTAGAAAACCCCCCACCCCCGCTCTCTCTCCTCCCTCCTTTTCTATGCCAACCGAAACCTCACCTTCCCATTTTCTTCTTCTTCCTTAATTTTTTCTTCTTCTTCCTTCTTCTTCCTGATGGAGAACTCCGGCCGGCTGACTTCACTCGACCCCCGGCGGTCTAGCCCACTTCCAACACCACTGTACAGTCCGGCAGCCGACTGAATCCCATCCGCCTGTGCACTCCAGTCCGGCGGCTAACTGAATCCTATCAGACTGTGCACTCCAGTCCGACGGCCGACTGAATCCCATCCGCCTGTGCACTCCAGTCTGGCGGCCGACTGAATCCCATCCGCCTATGCACTCCAGTCCGGCGGCCGACTGAATCCCATCAGGCTTCGGCGATGCACCCCCGTGCAGCTCTGGCTGTGCAGCTTCGAGCTCCCTCGACTCCGCTGCGGCCATCCCGAGACCTCCATCTCGATCCTCCCGAAGAACCGCTGTTCTCCGGGTGCAGCCATTGCTCCGGTGAGCTTTCGGTCTCCCCCATTGTATCACCACCACCACCATTGCAACCTCGTCGTCGAGGTATACCATTTCCCCCCCTCTCTATTGAGTTATATAGTTTGGTATTTTAGATAGGGTTTAATGTTTATATTTGTTTGGTGTAAATATTAGTGTAGTATATTTGACCTTGTGTTTTAATGGTGAGTTTAGGGTCTGGGTAATAGAAAAATGTGATGAATAATATGCTTTGATGGTTAACATGTTCAGTAAATAATTAGAGTTATGGATTATGTATCGAGTAGGGTCGATGTTGTGCATACATTTAAACGCTTGAGGAAGGAGGGTGATATTAACACATTGATTAATACCATGGAGCAGATTAATTAATAAATGGTAGAGGAATATCGACCCTTGGTTAAATATTGGAAGTTCTTTGAAACCATAGAATATAAATATGCATTATTATTATTGAGGAGCAGGTTTAAGTATGTTGAAATGTTGTGGTAAAATTAAAATAGTAATTAGTATCGAGGAGAAGGATTAATTATTGTGAAATGATATTGCGATAACAAGAACATTGAATATGATTGAGGTGCGTATTGTCGTAGAATGATGTTGTGCTATCAACACATTGGTTAATATTAAGAGTTAACATTGTTAATGATGAGACACTGATTAAAATTGAGGAGCAGGTGAGTGTGGTGTAGTTGTGTATAATATTGAACCCATAACCCTTCATTGGCGTGTGATGAATAATGATGAACTTAATTAAGTAGTTGCCTCATTGTGAATTGGTAAAGGTTGTGCATCATTAAGGGTTTAATAAATAATTTTTTATTTATTTTGAGGATGATAATTAATTGTACATAACAACGTCCGTGAGCACCGGGATAAAATCTGAGGATTGATCATGGCTTGAGATACTGATAGACACTGTGGTGAGATAAAAGACTGAGGATGGTATGATAATGATACACTGTGATAGATCGTATTAGATGTAACCTACTTTGGTCAACCCCCTAGCGTCTTGTCCCTATGAGTCGTAGCTGAGACTGAGTTTGGGTATAGATGTGTGTCGCGTCCCTGTCTGACGTAGAATAGAGTATTGATTTTGGTTTGTATCTCGTCTCTAGGTACTACGGGACCTGCGGACTTGGACGTTGTACCGGATCCCCGTCATCAGCAGCCGCACGCAAGCAAGTGTACCTTGCCACCCTGTATTTCAGTTACAGATATTTATTATTTTATTATGTACATTATGCACGTATTTATGTTGACGTTCAGTACTTCACGTCCGGTTCACAACCGGGTGAAGACGTACGTCGTAACGTCTTAGGAAGATTGTTGTTGATTCGTAGCATCTCGATATGCGTACCTGAGTTTATCGACACCCAGGATACACTCATATACTGTGATCGTGCCAGATTCCTGTATCCTGATACTGACATCATGACCAGAGACTGGGACGACCTTAGGGTCGCGTCTGTTGAGTTATTTCCGTGTGTCGAGACTGTTAGATAGAGGTTCAGGTTCAGCGCACCATCGTTGATCGCTTGGGAAGGGAAAGACAGTTACTAGACGCTTGGGCTCCTCTGCACCCGCTTATATATGTATATGTAGTGATCCTGTATTCTAGAGTAGTGTATCACCCGTGTGTCTCTGTGCTCGGAGCTACGGTACGCCCCGTGTGTCTCTGTGTTCGGAGCTACGGTTTTATTTTGGACAGCCCATGCGTCGAACATTGTCTTTAAACTGTGTCACACTTGTTTGGTTATGATAGAGTACCCTGTCGTGCACTTGTACTTTCTATTTACTTGGCATGTTGTATTTCTGTACCTTGTTACGTCCCTCTGAGAACCTGGTCCCCTGCCAGTTTTGCAGCATAGATGATTACGGAGCATTTGGAGTTGCTGTTGGAGTTGCAGGTCTTGCGGGCATGGTACCAGGTACTCACATTATATCTACCGGCATTATGGTTAGCCTAGTTTTTATAGACTCATACTTCTTCTCGAGTCTATTCGAGTTAGTGTGTTATTGGACGGCCGACTCTAGCACATATAGCTCTTTCTTGTATACTGTTGTACATTGTGGATTGAGACATAGAGGTTTACATTTGTGGAATATCTAGATAGTGCCCTTTATATTACAGCTTATACGTATTCGAGTCAGACCAGAGTCTGGTCGAATGCGTAGCTGGCGTGTCACGTATTCCTGGTCCTACGTATTTTGGGACTGGGGCGTGACACAAACACAAGTAGAGAAGTACCAAAATAAATACTGAAAGTCTCAAGTATGAAGCAATAAAAGAAATAATAGTCGGTGGAGACAAATACACTACCAAACGACTATATAAGCTAAAATAATAGAGGAGAACGGAGCTCCAATATAAGATAAAATGTAAAATAAAGAAATAACCGCAAAAAGATCTATCAGCTACAAAGTAGTCATGGGTACTCGGAGGTTAAGACCTGCTCAACAGAAAATAATGCGTTAGGTTCCGTTCCGTACTCCTGCCGATTATCCTGATCGTTTATACCTGAAAAGGGACAAGATCCTCAGAGGAAGGTAAAAAGATACATAAAAGCATGCTAGTAATGTACTGAAAGTAAACATCCAACAAGGTCACCTAACCAGTTTATGTGATATGCAGTTTAAGAGCAAATTCTCGTTTATGGACTATCAGGCTAAAATATTGGTATGAACATAGTTCTCTTGGAGATTCAGGGGCCAATGGTATAACGTCTTTCGATCGTCATATGCTTGTAGTAAATAATGGGGTCATAACGCCTCGCGTCTCCAACGGAGCTTACGGACAAATGAAGGAAAAGTGTAAATGAGTCACATATGCTTACTCATTGTTCTCCCCACCCAATTCTACTAATGTGTCAAATCCATAACACGCAACACCTCTAGAAACTGCTAAGTCTGCTAAAACAATATCTCTCTATTAGCAGTTATTCCTTATTCGTCGCATGACCTTTACGTAAAGGGGGCCAACCTATTATACAAGTCTGTGTCTTACATGAGACTCACAACATATTTTAAGTCGAAGAGATATAAGAGTACCTCATCTCCATGGGGTGGTCTAGTAAAACTAGGTCAACATGCAAAATAAAAATAAGAGACTAGAGATGACGCAACCGTTGTTGCACCCAAGTGTTTCTTGGACACGCAATTTTATATATAGTAAAATAAATAGAAATAAATAACATAAAACAAATATAAAGAAAATAAATGTAACAAAAAAGTACTGTGGCAAGGTATACTTGTCTGGCAAGCAATCAGTGTAGTAAAGATGTCCAGACGACAAACACAAGGAATCAGAAGCTTCGGGCTCTGAACGAACATGTCTGGATACTGAAATAGACATCACCAATATTTTCAGAATCAACGAGATAGTAAAAAAATACTACCTTTCGTCCAATTTGGACACTGAGGCAAAAAGATAATTTTTGGACCAAAGTGGAGTCTACCTATGGGCTACTTTGCACCAAAAAATGTGCTAGGGGTAAAGGTCTTTAAATGAGACAAATTATAGGTCAAACAAATCATAATTGATGATACAAATTCAACGGTACGTCCAGTTTTGGATTTCGGAGAGCCGATTGAAAAAATTGCTCGTCAAGTCGAATCGTGGGGCCCGCAAAACGATGATTCATCGACTGATTCAAAATTGAACGAAACTCGGGTCACATGACGAGTTCAATGGTGCAAGTTTCATTGAGATCTGATGAGGGTACAAAAACTAATTAGAAAATTTATAAAACACTGATACGATTTTTTTTTACGGATACAGGTTAATTTTGGCATGCCCACACGTCCAAATCAACTTCCGCGAAAGCCCACACATCAGAAAATATCATACGCACCTTTTGGTGCAATTGTTACGGGACGAGGTGGTCCCGTTTTGGCGGAGCGCACTCCGTATCGCAAGTTTTTTTTGGTTTTGAAAACAGTTTTTCATGCCTTTTAAACAAGGATTTTAATTGACAATTAATGGATAATAATCTAACATAATATATCATTTTGATGATGTTCATATTGGCTAAAAGGTTGTTCAAGTATATTTTAAAAAATGTAATATCCTGTCAGATATTTGCCTTCCAATTTAGCGTTTTCAATAAAAAAAACTGTTGAGTTATGAACAGGTGAAACTGTGTTTTCATGATTTTCAAAGGAATTTTTCATGTCAATTAATCTGGGATTATTCTAAGGGATTACATAATCATAAACTAGATCATCGAGGCTTCTTATTAGATTAAACAGATCAAAAATCGGTCGAGCATGTAGGAAGAAATTTAGTAGAGAAGATGGGTACCTGGACTGTTGCTCGAAAATAAAGTATCTATGTTTCAATGCAGGCCGACGGCTCACTGGCTGCTCCGACGGGGTTAGGCGACGATGTAGGTGGTCGAGTTGATCGGGGAAGGATGACCAAGGGTTGGGGAGTCTTCAGTGTTCGAGAAATTTGCTTTCGAAGGGGTATGCAGCTGCTACGGGAAGGAAAAATATGTTTCAATAGGTTCGGTTAATATACTAGGTTTTAGGGTTAATTTTTGATCGATTTTTGACAGATTTAAATCATATTTTTGATTTAAAACGGACGAGAATTGGTTTAAAATTAGGAAGAAACAAATTCAAAGAGATTTGGTTGATATTTTGGATAGATTTGATCCTATCAAAGAATAGAGCTTTAACTCTGTTTTCGCGGATCATGAGCGCAGACTCGGGGGGGGGGGGGGGGGGAAGCCTGTTCATTTGGTTTCTTTTTTTTGTTTATTTGTTTATATAATTACATTTATTTATTTAAATATTTTAAACCATAATATTTTCTTTTAAACTTTCTTATATTTTTTTTCTATATTTATTGTTCATAATTCTCATATTTATTATAATTTTTATTTATTTACACATATCTAAACATATATACTCTTGTTTGTATACCAAAATTTTATTTATTCTATTGTAACAATCTTATTAATATAAAGCTTTAATTATATGTACCATCTTGAGTATTAATACCTATTTCATTACGATTGCTAGTATTATATATATAAAAAAATAAAAAAAATTGAGGGATTTTACAGTCGACCCAACTTACAGAATTTCTTCATCGAAATTAAAATTAATTCACGATTTAAGGATACTAAGATGTCATGTGACAGAAAAGAGTTAAGTACGAATTATCATACCTCAAATTCGAAAAAGTGAGACAAAAATTATGCATTAAATTTCTAAGGGTCGCTTGGATCTACTTTTAGAGGGGGTATATGGCACGAATATGTTTCAGTATAAGAAGAACTTTCACATGGAATCGAGGATACGAAGGATACGGTAGAGAGATGAATAACCCAAGGAGAATGTGTTGATAAGATGAAGGATAGTCGCTACTACTTATGGCACCAACAAGGGTTTATGGGTATGACCTCTAGCTAAAAAGGTCAATTATACATATAGTTACTTAGTCATCCCATTATATAAGCTTTTATGTCTAGCTATACTTCCAAAATCCTATGTCATAAGGGAGATTTATGCAATTGCAATGGTAAAGATAACTAAAGGGTCATACCTGCATCTACGGCTTCTGTGTTTTTGCCTCTACCGTTGCCATACTAATACTTGTCTAAATATTTTATCGACCAAATATGGTATAGACCTCTAAAACTCTACAGTCTAGATAAACACTATCTTCTTAAACTAGCATATATTTAGTGTCATTCAATTATACTTCATTAATGAGTCATAAGGGCTATGGGATGCTAGGTTGTGAGGCATGCTACCTAACTTAAAAGAATTCAACTAATAGTATAATTGACCTATGGGCATATATACCGAGTACAAGTTACCTTCCTAACCTCTATCAAGCACAACAGAAAAGATAAGATTTACATTATGAAAGGAAGAAGCAAGATGCAACTCAAGCAGTCATATAAGAATTCAAAACAAAATCAAGAAAGATGATTAAATAAGTGGATGAGATTCTATACTCTAATCTTATATGCAGGCTTGCTCGGTACAATAACGTAACTGAAGAAATATACACTCACCTGCATGGGTCACAACAAAAATATGTCACGCTACAGTCCCAAAATACGTAGGACTATAAATACGCAGCATGTCAGCCGTATGTATATGACAACTCCAATATATTGAAAAACCATAACACATACGTACGCTGTTTATGAATAAATATTCACAAGTGGTACATATATTGTCAACACAAGTCAAAGGCAACTATATCTCATCCACAGACACAAGTAGAGAAGTACCAAAATAAATAATAAAATTCTCAAGTATGAAGCAATAAAAGAAACAATAGTCGGGTGGAGACAAATCCACTACCAAACGACTATATCAGCTAAAATGATAGAGGAGAATGGAACTCCAATATAAGATAAAATACTACAAAATTACTATAAAAGAGCGATGGATCTCAGCGACGAAGTGTAGCGACAAAAAACCAATGACATAGCGACTAATGTATTTATATAAGAAACATATATTAATTTTCGTCTCTATTCCGTCGCTGTGGTGTCAAGTTTTTCTCTACGACGGAATAGTGATAGAAACTTTCGTCGCTGCCAAACGTTAAAATTCAATGTTCCAGTTTTATTTTCATTTCCCCCCCAAACATACATTCTCTCTCCTCTCTCACCCCCGACATCCAACCCCCTCTCCTCCTCCTCCGGCGGTAGCTTTCCGACAACGAGCGAAGATAGCTTCCCCCTATCCCGTCCCCTGATGAGCGACTACCGCTTCCCGATGCCCCCCTCCTTCCTGTCATGCCCCAGTCCTAAAATACCGTGGGACCAGATACGTGGCAATGGCCAGCAGTACGCACCGATGGACAAATCCAATTTAATGGATCCATCAGGGCATACTTAAGCTGTAAAAATAAGTCTACGATAATATGGCACAACTAATCTCATCCACACAAGATATAAAATATGATCCACAGAATAAATAAGGAATGTAAATCATCTGCTAATCTCAACAAAGTGCTTCGGGGAACAACCCGATAAATATCTAATATAATGGTTCAATAGACTAGAAAATAAATGACGGAAATAATAAATGCTGAGCATGAAACATGGATGCTCAAGAGAAGTCTTCAGCTAACACCTCGTCCTCTGATGGCGGGACAGCTCTTGGATCAGCTCTTGCTGCGGTCCCGTATACCTCGGGATAGATCTCGTCCTCAAATCCTGGGGACATAATCCATATCCAGGTCCTCAGGGGATATAGCAAGGTACAATAAAATATACAAGCCAAAAATATAAGCAGTACAGCAAATAATAAGAATAATAGGGTAGGTATGTAAACATCTGTGTGAAATACAAGAGAGAACATCAATAGTACTCAGGTTGAAACAACTACAAGCTCTGTGTAGGGGAGCCGGTAGCAGTAATATCATGAGGTGGTCTAGCTCGGTGGGAGACTGAGTAGCCGGCATAACATAATCAACCTGTAGCCTGTGAGTCTCTCCAGCAATAGATGGAACAATAGGGGAGTACTAAATAACCAGCTAAGTGATATACAAGATGAGAGCAGCACTAGAACTCAGGCTGAAGCCACTACAAGCTCTGGTCGGGGAGCCGGTAGCAACAGTAATAATGAGTAATGGGCCAAGCTCGGGCTTCAGAGTCTTGTGCCTCACAATAATAGGGGTATATATATATATGATCAGCCTGTAGCATGTGTGTCTCTCCCCACCCAATGTAACCACGCATATCATGACCATAACGTCTCATGTCCATGTCAAGCGGGATCATAACTAATGCAACAAGTCATAAATATCTAGGAATATAATATCTCAGTCAAGTCCTGTATCCTATACAGAATCACCACGAATATCTCGGGAAGATCCTGTCTCATGAACAGTATCAAGTGTCCTGGGTCAAGGTGTACTTGGTAAGACAAGTACGAGAAGATAAAGTGTCACGAATATCCATCTCTAGATGACAATACACAACACCGCGTACGGTGTTGGCACCCGACTAATAATCAGACGCTAAGTACGTCAAACGGTCCTAGGTTAAGCATGCACAACAATATAAAGGAAGCAAGGAAAATATGTAACAATATTGCAGAGTTTGGCAATGTACACTTGCCTGGTGTTTGAATATCAATAGTCGTCCCGGTATCAGTGGATCCTGTGGGTACTCCTCTGAAAGCTGTAATAAACATCACCAACAGTCTCAGAAGATATCAAATAGCTAGAAACGCCTGTCCTTAAGTTCAATTTGGACACAAGGGCAAAAATGACATTTCCGAGCCAAAGCGGGGTCCACATGTGGGCCACTTTGTACCGAAAAGCGTGTCAGGGTCAAAGGTCTCCAAATTTGCCAAACTTAGTGTCAACAAGTCAGGAACGATGATACGAACCCAACAGAACTTCCAGAATTGGATTCCGATGAGCCGATCACAAAATCGCCCGTCAAGTGGAGCTTGTGGAGCCCACGATATGCGATTTCGTCAACGTTCTCAGAATCAAACCAAACTTGGGTCACAGGACCAGCGTATTGCTACGAGTCCGATGGCGCAAGTTTCGTCTTGATCCGACATGTGTACACAAAGTTACAGCATGTTCTAGAACTGACGGATACAGGACGGTGTTCGCGGATACGCGTTGATTCCGGTGTGCACGCACATCCAAATCAACTTCTGCGAAATCCCACACGTCCGTATCAACGTCGCGCACGTTTTGGTAAAGATCGCGTGCGACCAAGTCATCCTGTTTGGCGGGGCGCGCTCAGTTCCGGGGTGAAACATAGCATTATTTTTCCTGTTTTTGGATCGCGGTTTGCGATCACCACAGGACGCTATGCACCGAGCGGGTTGCACGGGCACCGAGAGGATTATACAGTCTATGCGTAGCAACTGACAAAAACTAAAACGGAGTTACGATGTGAGAGAAAACGGTACCTGAACAGGGCTCCGTGAACACTTAATTCCACGTGTCCGAGGGTCAACTTTGTGTCCTGGTCGAGAATTCCCGTGTCCTCGTGTCTGCCGTGAGTCCGAGCTAGGTTTCTGACTCGGGGGCAGCGGGGTTTCGCCGGAGGGAGACGGCTCGGGGTCGTTGATGGCCTGGCGGCAGCGGCGCCGGGTCTGGGGCTGTCGTCGGGTTCGGGGAAGGTCGCCTCGGGTCTGTCGATGGCTGGGTCAACTCGGGGGAAGTGACGGAGCGGTGAGGTCGGCGGGGTTGATCGACGGTGAGGGGGTCGACTGGCCTGGCAGAGATGGGGACTCTGGAGGCTGCTCGAGGCGAGGAGTCGAGGGGCGGACGCGGGCGGCGCTCGCGCGGAGGGGGAAGGAGTCGAGAGCTCTGGGTTCTGTCGGCGGAGTCGGGGGATGTGCAGCGGGCGGCGGAGGTATTGTGGGGGAAGTCGGGGTTCGGCGCAGCGGCTGTGCGTGTGGGAAGAAGGAGGAGTCGGGGGTTGTCTAGGGTTTCGGTAGTGACTAGTTGGGGGAAGATGACGGCGCGACGGCTAGGGCTTTCCAAGGGCTGGGTACGGATGTCGAGGCAAGAATTTATAGGCTGTGCACAGTAAATCCGGCGGAGGCTAGGGTTCCAATTGGGTTTCGGGTCCGGGTCGGGTTTGGTTCGGATCCGACCTGACCCGACCCAATATGCGGTTGGTTCAGCCAGATTGGGGTTCGGTTCAGATTAATTTGGGTTTGGCTCGGTTTAATTATTCCAATAGTTTTTAAGGCTTTAAACGCGACTCCGGAGTCCAATAAATTCACCAAAAATATCCTGTGTCCGGTTTTCCATTTTACACAATAAAATATTATTTCCATAATATTTTAACATCAATTAACTGCATTAAAAAAATCTTTTTCTCATAATTACCTTGGTTCTTCATCCAAAAAATACCGAAAAATTGGCAAAAAATCATATTAAAATTATTCTGAAAAATAGTGTGTTTACACTTCCTGACCGCCTCACCCTCCACCCCCCTACGCCCCCTCTCATCGACACCCTTGACCCCCACTATGGTGCCCCTCTCTTGACCCCCTCTCCTCGATCCCCTTCTCCACCACCCCTCCTCGAAGGTAAACCCTAATTCTAGTTTTTATTTATTTAATTATTGGATTTAGGATTTGGGGGTTATACATAATTTTTGTATTTGGGATTTGGGTGCTGGACACGTACCGACACGATATGCTGGATACGGACATTAGAACATGGATACCCACACATATACTCCCCCTCCCAGGTAGAGATCCTAGTGGGTCGTCTCCTTGGCCAACTCCTCCTACACTTATACTAGACATAAATATGTGATGTGATGAGTGATGGGATACACTTGTATATTTCTCGGACACCATTCTAAATTAGAATTGACAGCCTAGGCGGAGTCCCATCCTCCACAACTGCAGGTAATGATCCTAACTAGGTTATTTTGATTTAGGATTTGGACACAGGCATATGACACAAACACAGACATCGACACACGACATGTTGCATAGTTTTAATTTAGGTTAAACTTTAGTTTTGAAATTGAATTAGGTTTACCAACATGCGACTCAAACACGGACACTTGACACAAACATAGTGTTGATTACCAAAATTTTCTTCTAGATACAGACATGGACACGATTTGGGTTTGTTGTATATGGGTTTTAACATGAACACAGTCACAGATAAGGGTGAGCATTATTCGGTTCGGTTTAAAAAACGGTATATTTAGTTACTATATATATTAGCAAAAAAAGAAGCACAAATAAACCGATCAAAAAATTAAATTTTATTATATTTTTTTATAGTTATACTTTAGAGTAATAATATGAAAGTAATTAGTAGTTACTATAATTAGGTACTGAGTACTTAGAAATGATATAGAATTACGAATTAGAGTATCGGCCATATCGTCGGTTATGGATCGGAGTATCAGGTTTCTTCTATCGAAAAACAAATAATTATTAATAAATTAATAATATTTTAGAAAATATATTTCATACATTTAGGCATAGTTTAAAATATTTCTAGTGTTATTTCTTAGTAGTTTTAAAATTGAATGAAATAGTAGTCACCCTTGCTGATTAGTTTACATGTGATAGATAAGTTTATTTATTACTTGGTTTTACAGCCTTACTATTCTAAGGCATATATTGGCCATATTTGAATGAGTGTCGAAGAAGTATGGTTTTGGATATGTGTAAACCAAGTATCATAATTCTAGCTTTTATAATATTTAGTTTTTATGAGACTTCTTCATTAAGTATCCTAACTAACTAATCCTTAGCAAATATTTTAACTCATCTTGAATCTAATTAATCCATATTGTTTGAATTAATAAATATGGTACATGTAGAATCAATGAGTTGATACTTAGTTGACCGATCGTGGATGTACAATCGGCGACATGAGAGTAGGATTGGTTGACAGATAATTTTATGGCGAGCGTTGAGGAATCACTACTAGAAAAAGCGGGATTAGCGACGTATTTTAGCGACTCCTGGTATAAACGTCGCTAAATCAGCGACTCCATTAAAAATATTGCTAAACGTCGCCAAATGGCGACATTTAGCGACGTTCAGCGACTTTTATTCAGATTTTAAAAGATGAGTCGCTATAAGTTCAATTAAGGTCGCTAAACGTCGCTAATATATTTGATTTAGCGACGTTTAGCGGCATAATTAGCGACGTATATATCAAAAATATTTAGCAATGTGTTGAGCGACGTCTTGGATGTCACTAAATTTTAATTTAGCGACATTTTAATTATACGTCGCTAAACGTCGCTAATTTTTGGTTAATTAGGGCTCAGATTCTTTTCCTCCATCTGTCAAAAATTTCGAACGTTTTCGATTTCTCCCGCCCCCCCCTCTCCGGCGATCGGCTCTCCACGGCTGCGGCTACTCCGGCACCCCCTACTCCTCCTCGAGCTCTAGGTAATCTCTCTCTCTCTCTCTCTCATGTAACACTGACACAACTGATGACTGGACAGACACGACACACGCACACAGATACGACACACGCAGACAGACACTGACAGACACACATGACACACACACACACAGACGCAGATACATACATACACACACACACACACACTCACACAGACACTGACATAGGACTGATTTACACAGGGAGTCGGGTTCTTTACTGTGTCTTCACTGTATGTGCACTGTGTTGGCACTGATACCTCAGTGTATCAGTCAGTGGAGAGCTTGGGTTTCTTTGTATGGGTAGTTCAGTAAAAGAGGAGTGAGGGTTAAGGTTTTTCTAAGTATTTAGTTAAGTTTTTAATCATGAGATATTTGGTGGTGTTGAATGTGGGTAGTATTATTTTACATGAAGGTAGGGCTATGTTGAGCTTAGTGTATCAGTGAGCTTAGTGTATCAGTGAGTTTAGTTTAGTGTATCAGTGAGTTTAGTGTATCAGTGAGTGAGTGAGTGAGTAAGTTCAGTGACTTTACATTTTTGTGTGAGGGAGGGAAAGCTCGGGCCGTAAAACTGTGCATCAGTATGCCAGTGTATCAGGGGGGATCGATTTCACTGATGTGCACAGTGTGCCTCGACCACACTGTGTATCAGTGTACTAGTGGTCGAGCCTTGTAGTGGGCAGTGAGAAGGAGGTCTGCAACAGTGAGCAGTCAACTGAAGACAAAAACCATCAGCACTGTGTCATTTCAGCAACCATGTATCAGTAAGTATCAACAAGTCCCACTGTATCAGTATCCGTTTTCAGTTGCATTTAGTGAGCTATGTATACTAGTGTTAGTTAGCTTACTGTCAAGGTATTGGTTAGTTGGTTTAAGATGGGTTAGCATGAGTTATTGGGTAGAAGTTAAGGGTATCAGTTTAGTATTAAATTAGTACATAGTTAGTGTAGTTAAATAGTTACTTACTGATATACTTGATTTTGTTAATAGTGAGCTAAGTAACTATATGTCCTAGTAAGTATTGTATACAGTAAAGAACCCAAGCTTTTACCAATAGTATAAAATATTAAAAAACTAAGAGACTTGGCCTCTTTTTAGTTGTTTTGAATATTGCTTATTTTAGACTTTGATAAATAAAAGTATGTATTATATCAGTTATGATTTTTATAGTACGGTTAAGTTATGAAGTTAGGTGATAAACCACTGTATGTAATGATTTATATGATACATATTATCATTTTTGCAGAAGTATCTAGAAATGGATATGAATTACTATCCGCGTCATCGTTCGTGGATGTACAACCGTCATCTTGATGACATGTGCGGTGTGCGGGATAAATTCATTGAGGGTGTACAGCAGTTCCTGCAGTTCGCCAAGGCTTTCCCTCAGTACATGGACGGTACCAAAATTAAGTGTCCGTGTGTGAGATGTCGCAACAGGAAATATCATCCAGAAGTGGAAGTTACATATCATTTATACTCGAAGGGCTTCACGCCGAATTACTATCAGTGGACCGCGCATGGAGAACTTGTATCTCTAGCATCGGAGTCGGAGCCCTATGTGGAGCCGTATATGGATGTCCAAGACCACGATGCTTACGACGACGGGTTGGTGAACAAGGTTTATGATTCAGCGGGGCCTAGTTTCAATCCGGACAATTATGATACGGCGGGACCTAGTTTCAATCCGGACAATTATGATGCAGCTGAGGAGGCACCGAATGCCGATGCTACAAAGTTTATGGAGTTGCTGGAGAATGCAAGGACTCCACTATATCCTGGTTGTGAGGATCATTCACCGTTGGAGGTGGTTACAAGATTATTGAGCATCAAGTCCGATTTTAACATGTCGCAAGAATGCTATAATCGACTGCTCGATTTGATTATAGAGATCTTGCCCGAGGGTGCAAAGTTGCCTAAAGACTTCTATCGATCTAAGAGGATGGTGAGATCGCTTTGGATGGGATACAAGAAAATCGATGCATGTCGCAACAGGTGCATGTTGTACTACAAAGACGACAAGGATGAAGATGCGTGCAGATTCTGTGGTGCTAATCGCTACAAGGCCACTGTTAGAGGAAAGTCTGTCGGTGCAAGGAAGCCTACCGATTCGATGCACTACTTGCCTTTGACGCCGCGGTTGCAGCGGTTGTTTATGGTTAAGGAGACTGCAGAAAACATGAGTTGGCACAGGCGAAAACAGATCGAAGGAGTATTAGATCATCCATCCGATGGAGAAGCATGGAAGCACTTTGATCGAGAGTATCCACATTTTGCCGAGGAAGCGCATAATGTCAGATTGGGGCTCTCCTCTGACGGTTTTACCCCATTCGGACTTTCGGGCTCCCAGTATTCGTGTTGGCCTGTGATTGTCACTCCGTACAATCTACCGCCTTGGATGTGCATGAAGACTCCGTATATGTTCCTAACCGTTATTATCCCGGGTCCGAACAATCCGAAGAGGAACATCGATGTGTATTTACAGCCTTTGATAGATGAGTTGTATCAGTTGTGGGAAGTAGGTGCCAACACGTACGATGTTTCTAGAAAGCATAATTTTCAGATAAGGACAGCACTTATGTGGACCATCAACGACTTTCCGGCCTATAGAATATTATCGGGATGGAGCACCCATGGTCGTCTCTCATGTTCGTATTGCATGGACCATTCTCAGGCTTTCCGTTTGAAACACGGAGGCAAACTGTGCTTCTTCGATTGTCATCGATAATTTTTGCCAAGGATCATCCGTACCAGAGGAACCGTAATGCTTTTCGTACGGGAGTTGTGGAGAAGGCCAATCCACCGTCAAGGTGGCCTGGATGCACGATATGGGAAGAGGTAAAAGATTTACCAAGTGCTATCGAAGAGCCTGCTAAGGGGTACAAGTGTGACGGATTTGGTCGCACCCATAACTGGACGAAGAGGAGTATATTCTGGGATCTGCCATATTGGAGCACCAATCTGATTAGACATAACCTTGATGTCATGCATATCGAGAAGAATATGTTTGATAACATAATTAATACTGTAATGGAGGTAAAGGGGAAGACGAAAGATAATCCGAAGGCCAGGTTGGACTTAGAAGAAATATGTAGACGTCCTGCATTGCATTTGATAGAGGAGGGGAATGGAACGTTAAAGCAACCTAAGTCAGTTTTCTCACTGAATAAAGAGGATAAAGGTAGACTTTGTAGGTGGATTCAGGGTCTAAAGTTTCCAGACGGGTACGTGTCAAACTTGAGAAGATGCGTCGACCTCAAGGAGAACAAACTGGTGGGTATGAAGAGCCACGATTGTCACGTATTCATGGAGAGGTTAATTCTGATTGCATTTCGGGAATTCTTACCGCAGGTCGTTTGGGACCCATTGACAGAGCTGAGCATATTCTTCAGAGATCTTTGTTGTTCTAAGTTGCTCGTCGATCGTCTAGAAAAGCAAGAGAGGGACATTGCGGTAACACTATGTAAGCTCGAGAAGGTGTTTCCTCCTGGATTCTTCGACTCTATGGAGCATTTGCCAATTCATCTTTCCTATGAGGCACGTGTTGGTGGTCCTGTCGGTTATCGGTGGATGTACCCCTTCGAGCGGCATCTGAATCACCTAAAGAGAAAGGTGAAAAATAAGGCACGGGTTGAAGGCTCTATTTGTGAAGCTTATGTTCTCGAGGAGATTACAAACTTTTGCTCGACGTATTTCAAACCGCATGTTGCTATTAATAGGACGAAAGCTCCCAGAAACGACGACGCATATCAGGAATCTAATGATGCAATACTCAAAGTATTAAATGCGTCCGAAAAGCCTTCAGGAAAAATGAAGAAGATATATTTGAATGACGATGAGCTAAGGGCTGCTCAATTGTATATATTACTCAATTGCGACGAGGATGAAGTGGAGAAGCTAGAGGGGTAAGTAATTAATACATCCACATTTACATCATCTCAATGTAATAGTATAAGATACTATTATGCTACTAATCAGCAGTTGCTTCATTGTTTTTCAGCACATATAATGATGCGTTAAGGTCGATTAGACCCTACATAACAGACGAAGAAGTAGAACAAGATATGAGATACCATTTTCCTTCTTGGTTGAGCGCATATATAAGATGCTTGGTAATTACTTTTTATTTTTGCACTTACAAAATAAATAACTTACTATCGCTACTTTGGTATTTAGGTCGATCGTCTAATATCACCCGAGACTGAATCTATTAGAACTCTAGCCAAGGGGCCAATTACTGCCGTAAAAATATGGCCAAGTTTCTGTGTGAATGGGTTCAGGTTCAAGTCAACAAATGCTCCTATCAGAGATAACTTTCTGGATCTTGATTCTACGAAAAACAGTGGTTTGTGTATCAAATCTTCAAACTACAAAGACGTCAATCCGGGCAATGATTTTTTTGGCATCTTACGAGAGATTGTGGAGTTGACATATAATTATGGCACAGAACCTGCTAATATCGTGCTATTCAGGTATGAATGGTTCGATCCGATTCAAGATCAAGGTTGGAAAATTGACAAGCATGGCCTTGTGGATATAAACTACAAGCGTAGATATCAAGGCTACGAACCATTTGTCCTATCAAGTCAGGCTCAGCTCGTGTACTTCACAACTTATCCTAGATGGGGGACAGCGAGGTCGGATTGGTGGCCAGTATGCAAGACTAAAGCTCGAAATACCTTTGACATTGACGAAATAGCTTATCAGAAGGACGATCTACCTCTTGTAACAAATATTGTAGATGTGGACTCAACGAAAGTTACTCATTGCACGAGTAATAATGTAGAAGATGTAGAATTATCCGAAGAGGACGACGAAGTAGATGAAAGTGAAGACGAGGAAGAGGAAGAGCAGGACGACGAAGGCGAACAAGATGAATTTTCTGAAGATAATTGAAAATAAAAAATATTGCATGTAGAATGTAACTATATTTTGACTGTAGAATATAGATCAAGGTTGGAAAATTGACGAAGTAGATGTACCCATTAACGAATATATGTATTATATTTTGACTGTAGAATACTTTGAGATATGTATCACATTTCGACTGTAGAATGTAGTATATATTTGTGTTTCTCTATATTCATCATATGTTGTTATCAGATATGACAGGACGATGCGGAGGATTCGGCAGGTCCCGAGGTAGACAGAGTGCCACTCCGGTACTGCCTACTGTTGGTTCCGGATCATCGTCGCCCAGTACTCCAGTATATCGATCACACACATCTTCGACTGTTGGGACGAGTAGTTCCTGGCGTGATAGTACACCCTCGTCCAGCGTTCCTCCTGCTGACAGAACCATAGGGACAGATGAGCATGTCAAGGAGGTCGTGCCGACGTTGTCCCAGTATCAGCAAGATCCTCCATGCGCACCTCCGGAGGAGACGAGGACAGAGATTTGGGCCGACGGTACAAAGTAAGTCAATTAGATGGTTTAGTATATATTTGTGTTTCTCTTTATTCATCGTATATTGACTTTTCCAGTAATCTAAATTATTATCTCTGTATAGATATCGTCCATCGTCGGTTCAGAGACGCCTGGGCCAATTTCTGAGGAACAACTACGGTGGCCCTTGGATCAACTACTCTGAGGCTCCGGAGGAGAGGAAGGCATTCTGGTTTGCGCACTTCCAGGTAAAATTATATTAAATAAATCCTCTCATTTATGCATATTATATAACTTATTCGTGATGCTAACTTAATGAATTATTTATTGTAGCAAACGTATTTTTATCCTCCGCACCGGGCCGAGTTGATTGAGCGGCTCTTTCCTACCGTTGCCGCCAAGCTTATCCGAGATGCTCTGGATGACCAGAAGGCTCGTGATCGTGCTGGAAAATCGATCCAAGGTTGGATCACGCCTGAGCAGTGGACTGCGATGAGGGCTAGATTCGACGATTCGAGCTACAAGGAAAGGTCTAAGAAGGCCAAGGCGGCTAGGCAGAATGCTGCCAAGTGGTGTGGTGGCTCGATTCCGATGACGAAATATTTCCGTCGTTTGGTATGTTTTTTCTTTTAAAATATATTATTTTAATATAAGTACCATAAAATGGTACTTGGAAAAAATATTTAAGTTTAGTAATAAATAATATATTTTTAACAGGTACAGAGGGGGGAGGATGCAAACATGGTGACCGTCTTCTTGGCCACCCATCGCAAGGACGGAAATCTCATTGATGAGAGGGCCTCACAGACCTATGTAAGTATTACTTTACTTTGTGTTAATTTTAATATAACTTAGGCAATTATCGAGTTTCCAAACCTTTTCTAGGCCGAGTATCTTAGGCTGCGTGAGCGGGCGACTGCTAGTGCACCTACACCTGGAGAGGCTGGTACTTTGTCGCAGCCCGCTCCATCTCCGTCGGCGGACGACCTGTGGGTGACCGCAGCTGGTGGTCTCCAGAGGGGTACGTACTACGGTACGGGCTCCTATGGCACCCTGGTTGCGACACAATCATCTAGGGCCTCCCCGACAGCTGCGCATTTCACACACCCCTCGCAGTCGCAGCCCTCGCAGTCGTCGACCAGAGTCCAGGAGGCCGTCCAGGAGGCCGTTGACCGTCAGATTGCATCTCTCCATGACGAGTTGCTGCGAAGTATGGAGGAGCAGCCCCGGTCCCAGCCGTAGGCGGACGATCCGATGCTTATCGCACGATTGGATATGCTCGACCGCAGCATGACGGAGCTATAGGATTTGACAAATAATATTAGAGCCTCCAATGACCGCAACATCATGGAGCTGCAGGCGTCACAGCTATCGATGGGCGAGAAGCTGACGATGATGCAGGATTCAATGGGTCATAGCAGTACGAGGCTGTTATCTACCCTGGATTCTTACAACCAGCGACTCGCAGACTTGGAGCGGGCACGGCCTCCACCGACGTCACTGCCTTCTCCATCGACATCAGTGTCGATTCCACGGGACGAGTATGAGGAGTTCTTATCCTTCAAGCGCGCCGGTGGTCAGCCTCCTGCAGATCCGCAGTAGTATAGTTATTTTTATTATTATTTAGGATGCGATTATATATTATGAATTATTGATACTTCAACAATAGGCATGATGTATGATGCTTCTTGTGGTCTTTAATTTTTTAGTTAATTTAATTGGATTATATAGTTATCTTGCATATCTACATTTGTCCTATACTATAATAATTTTTTTTATGTGGCCCAACATTTTGTACGGGACTTTGTGCATACTTCGTTGCACGTCTTGTGGGCCCACTGTCCGCCTCAACTCCCACCATTAATAAATGGAAGGAATAATACGCCTCCATGGCTTGATCCATTGATTTTTCGCCACCTAGTCAGGAACTTATACCTCTCTTCGGTAAACACAATGGTCACTCGAGTTCGATTTCTATATTATGAATTATTGATACTTCAACAATAGTCCTTGGTATTGGATACTTATCTCGTATTTGTACTGTTCATCTTATATATTGTTAAACTTTGGCTACATCTACAATTCCAGCATTGAATACTTAATTCCAGCATTGAATACTTACTTGATATGTCCCCACAAGGCACAATACAATGTCTAATATATATAGTTCCCAAAATATTAATATATATTGAATACTTACTTAATATATACTTACTTGATATGTCCCCACCAGTAGATTAATTTAAGTAGCCCCAAGTTCAATTCCTTCTGGACATAATTTTTTTTAAAATTAGCGACGTTTTTAGCGACGTTTAGCGACGTTAAGTTACGTCGCTAAATAAGTCGCTAATTAGCGATGCTGTAACAAGTCGCTAATGATGTCGCTAAAAACGTCGCTATACGTCGCCAATTGCTGACATGGCAGAATAGCCAGGTCATTAAAGACGTCGGTGTAACGTCGCTATATAAGTCGCTAATCAGCGATGTTTAGCGACTTTGAAAACGTCGCTATTTAGTGACTCGGCGTCGCTAAACGTCGCTAAATTTTGCGACACACTAAAGTCGCTAAAAATGTCGGTATAGCGACGTTTAGCGATATTTTTTTTTGCGACTTGGTTTTTTCCGACAACTATATAACGTCGCTAATTACGTCGCTAAACCAAATTAGCGAAGTCATTTCGTTTTTTAGCGACATTTTTAGACGTCGCTAATTTGACTTTTTCTGGTAGTGAATTTCCCAAATACGCCAGTAGTTAACCTTATTTCATGGATGTGAGGCTCATCGAGTTTTCTTGTGTCAAATTTCATAATATACCATTCAAAGAGGTGGATCTCATGAGGGAGCATCTCCACAAGAAGGGTCTCATACCGAACTACAAGGAGTGGATGGATCAAGGAGAACCTTTATTTTTGTAATATCATTATTCCACCTTCAATACGGAGGTAGAAGAGTCTAATCTCAAAGATAAATTTGAATATCGACCGCAAAACCTGTCGCATGAGTTGGTATTTGATGCAGCCGGTCCAAGTTTTGATCTGGAGGATCCTAATCCTGATACGAATGAATTCTTTGATATGTTCAAGAATTTTGATACTCTGTTATACCCTGATTATGATTCTCATTCTGTCCTATCGGTGCTGATGCGGCTGTTGAACCTAAAGTCTGATTTTAACTTGTCTCAGGAATGCTACGACCGAATAATTCAGTTTGTTAGAGGGTTGTTGCCAAAAAGATCGAAGGAGTTGCCTGAAAACTTCTATAATTCAAAGATAATGATACGAAAACTCGGATTAGGCTAAAAAAGATAAATTGTTGTCGAAACGGTTGTATGTTGTACTACAAGGAGAACAATGATAAAGATAAATAAATTTTCTGCCATTCAGACCGTTACAAGCCAATTCGGGACAAAAGAAAGTCAACTGTCCGAGCAAGGTTGCGTCCCTAGAAGTACATGCAGTTTTTGCCGATCACAAAGAGGCTGCAAAGGATGCATATGTCCGCAAAATATAACACATGACATGGTATAGCAAGGAACGAAAGATGGATGAAGAGAAATTATCTCATCCTTCCGATGGAGTGGTATAAAAACATTTTGATCCGGTACAAGCCAATTCGCCGAAGTGCGCTGCTGGCCATTGCCACGTGACTCGGTCCCTTATCTTTGGAACCGGGGCGTGACAAGGGTGAACCATCGGTGCTCCTCCTCGATGCTCCGTGCAATCTCTGGCTGAATGCTGTTCTGAACCGCAAAGAAAACACAATCCCAATCTACATCAAAATTCCTTGGCGAGATGGCCTACTTTGCCACAATAATGATAAGTAGGGAGTCATGGTGCTGGTGCTGCTATGGCTGGTTGATGAATCATCAGCGCTTCTCTCCGCTGTTCTATACAATCCCGTGCCGAGTGTTGTTCCGATCCGTAAATCGAGCATAGTCCCAACTTGCGTCTGTATTCGCTCGTGTGATGGCCTTGCTTGCCACAATATTGACATATAGGTAGTGTCGGTGGGGTTGCTCTGGGTGGCTGGTGCATGTGAGATCTCTTTGCAGCTCCTACCTGTTGTGCTCGGTCTGGTGCTAGTGCATGCGGCCGCTTCTGGCTGGACTCTCTACCGTTGACGTGTTCCATGCGTAGAGCTGCTACACGGACATTCGTATAAGAAGTAGGTGCAACTGCGCCAATCAATCTTTGTAACTCAAAGCTCAGTCCGTCAAAGAATTTTTTCGCCTTCTCTTCTTTTGTCGGAATCAGTGTAGGGTCGAACAATTGAATCAAGCATGTTGCAAGTCAAGGAATTTATTCGAGTCCGATATAGAGGTCAAAGAACGTGTCAACATGTGGATGGGATCCTATAAATTTATTCTTATCCTAATCGCAGGCTTGCTCGGTCCCTTAGTTGAAACCAAAGCAATATATTCGTAGACCTGCATGGGCCACCACAAAAATTATGTCACGCCACAGTCCCAAAATACTTAGGGATTAGCCACGTAGTAATGACCAGCAACACAACTCCAATGGGCAAACCCAATTTAATGGACCCATTAAAGTGCACTTAAGCTGTAATACATATAAAATGGTCTACAAATACCTGTCACAGTTTATGTATCTAATCTCATCCACAATAAGTAACGAATCACAAAGAGACAAGTCTAGTCACAATAATATAAAATGATCTATCCAACCAAAGCAATATAAATAATGTCACGGGGAATAATCCGTTATCAAAATGTAAAGAAAAATAACTCAAGTATAATATCCAGGAGTCATTACAAGATTAAATATCTAAGAACACTACGCATAATAAATAAATGGTGAGAATACTGTGTGCTCATGAGAAGTCCTCCGGAACAATCTCGTCCTCTGCAACCTGTACGTCTCCAATAGTAGCACATGTCCCGTAAACCTCGGGATAGCTCTCCTCGTCTAAACCTGGGGACATAATCCAGATCCAGGTCCTCAGGGACATAGCAAGGTACAATAAACACTCAAGCTAAATAAAATACAGCAAGTAAATATAACAGATCCTCATGGCAAGCTATGTAACCAGCTAAGTAAATTACAAATGAGAGCATCACTAGTACTCAGGCTGATACCACTTCAGGCTCTGTGTCGGGGAGCCCATAGCAGCAAGTAGTATCTCGTAGGGCCAGTAATGTGCCAAGCTCTGGTATAGAGACAAAAGCACCTCCAGTAACATATTGTATATATATAACATAATCAACCTGTAGCATGTGTGTCTCTCTCCACCCAATGTAACCTCATGTCTCATGTCCACAATGTCTCATGTCTATAACACGCAAGATCATGACCTCTAGCTAGTACAATGAGTCATAATAATATTCCGATAATATGCAAGTCTCATATCTCGAATCCTGTAACCCTATACAGACTCATCATGAATAACTCAAGAAAGATTCTGTCACCTGAAATAGTGTCAAGTGTCCTACGGTATGGCATACTTGGTAAACAAGTATGTAAAAATAGGATCGTGGAATCAACTCTCTAAGTGACGTTAAATGACTCCGCGTACGGCGTTGATACTAGAATCTTGTTCGGACGCTAAGCAACGTCTCACGATCCTAGGTTGAGCAGGAATAACACAAGAATATATATATATGGAAAGAAAACAAGCAAATAATATAACATGATCTACTACAAGTTTGGCAAGGTACACTTGTCTAGGTTCTGAACTCCGTCAACTGCTCCTGGGAAAGTGGAATCTTTACGTACACCTCCGAATGCTAAAACCAACATCAGCAATATTCTCAGAATATTTGAAATAGCTAAAATTGACTACCCATATGTACAATTTGGACACAGGGACAAAATTGACAGTTTTGGGTCAAAGCGGGGTCCACATGTGGCCTACTTCGCACCGAAAAATTTCTCGGAGAAAATTCTCCAAATTTGTCATACTTAGTGTCTATGAGTCCAGAACAATAATACAAATCCGAATGAACCTCCAGAACTGAATTTCGATGAGCCGATCATGAAATCGCCCATCATGTGAAACCATAGGGCCCACAAAACGGTATTTCGTCAACATTCTCAGATTCGAACTAAACTTGGGTAACAGGACCAGCGTAATGATACAAATCCAATTGCACAAGTTTTATTGCGAATCAACGAGTACACACAAAGTTATGACGTGGTATCGGAATAGGCCGATACGGTATTTTTTTGGCGGATACGCGTTGTTTTCGGCGTGCACACACGTCCAAATCAAGTTTCGCGAAAGCCCACATTTCTGTGTTTACGTTATTCACCATTTGGTAAAATTCTCACGCGACGACGCGACCTCGTTTGGCGGGACGCACCCCATATGGGAGATTTTTGGTGTTTCAAAAATAAGTTTTTTTGTCGTTTTGGAATCAGAATAATTTAACCATTAAAGCAAAGTAATAAAAACTAAAAGAACAGTAAATTTTTTTGGTTATATTGTGAATAAGTCCTTTCAATTATATTTTAAAAATAATTAACGAGTTGGTAGAAAATTGCACATGAACAAGGGTACTTGGACTGAATTTCTGAATTATTTTTGATCAGTTTTTCGGCTAACTTTTGGTCAATTTTTTGATAAAATCCGGGTGCCTAAATTCGTTTCACTTGAAGAAAATCCTAGGAGGTTAGGTTATGAGCGTACCAGCCAAGACGGGACGCAAAACGGACGAGCGAGGAGGGCGAAAACTTCGTGCGAAGGGGGGGGGGCACGGTTGCTGCTGCGGGTGGTCACCGTGGGTGGTCGGGCTCCGACGTAGGTGATGGTAAAGGTGGTATGGTTTTGTGTTAGGGTTTAGTATGTTTATATATATATATATATATATATGGATTTTTAGTTAGGTTAGGTTAGGATTTTATTTTATTTTATATTATTTCTTTTCTTTTGTTTTATTTATTCATAATTATATATAGAAAATTCTCAAAAATAGTTAGGCACTTGAAAAAAATTCTAGAAAATTTATATTTCCTCCAACAAATAATTTACAACCAAATTCATATCAATTAAAAATGTATTTACCAAATATGAATGAATATTAAATTACTTAAATAAATCCATAAATTCTATTTTTTTACTTAATATTATAATGGAAGCACGCAGGGGGTTCGGATAATGCAATTCGAGTGTCATGTGCATAATAGGAAAAGTTAGGCTCATATTATGGATTTAGTTGGAAGCAATGGGTTGGGGTGGCGTGTTAAAATCGTATGCCACAACAAAGAGTTAATTAATCATCGTTTTCTCGTAATTGTGTCACGAAAGTTGTGCAACCAAAACAAGGCATGAGATTGCGAATTTGTGAGTGACAGTCATGGCAGGAGCCTAATTTGACTCGTCTAAATCGAGCATGCTAGGTTGGTTGGAAGGGAAAGGCTAGTGTTGCACTCAAGATCTTAAAACCATGGTGGTTGATTTTCAAAGTTTAATTAAATTATCGAATAAATATTTAAAATGAAAAAAAATATTAATTACCAAACTAACCCTATATAAAAACCAGGGTGCTCACAAAATCCTCCACCTCTTCTTAAATATTATATTCCTCAATCTTATAGGTGGATTAGATATTTCTTGTTTACAAGCTCTAAATGCCGCTTTATTCTTTCTCCAAGGATGTGACTCGAGTAGGAACTGACGATGACAGTAAAAGAAGGTAGCTTTTCCTCCATGCTGAAGATAAAATGCCTTACTCTTTCCCAAAAATATGAGACAAGCTTTAGTGTCGTGGGTACTCCATCCCAATAACATACCATATTTAGGAAAATCATTCATAGTCCACATATTTGAAGCTCTCTTTTGGAAGTTCTATATATTTTCTCGAAATATCGTAGGTCGTGACACCGAACTCCCACAACTGTTTCAGCTCAACTACTAATGGTTGAAAATAAATATCGATGTTCTTCGTCGTATTTTTAGGACTAGGTATGATAAGTGTTAAGGACATATAAGGAATCTTTATGCACATACACGATGGTAGATTATAAGGAGTGAGAATCACCTTTCGACATGAGTACTAAGATCCTGACTATCTGAAAGGACCGAATCCATCTGAACATAGCGCCAATCAGACATTTCTAGGCTCCGCCGTAAAATTCGAATGACACCGACCATAGCAGCGGAGTTTATAGCTTGCTATGAGGCATCCAATAAAGGAATATGGTTGCGAATTTTTTTACTAGGTTGCACATACTGGAGGGTAATGAAAGACCTCTCAAATTATATTGTGATAATAAATCAGCATTCTATATTCCAATAACAACATGAGCTCATAAAAGTGAAGGCATATTGACATCAAGTTCGTAGTTGTGAAGGAAATAATTCAGAATGGTCAAGTGTCCATATAGCACATTGGGACAAACTCCATATTAGCAGATCTGCTCACAAAATGGTTACTACCCAAAGTCTTTCATGAGCACACTGCTCATATGGGTGTTATCTTATTTGAGGATATGTCAGTATAGTAAGATTTTGTGTTTTATGTATTTTGGTGCTATATATTTTGATTTGGACATATTTACGTATTTAAGTATTTTGAATTTTTTTTCTGATCTGATATATGAAAAATTCAGTTCATTCTGTTTCATTATGTTAAAATATTGATCTCATTAAAGTAAATGATGACTAGTTGAAAATAGACATGTGTTGATCACATTGCATGCAATTTTTATGCTACACATCCATGATTGATATGTCATTTAGCTATAAAGGTATATGTGACCATTGATGGTTTTGTTACACTAAATATTAAGAAGACTGCTTTGATACTAGCTATATTTATATGGTTAATGGACGAGATTTTTCGTATATACCCTAAAGTTAAGATTGTAATTTTTGAGCTCATAAAGTTAACATATTTGCAAGGTTACATATATGGCCCAGTGAGAGATTGTTGGAGTTATCCAATGATTATGGACCACACATATAAAATTAATTATGTTGTGCTATCTAAATAATTAAGACAAATTAAAGTGGTTTAATTACAAAATAAGCTTAAGGGTATAATTGTCGTGGAGATAATGTGTAGATATCTTAGAGATAAAATAAAAATATTTAAAACCTATATATATATATATATATATATATATATATATATATATATATATATATATATATATATATTGTGCTAAACAATCTCAACCACACATTTTTTGAAATATGTGATTATAAATCATCTCATAAAGTTGCTGTCACGCCAGCATACTTTATAATCACACATTTCAAAAAAATGTGTGGCTATATATATATATATATATATATATATATATATATAATGGTCCCAAATTTGTACAGTCACAAAAGAGAGTTTTCTATTTTCTATTCTACTCTGCATCCCCATCGACAAATTATAAAGATACAAATAATTCATCTTTGTCATTAAAGAGTCGTATTAAGTTGGAAGATCGAACCCATGGGCGAAGCTCGAAGTTTGAACTGGGAATGGACTAGATTAGGTTGGGGTGGACTAGAACATGTATAAACTCATATGAAAAAGAAAAAAAAAATTAAAATTATGGGGTGGGCTCTAGCCCACTTGAGCTCTACGGTAGTTCCGCCCTTGATCGTACCACACAAAAGAGATGTTTGTTGCAAGATTAACGTAGCCAAGCGATGGATTCAGCTATCTTATTCTTCTCCTGAATCGAGGTTTAGGTCTAACACCGGCTCCCAATTAAAACCAAACGTCCAAATTTAAGGTTTGGTGTGATTAGTTCCACATGATTTTTTTGGTACGCCATTTGCTACTTAATTTGGTATGCTCCAATATTGTTCACCTGATACTAAATCAAAAGGTCAAATGTAGACAATATAATTGTCCTGTCCTGGAATATATTATTATGATCAGCTTAGATGCCATGCCACGCTGCTCTTAGAATTGTAATCGGATGTATTTAGCACAAAGAGCATTTAGCATATGGTGGTGGTAGTAGGACTTAGTTTTATGGATCGTTTAAGCAAGTAGGCCGACAACAACAACAAAAACAACGGCACAATTACAACGAAATGTGACTTGCATGAAAACAATTACTATATGAACTGTGACGTGCATGCATGCATGACGTGGTCGCCGTGAAATTATTAAATTCTTTGGGTTAGAGATGGATGATCAAGACATAGAGAAGAAAGACAGAGTAGTCGTCTTCCTTCAGAAATATATATGAGAAAGATGGGGAGAAACGAACAACTAATATATAGAACACGGCTAGAATATTACTACTTGATGTGGAATTCTTAGGTTAAAGAAGAATAGAATTTCTCATCAAAGATGTTAAGTTTAATTGAGTTAGTAGACTTTCATGATTGAGACCTGTTATTCTTCTACAAAATATGATTATGAGAGTTTTTTTTTTGTTTTTGAAATTCTGACATAACGCACGGAATTCGACGTAACGTTCGGAACTTTTGAGCACACTGTATTGCATGTCTTTTGGACCCACTCTCTTCCAACTCCTACCATTTATAAATAGAAGAAATAATACGTCATCGTGGTTCGATCCGCTGATCTTCTGCCACCCAGACATAATCTTATATCTCTTCTCGGTAAATACAAGAGTCACTCGAATTCGATACGACATATTATATAATGAGAGTTAACTAAACAAATAAAAAAACTATAATATATATATATATGAACGCGATTCATATCATAGTTATTAATCATCCCAACTTCTTTATCAACTATATATTGGTTATCTAATAAATATTTTTGCCCCTAGCACTGATGCGAGCAGAGCAGATCCAGTTATACGCTGAAGTGGACTTCAACCCAAATAAAAAAAAAAAAACTCTTTTTTTAATATATATTTTTAATTTTAATATTTTTTTATATGGATTAGCCTACCATAATTCATTGTAGTCCACTCCAATTTCAATTTCTAGATCTATCCCTTTATGCAAATGACCATGATAAACTTGCATACAATTTTCTCAATTAACACTATCACTCAGAAGAACAATATGAAATGTTTCTTAACTAAAAAGGTTAAGTTAATATATTCAATAAAAATGTCCAACAAAAAAGTGCACTCTGGCCAAAACATTTTTCATTTAGACAAACTCTATCCAGATGGTTGTAAAAATCAGTATACTAATAATAGACTGATTCCAAACAATATAAGATCTCTTCTTCGTAGCTAGTGCTGGACGGACATCTAGTCCAATGGCGAGAAGACAAATATGCAATAAAATAATAAGTTTGAACTTTGTCCCTAACAATTAACGTTTGTTTCTTTCGTCCGCTCTTCATCCTATGATGAATAGCCGTCTTCTTTTGATATGGAACCATGATTCAGTTATGAGGGGCGGCTAAAACTTGAATAAACTTTCAAAAAAAAAGAAAAGAAAAATGGGGTACTGAAACTTGACCATACTTTTCGAATACAAAAGTCTTGTGTGGACTACACGAAGTTGATGGGAACGAATCCATCCCCATGATGAATAAACATGGATTTGATTCATGGAAATCGGTCATTCATAGTTGGGTTCGGACAAGTACTTAATCATTTTTCTAGGTACAGTTTCTATGACAAGATTCAGTTTTGGAAGGCTATTTCGTAGCTGTTGCAATCATTATTTGGCTCGGTCTTCAATATAAAAGTTGTTGAAAAATGTTTTCTCTTTCATCCAGGCTTTGAAGCAGGTCATTTGGAGGTGTATTGAAGAAATTATTACCATCTGAAGTAGCCTATCTATTCATATTCTGCATGCATTGTAACATTGATAATAGATGAACGAATCTTGGAAGAATGAACGAATATTCCCTTTGGACTTCTCCATGCAACGAATGTGATGTATCCAAGAGACATATCCTCCCTATAAATAGAGGGGAGATGGTGAAGGTTGATAGTTTAAAGTATCGGCCGATACCGATCCGATACGGCCGATACCGATACAGTTTGACATGTCCCGATCCGATACCGACCGATACCAGATACTGACCGATACCGACATTAGAGGTCTCTTTTCCAGTCAATTCGGCAAAAAAATTTGAATTAAAAAGACCAATTAGAAAGGATATAAAAGCATAGTAAGGTTGTAAAAACATATAAAAGAGAAAAACTTATCTATCACATATAAATCAATCGACAAGGATGACTACTATTTCATTCAATATCAAAAATACTAAGAAACAATACTGAAAATACTTTAAATTATGCATAAATGTATAAAATATATTTTCTAAAATGTTAATAATTTACTAATAGTTGTTTACTTTCCGATACCAAAAAATCCGATACTCCGATCCGAAACCGCCGATACTACCGATCCCGCCGATCCCGATACTCATAGGAATAGTCCGATACCGATTCAAGTGAGTTTGTGAGAGAAAGTGATCCTCAAGTTAAGTTGTACCAACTTGAGAGAAGGCCCTTGTAATATTTCATTTGATTATAGTGAAAACAGCGAAGAAGGGACGGACGGAGGACGTAGGCTCAAATTGAACTGAACCTCGGTAAATCTTATGTGTGTTTTCTCTTAACTTCTCTTCTCTTCCATTTTATTTTATCTCATCACAAAGACGGAAAAAATCTTGTTTTTTTCAACAGAAGTATTTTGAAAAACTTGAAAATTATGGTACACCTTTCAAAAGTAGATGGAGGCATGGCCCGATCAAACCATGTTCGTCCCTTTGATCCTGTTCTTAACTATGCCCTATCTTCAAATGGTTAATTGCTCAACACAACGAACTTTTCTTTGGAACTCTATCATGTCATTTTATGTTCTAAAGTACATTCGGGAACTAAAATAGAATGAGCAAGTATTTTGGCAGAAGGTTATTAATAACTTCAAGTTAATATATTAGTAGAGATTTTAGGCTGGGGCATCAACCAATCAATATTCAATAGCACTTTGAAGATAACAGTATGATTTAGGTTTTTAGTTTTTATTTCTTTTACTTAAACACCTTAAACTATCAAGTTCTTTCACTTTAATATAATGTAGTATTTTTTAGTCACTATAATACATTGTAGTATTTTTCTTAGTCACGTAAATATCATAAACTTTAACGCCCTTAAGTTTATTAATTTATTTTATTTAAAAAAAAGCCTACTCCTCCATCCAACCCTAACCATAATCCTAACAACCAATTAAGCCGGTCATGCCCATCGTTGCGCCCCTACACTTACCAACTTGCTTATTGCAGAGGGTCGCACAATATTCAAGCGAGCAACAACAATCATAGGAGGGACACTGGCCGAGTTGGAGTGAGAGGGGGAGCGTCATGAGTAGAGGGGATGCAATGGCGACTGGATGGTGGTAGTGGAAGCGGGTCTACTACTAGGGTTAGAGTTGGAGTTGCCCTTGGATGGAAGGAGGAAGATGTATTCTTAATCTCGACTAACATTATGTGGCTGAAAACGGTTTAAAATTGAACTATTTTTAAAAAAAACTAATTATTTAATTATCTAATATAATTTATCTATAACTAAATAATTCTAACTCAAGTGATTAAGGTGGAAGATATTTTTCTTGGTTGCCTGAGTCCAATTCTTAGGGACGATAATATTGAAAGGGTTATTTACGTTAACTACCCCTATGTTTTGTGTTTATTACACAAGGTACCTCTACTTTGAAACTAATTACACGGGGTATTCTTCTCCTTTAGAAAAAAAAAAAATTTAAAACTTATTGGTAGTTAGTGTTATACCTTTCTATAGAAAATATAAAACACAGGGTATCCGTGTAATTAGTTTCAAAATAGGAATATTCCGTATAATAAACATAAAACATAAAAATAGTTAACGTAAATAATCCTTAAATTTATTATTAATTAGTTAAATTATGGTTGTATTCATGAAATATAAATGAGGTCTATAGTTATTTTTTTCTTTTTACCGTTAAGCCTAACTTGAAAAAGAACAAGAGTTTGGGTGTATTTAATTGAAACAACTAAATTATGATATTTAATTGATTAAAAAAATTGTACAAGATATTAATGTGAAAAATATGATAGTTCAAGATATTTATGTTAAATTAGGCTATGAAATTATAGTTCTTAGTAAATTTCAATTTATTAATTTATTATTGGAAGACACTAATTAAAGAGAAGTATACATATACAATTGAAAATTCTCAATCAATGGACATCTAAGGTTGAACATGCAAGATGAACTTGGTGAGAACGTAGTAGGTTTTTCTCAAGGTGCACAATATCACAACTATATATAATTATAATTGATGTCTATATCAGTACAAACTTTGTGTATCGAACTGTAGTTTACGTAAATTGTAATATGTTGTAATGAAAGAAAATTGTAATATGTCTAGTCATATTGTCATTCAAAGTAAAATGGCTTATGTTTTTTTTTCCAATAGCCAGGTTGTTCATGGTAGCAAGTCTCATAAATACCAAAGTTGATGGTATTTAATTAACACAACAAAAATATTGCATATCAGCGAAATAACATTATGGACTACTTGGCAACGGATATAGGAAAGAACTGATGCGTCGACAAACGACGTGTCGCTACCAAGATCCCGTCACCATGTAGTCAATTTTTTGACGAACGATCGACTACTTGGCAATGTCCATTTTAGCAACGACTTCTTGTATCATTAGCGACGGATGGCGATTGCGTCACCTTGACCACACAATAGCGACTAACTTCTCAATAGATTAATCGATTAATCATCGACGGATTGACGACCTATGTAGCATCTGATTGGCGACATATTAGCGACGGTTTAAAGTTTATGATACTGAAACTACTTTCTGATACTCACTGGATGACGTCTTATTGTGTCGCGTAGGCGTCGCCGTCCGTCGCACATTCGTTGTTTACCTGAGAATTTTCATGTGGAACGACTATATAAGTTGCCTAGGCGTCGAAATAACGTCATTGTCCGTCGGTTAGCCGTTACAAAGTTGGACATAACCCGAAAAAAAATTTGAATCACATCAATTACAGTATATAACACTCCAGCACAACCTGTCATAAAATTTTCATCCAATGGAACCTTTAGCGGTACAAAACGCACGCTGGAACCCCACAATACACAATAGAATAGAAAAAAAAAACTAATATACAAATAATCACACAAAATTTAATAGAGAGATCTATCATTGGTCGTCCGACTGATGAATGTTTGTAGCTAAGTGGTGGCGGATGGAGGATATCGTTAATGGTACGTCGCTGATAAGCAGTATTTTTGTAGTGTAAGCCAAATTAATTGACACTATTAACGTGCACGTGCGTTGCACGTATATTTAATGCTAAGTATTGTCTGTCAAGAATAATATATCTTGGACTTTTTCATTCCATAATTATAAATTTTAAAAAATAAAATAAAATTTGTTGACTATTTACTTACGGCTTGGACAACCCAACGCATTATAAGATTGCCGATATTGATATATGGATACTCATATACCCATATATATATATATATATATATATATATATATATATATATATATATATATATATATATTTTCAAGTCATGTCTTGATAGATAGATTGATGCATTTATTTTAAATTTTCTTTTCAATTAAATTGTAATTGCAACCTGCAGAAGGTCATTCTTCTTCTTCTTCGTCTTCTTCTATATTAATATAAAGAGTAAATGTGGACTTTTGCGTATGAAATATGCATGCAATTGCAGCCTAATTGTCAATTTATGGATTTCTTTACGTGACATGTATACTGAGGTCAACTTAATAATGCTGATCACGGATGTCTGTTTTGAGGATAGAGAGAGCTCAACCCACTACAATCTGGCAAAGAGCATATCTAAAGAATGGAAGGGGGAGGGTAGGGAGGATTCACATGAATGTTTAAGTCCATGATACATGCTGGTCCCATAATGTCAGAGGGAAGTAATAGAATTTCCATGCATGATGCAATGATGCTCGTTACTTTCTTCTCAACCTATTTAGCTTGACCTTGTGATCTTTCCACCCTTTTTCAAGCTTGGGTGGTTGAGAGGTTGGCCTTTTTCCTCACAGTGAGAACTCACAAGTGAGAATAAATAAATGGCAAATACCAATGTTCTTAACTCATACCTCTCTAGCAACCATTCCTTTTCTTTACTTGATATTTCTTTAGACTTAGTTAATAAAGCAATAGGATTTTTTTTTTTTTTTTGGTTAAGATCAATATTTTGGAAGTGATTGTATACTTAGTACCTACTTCTGTTCATTTCTTCCAAATTGAATATCTTGGGCTAAAGCAGGGAGCAAGCACTCAAGTTTTAACCTAAAAATATCTACTCTTGAATTAACAGAGATGGAGAATAGCAATTTATTTGAGACAAAGATGCCTACGACAGAATGTGGAATTTAGAATACTTTAGATCTGATAAACTATTTATAGTGATTAGTATTGCGAGATCTGCTTAATATAACGTGATTTGACATGTTAAATATTTTTTCTTCATTGGGATTAGATTCTTTCCTTCTTTTTTAACTACAAACTATAATAATCCTTTTGGGAACTCAACATTACTTTTGAAAGTGTACTATGAAACACAAGTTTATTTTCCAACATTTTGCCCCCCTAAGGGCTGTTTAGGCAAAAATTTTGATTCCAACTTCGCATTGAATTTAGGCAAAAATTCAAGAAATCAAGTGTTTGGTTGATATTGGTAAAATGGACGAATTTGAAAAATAGGAATGGTGTCAGTTCCCCTGGACTTGAGCTCTCTCCCACATCCCGGATGTATGTGGGAGGGAAAAGCAATATTTGCTTTTTTTATTCTTCTTTTTTATTAAATGCAAGAAAAATCCAACCACGCTCATCTAATCTATAAACTACTTCTAAATGAAAATCCAATCAGGTCAAACTCTCCTAGCTCTAATGGTCAACCGGTGGAGAAATAACATATTTTGGCTAGATGTGATCGATTCCATGGGAAAAATAGATTATTAATTGTGTTGGCACACACAACAAGAATGGGAACCGAGAGAGTTATTGTGGTCGGTGGCGAGAATTAGAAGAGCCACCAATTTAGGCTGTTAGAATGAGAAGAGAACGACGAACTGGGCTCTCATGGTGAGAAAAATATATATATATGTCCTGAGCTCTATAAGGCTATGTTCGAGCGAATTAAAACGTAAAGGAATGCACACTGACAGATGGGGCCCTGGATGACTGTGTCGTAACATAGACGGCGTAGGATTATGTACCGTAGTACGTACCCCTCTAAAGACCACCAACGGTGGTCATCCAGAGCTCGTCCACCGATGGAGCTGTAAAGGGCTGCGAGAAAGTACCAGCCCCTCCCTCTGCAGGTGCACTAGCAGTCGCATGCTCACATAGCTTAAGATACCCGTCCTAGAAAAGTGGTTGCTAACATCTAAGTTACTTATTACTAACTATATAGATATTTATGTGCATATTTTTTAAGTTATATTAAAACTAACACAGGGTAGTAAACCGTACATAGGTCTGCGTGGCCTTCTCATCGTTGAGCTTTCCGTCCTTCCGTTTGGCGTCTATAAAGACTATCACCATGTTGGCGTCCTTACCCCTCTGTACCTATTAAATATTGTATTATTTGTTATTAAAATTAAATATCTTATCCTACTTGCATTAAAATAATATATATTCAATAGAATACATACCAGACGACGAAAATGATCCGTCATAGGAATCGAGCCACCACACCATTTCCTACCTTCTACCTAGCCGCATTTGCCTTCTTCGACCGTTCCTTGTACTTGGGTTCAACGAATCTCGCCTTCATCGCTGTCCACTGCTCATGCATGATCCAACCGTGGATCAGTTCTCCGTTGGGATCACGGACCTTCTGGTCGTTTATCGCATCACGGATTAGCGTGGCGGCGACGGTAGGAAACTGCTCCTCAATCTTCTCATCCCAGTGTGGTAGATAAAAATAGGTTTTCTACAAGAAATAAAATAGAGAGTTACATAATATGCATAAATAATTATTAATATTAAAAGTAAATATATTTTTACCTTGAAGTGGGCAAACAAAATTGCCTTCTTATCTTCAGGAGTATCTGAGTAGTTGATCCAAAGCCCACAATTATTCTGCCTTAGAAAATTTCCCAGTGCTATCTGTACCATCGTGGGATAATATCTATACAACGATAATTAAATTCTTAAATATATAAATATAATCATTTGGAAAATGTTAACTATTTAACTTACTTGCTAGGCATGTTCCTCCCGGAGGAGCGCATGGAGGATCGCTCTGATCATGCGCAGACGAAATCGGCTCGACCTACTTAACTGCTCCTCTGTTTCCATGGTGCCATCAGCAGGTGGAAGGCTGGACATGGGAGTAGTCTTAGTTCCCAGTAGTACTGCCACGTAAGGTCGACGGAGTCGGAGATGCGACTGGTCGGTATACTGGAGTACTCCATGACGAGGATCCAGAACCAATAGTCGGTATCGAAGTAGCAATCCTTCTAGGGGTTTTGCCTCTGTATGATCCTCGTCGTCCTGTCATACCTGATAATAACATATGATGATAAAACAAATACATAAACTTATAACAGTTCATCAAAATATACAGACCCGGAGCAACCCTTAGTTGAATTTCATGGTTACAAAATATCACAATAAAAAAGTATCACAGTCGCACAATAAGCATAATATAAAAGTATAATAGCCACACAATAAGCGTAATATAAAAGTATCACAATCACACTAAAAGTACAATATAAAAGTATCACAGTCACACAATATGCACATTCCACATTAAAAATAGATGTTACATTCCACATTAAAAAAATAGTACATGGCTAGATTTCTAAGTAGATTTTATTTTACTTTCAATCCTCTTCTGAAAATTCATCTTATTCGTTTTTTCCATCCTCCTCTTCCTCTTCCTCTTCCTGGATCTTCATTTTCATCTACTTCATCTTTCTTCGGATAATTCTATCTCTTCCATACGATTAGACATGTAATGAGGAACATCCTTTGAGTCAACATCTATAATATTTGTTACAATCCTGATAAGCTATTTTGTTAACGTTAAAGGTATTTCTAGCTTTCGTCTTGCATACTTTCCACCAGTCCGACCTTGTTGTTCCTCGTTTAGGATAAGTTGTGAAGTACACGAGCTGAACCTGACTTGATAGGACAAATGGTTCATAGTCTTGATATCGACGCTGGTAGTTTATATCCATAAGACCATGCTTGTCTATTTTCCAACATTTATCTTAGATCAGATCGTACCAATCACACCTGAATAACACGATCTTAGCAGGCTTTGTTTCATAATTATATGTCAACTCCACAATCTTCCGTAAAATGCCATAGAAATTATTGCCTGGATCGACATCTTTGTAGCTTGAAGATCTGATAGACAAATAACTATTTTTCGTAGAATCACGATCCAAGAAGCTGTCTCTTATCAGGGCTTTTGTTGACTTGAATCTAAACTCATTCACACAGTAGCTTGGTCAAATTTTGACGGCATAAATTGGTCCCTTGCCTAGAGTTCTAATGGACTCATTTTCGAGTGTTGTGTGGGGAGGATCGACCTAAATACCAAGGAAACAATATTAAGTTCAATGTTATGTTAATTACTGTGCATAGTGCATACACAAAAAGATCCTTACATATGCACTCAACCAAGAAAGAAAATGAAGTCTCATTTCCTGTTCTACTTCTCCATCTGTTATGTATGGTCTCATCGACCGTCCATCATCATTAAATATGCTATAAAACAACAAATATCGTCCGATTAGTGTAACAATATTAGCGTATACTATTACATTAAGATGACTTATACGTTGACGTATTAGTTACTTACCCCTCTAGCTTCTCCACTTCATCCTCGTCGTAGTTGAGTAATATATACAACTGAGCAGCCCTTAGCTCGTCTTCATTCAGATATCTCTTATTTATTTTGTCCGAAGGCTTACCGAAAGTATTGAATACTTTCAGTATTGCATCATTAGATTCCTGATATCCGTCGTCGTTTCTAAGAATTCTTTTTCTATTAATGGCACCATGCAGCTTAAAATACATCGAGCAAAAGTTTATAATCTCTTCCAAGTCAAACTTGGCCTTGGGATTATCTTTCGTCTTTCCCTTTACATCCATCACAGTATTAATTATGTTGTCAAACACATTCTTCTCGATATGCATGACATCAAGGTTATGTCTGATCAGATTGGTGCTCCAATATGACAGATCCCAAAATATGCTCCTCTTCATCTAGTTATGAGTGTGACCAAATTCATCATAATTTTACCCCTTAGTAGGCTCTTCGACAACACTTCGTAAATCTTTAACATCTTCCATATCATGTCTTCGGACCACCTTGGAGGTGGCCCGAAGACATGCATTCTCCATAACGTCGACACAAATGCATTCATGTTCCTTCGAAACGGATGATCCGACGGCAGAAATTATCGATGACAATCGAAGAAGCACGATTTTCCTCCGTATTTCAAACGAAAAGCCTTATTGCAGTACATACAATAAGGATATGAGAGACGACCATGAGAGCTCCATCCTGATAACATACCATAAGCTAGAAAGTCGTTGATGGTCCACATAAGTATTGCCCTCATCTGAAAATTCTGCTTTTTTGAAACATCGTACGTGTTGGCGCCTACTTTCCACAGCTGATTCAACCTATCTATCAATGGTTGCAAGTACACATTGATGTTCCTCTTCGGATTGTTCGGACCCAAAATAATGACGGTTAAGAACATAAACGAAGTCTTCATGCACATCCAAGGTGGTAGGTTGTACGAGGTGACGATCATAGACCAACACAAATACCGAGTGTCACGCCCCAGTCCCAAAATACCGAGGGACTAGACACGTGACAATGACCAGCAGTACACTCCGATGGGCAAACCTAATTTAATGGACCCATCAGGGTGTACTTAAGCTGTAAAACAACAGTAAGGATCTATGATACTAATCTCATCCACAGAAATGAATACAATCAATATGAAATATAAAGCAACATCAAGTCTCAATAAGGTATCTCGGGGAACAACCCGATAATATGTTTGATATAGCAGTTCAATAGACAGGAAATATAAGTTCTACAAATAGAAATAACTGAGTATAATAAACCAGATACTCAGGTGAAATCCTCGGCGATCACCTCGTCCTCAGGTTCTGGTACTACTCCAATGTATGCTCCTGTCCTGTATACACCTTGGGGTAGATCTCCTCTGCTAAACCTGGGGACATATTCGGATCCAGGTCCTCTGGGGACATAGCAAGGTACAAGAATAACTCATGCCAAAAATAAATGCAGTGCAGTAATAAATGAATCAATAGGGTAAACTATGTAACCAGCTATGTGAAATGCAAGTGAGAGCATCACTAGACTTAGGCTGAGACTACTACAAGCTCTGTGTCGAGGAGCCGGTAGCAGTTATACTATATAATTATACTATGTAGTTTACTACGTAGTGGGCCTACGACACCATAATAAATATATATATATATATAATTAGCCTATAGCCTGTGTGTCTTTCCCCACCCAATGTAATCACACGTCTCATGTCCACGATGTCTTATGTCCATGTCACGGAAGATCATGACCTCTAACTATTGTAGCGAGTCATAATGATAGCTGAGCATATATAATATCTATGTCACGAATCATGTAGCCTATACAGAATCACCATGAATATCTCAAGAAGATTATGTCTCATGAACAATGTCAGGTGTCCTATGGTATGACGTACTTGATAATGCAAGCACAAAGATATATAGGGTTGCGATATCAATCTCTAGGTGACGTTACACGACTCCGCATACCGCGTCGACACCCAAATATTATTCGAATGCTAAGCAATATCACACGGTCCGAGGTTGAACCGATACCTCATGTAAATAATTCAAGGAAATAATAAAATACAATTGCTGCAAGTATGGCAAGGTACACTTGCCTGGGGTTTGATTTCCAACTGCTGCTCTGGTATCATCGGGATCTGCAGGTACTCCTCCGGTTGCTGAAATAAACGTTACCATCAGGTTCAGAAGATATCAAATAGCTAAAATTGCATATCCATAAGTCCAATTTGGACACAGGGGCAAAAGTGACAGTTTCTGGTCAAAGCGGGGTCTACATGTGGCCCGCTTCGTACCGAAAAGCGTGCCAGAGATAAAGTTTTCTAAATTTGTCAAACTTAGTGTCTACAAGTCCAGAACGACGATACGAACCTAACGGAATGTCCAAAACTGGATTTCGATGAGCCGATCACAAAATTGTCCGTCAAGTGGAGCCGTGGGGCCCACGATACGGGATTTTGTCAACGTTCTCAGAATTGAACCAAACTTGGGTCACAGGACTAGCGTATTGGTACGAGTCTGATGGCCCAAGTTTTGTTTCGATATGACAAGAGTACACGAAGTTACAACGAGTTTCAGAACAGGACCGATACAGGGTGTTGTCGACGGATACGCATTGATTTCGATGTGCACGCACATCCAAATCAACTTCTACAAAATCCCACACATCCGTATTGGCGGCGCACACCTTTCGGTGAAGTTCGCACACGATCAAGTCACCTCATTTAGCGGGGCGCGCCTAGTTCCAGGAAAAATCAGGGTTTTAAAAGACCAAGTTTTTGGTCATTTTCACCCTCAAATAAAATATAATCTACAACACCATATGTCACGTCCCAGTCCCAAAATACGTAGGACTAGGAACACGTAAGCATGCCAGCCGTATGGATATGGCAACTCCAATATATGGAAACCATAACCCATACATACGCTGTAATATGAATATCAATCCACAAGTGGTTTAAAATGTATCACAAGTCACATGATACAATCTAAATCCCATCCACAGAAAATCAATTATAAATAACTAACCAGTATCTATGAAACTAGATCTCCATAAAAGTATCTAAGGATGATAGTTGGGTGGAAACAAATCCACTACCAACTCGAATGGAAAAGTAAATACAATATAAGTACAACACAACAAACCATATAAGAATACCAACTAACAATCACGGGCTCGAAGAGAGGACATCCACGAAATATATATAACCATCCAAATTTGCGCTCCTGCAAATACTCAAGAACAGATACACGTGGCAGGGGACCAGGTCCTCAGAGGGACGTAACAAGATACAGAAAAGCGAGCCAACTTGAATACAGTAAACATGCATATAATTTGAAAATAAATAAGTACGCTGTACAAGACAATCTATATGAATGCAAATGAGGATAACTTTTCGACGTATGGGCAAGGATAGGCTACTCGATCTAATCCTCACAACTCATACGCTCGTCAGTGGACATCATCAGCCGACATACCTCTGGGGTAGCGACCCTCGTACTCCATCAATCGACATACCTCGGGGGTAGCGACCATCGGACATGACCACCATAGTGCGTGCTAGTTACTATGGTTTACCAGAGTGGTTAAAAGCCCATACGCCTAATGATTGTCCTCTATGATACTAAGTGTCAAGTGTGTGTCAACATATCTAATATATAGTAATGACAGAAAGGAACTACACATGCAATAAATATACAGAAATATACTAAGCATGCAAAATACTGTAAGCAATTTGGCAAGGTATCTTGCCTGGTAAGAAGGCTGCAAGGTGTATTGTCCAGAAGTCAAGCACACAGGATCAAAAGTTACGGCCTCAGAACAGATGTCTCCGGATGCTGAAATAGATATCACCAACATTCTCAGAATAAGCAAAATAGCTAAAAAGTACTTCCCTTTCGTCCAATTTGGACACAGGGGCAAAACCGTAATTTTGGGTCAAAGTGGGGTCCACGTGTGGCCCGCTTCGTACCGAAAAATGCGTAAGAACCAATGGTCTCTAAATTCGTCCAACTTAGTGTCAACAAGTTCAGAATGATGATACAAATCCAACGGAACTTCCAGAATTGGATTCCGATGAGCCGATCACAAAATCGCCCGTCAAGTAGAGTCGCGGGGCCCACGATACGCGATTTTGTCAACGTTCTCAGAATTGAACCAAACTTGGGTCACAGGACCAGCGTATTGCTACGAGTCCGATGGCGTAAGTTTTGTTTCGATCCGACAGGTGTACACAAAGTTACGACGTGTTCCAGAACAGGCGGATATGGGGCGTTGTCGGCGGATACGCATTGATTCCGGTGTGCACGCACATCCGAATCAATTTCTGCGAAATCTCGTACGTCCGTATCAATGGCGCGCACGTTTTGGTGAAGACCGCGCACGACCAAATCGTCCCGTTTGGCGGGACGTACTCAGTTCCGGGGTGAAATAGGGCGTTGGTTTTCTTATTTTTGGATCGTGGTTCGCGATCGCCACAGGACGCGACGCACCGAGCGGGTTACACGGGCATCGAGAGGGTTACACAGTCTACGCGTCACAACTGACGGAACGGAAAATGGAACAACGAGGAGAGAGAATGGGCTACCTGAACAGGGCTCCGTGGAACGGGTTTCTTCGTGTCCGTGAGGCGACACGACACACCGACACGGTGTCAGTGTACTGTTCTGCTGTGTCCAAGCTGTGTCCGTTCTAGGGTTAGGGTTTCGATGCTGGGGGATGGCCGGAGGAAGGTGGTTCGGGGCGGAGATGTTCAGCCGGAGGAGGAGGGGGCTGGTGCTCAGGCGGCCGGGCAGAGGCGGGGGAGGCCTCGGCTGCTGCTGCGGGTTCGAGATCGAGGCGGAGGAAGGAGGAGGGAAGGCGGGGTGCTAGTGTTGGTGGTGGTGGCGACTGGGCAGCCGGGGATGATGGCGGGGCTCGGGGCTTAGGGCGGAGAGGTGGTGGAGATGGGGGAGGAGGTCCTGGAGGAGGAAGGCGGTGGCAGTGATGGAGTCGAGCGGCAGAGCTAGGGTAGGGCTTAGGACGTAGAGGTGGTGAGGGGATGGTCAAGGTGGCTCAGGCGGAGGGTGACGAAGGGTGGTGGTCGACGGAAAAACTGGAGGCGAGGGCTCGAGCGGGGTCGTCGGCTGGGGCTGCGGGGAGAGATGGAGGGGGAGGAGGTAGACGACGGAGAGGAGCTAGAGTTCAGGCTAGGGGAGTTCGTCGGAGCGGCGTTGCGGGTGTCCGGGCGGAGAGAGGAGAGAGATGGAGTTTTTCGGCGGCGGGGCGTGGAATTCGATACAATAAATAGGGCGCCGGAATAGTGTTTTCGGGTAGGTTTAGGATTAGGGTTTCGGTTAGGATTTCAGGTCCGGGTCGGGTTCGATTCGGATCCGACCCGACCCGTTAAGGGCTGGGTTTGGTCCGGTTCGGTTTGATAGCGGTTTGGTTTGGTTTATTTAAAATAAACCGGGTTCAGTCAGGGTTTAATTTGTTTTAAAATATACATTGGTTTTTAGGGCTTTAAAAATATTTTCGGGGTCCAATAAATTCCCAAAAAATTATCCTATGTCTAGTTTTATATTTTACACCAGAAAATATTATTTTCATAATATTTTAATATTAATTAACATTATTAAAAAATCATTTAGTCACAAAATACCTTAGTTTTAATTCCAAAAAATTACAGAAAATTATGAAAAATCCAAATTAAAAATTCCTGAAAAATTAGGGGCTTTACACCATAATTTAAACTAAAAATAGGGTTTAACATTTGGTTATATACTCTAAATAATTGTTCAGGTAGATTTTAGAAATAATTAACAGTTTCTGCGTAAAATGGTCATGAACCGGGGAGTTCGGGACAAATTCTGATTTTTCAGAAATTGAGGGTTTATTTTTCTGATTTTGCGTCGCTGTTTGCGACCGACACAGGACGCGATACCCTGAACTATTTTTATGAGTTTCGAGGGGGTCATGCAGTCTACGCGTCACAGCAGGCGGTTCAGAAAATGAGGCGGCGAGGAGAGAGAAATTTCTACCTGTACTGGGTGTTGGAGACGACTGAAAATTGCGTTCGCATGGTGGCGCGGCGACGCTCGGCCGGCGGTGGCGGCGCTGTGCGGCTGCTGGGGGAGGGTTTTCGCGATTGCTATGCTGGCTGGAGCTTGGCTTCGCTGGGGGAAACTCATCGTCGGAGCTCGGGTGGCGGCCGGAGAATGGTCGAAGGGGCGGTGATGGAGGTGATCGATGGTGGATGGTTTGTGAAGGGGGTGGCCGGATCGAGGGATTTATAGGGGGGCGGCCGGCTGTTGGATGAGAGGAGAAGGGGAAGGGCCGACCGGTGGGGGAGGTGAACCGAGGAGTCGCAGCCAACGGCGGGATCGCAGCGGGGAGAAGGCAGCGGGGTCGCGGCGGTTATGGGAAGAGAAGGGTTCGGGTTTAAAATCTGTTACTGTAGTAGTGTTTAAGGGTCGAGTCAGGTTGATGGGTCGGGTTCGGATCCGAATTCGACCCGCTAGGGGTTGGTTTGGTTTAATTGGGTTTGGGTTCAACCGGGTTTATTATTAAACCGGTTTGGTTTAATTCGGTTCAAGTTGTTTTGTTTAAAAACATTATTTTTAGGTCTTTAAAACTAGTTTTTGGGTCCAATAAATTCCAAAAAAATTGCAGTAAATCTATTTATTTATTTTACATCCAAAAATATTATTTTCATAAAATTTTAATATTTAATAAAATCAATAAAATTAATTTAATACCAGAAATCATTTATTTTAATTATTTAAAAATTACAGAAAATTCTCGAAAATTTATTTTTAAATTCTGAAAAAATTTGGGGGTTTATAATCTACCCCCCTTAAGAGGATTGCATCCTTGCAATCAAAGAAAAATGAAATATAACCGGTCAGAAGAGATGACACGGTTGTAAAATATGTTCGAAGTACGACACAACCAAAGAATCATGATTAAGAAGAAATCAAATGATGTGTGTTAAGCAAAATACCTAAGAAAGAAATAAAGTATTTTCCTAGACAATGAAAGTTAGGTAATTCAAGAGTGAAGGAAATCTGGTTAGAGCAAAGAAAACTACAGCTTAGAAAAACTAGGTTATCAATTATTAACAAGTTCAAAATACTAGGTTTAGGGATAAGGTCATGAACTAACAACACGTGCTAAAGCATTACTAGGATTAGACATCAATGAATAACTTAAATCCTACGCGCATTGGCTTCTCCACGAGTCTGTGCGTCCTCCATGGTCATCGCAAAAGCTTGTCCGCGTCCTTGCGGTGGTGCCCTCTGCTGTTGTTGGGCCTGCCGGAAGTGTGCTGCTTGTGGTGCCCAGGGTGGCCTCAGCTGATATCCTTCCGGAGCTGGTAGTATGACTCCTTTAACTCCCGTTTGTGTTGCTCCTAATGCTGGATAGGATGGCCTTGGTGCTGGTAAAGCTTGTTGGTTTACCATTAGTGCTCCATCTTGATGCTTAGGACAATCCTAGGCTAAATGTTGGTTGGATTCGCAAATCAAGCATAATCCCAACTTGTGTCTGCACTCGTTCTCAATATGGCCTACCTTGCAACACTAGTGACAAGTAGGAAGGAATGAGGCTCTTGGTGCTGCTCTCGGTGGTGGATTTATCTGTTGTCCCTTTGCAGACTCCCCTTGTGATGCTCTGGTTGGTGTTGATGTGGCTGGTTAATGAATCATTAATGCTTTCTCTCAACGTTCAGGGCAATCCCTTACCGAATGTTGTTTGGATCCGCAAGCTAGACATAATCCCAATCTGAGTCGGCATTCTTTAGCGAGATGGCCTACCTTGCCATAATAGTGACAAGTAGGAAGGACTAGTACTAGTGGAGTAAATACTCTCTGTGGTGGATTCATCTGTGGTCGCTTTGCAGCTCTTTCCTGTTGTGCTTGGTCTGGTGCTAATGCATGCAGCCACTTCTGGCTGGACTCTCTGCTGGTGATGCACTCCATGGGCCGTGTTGCAGCAAGAACGTCCAAGTCTAAAGTAGTTACAACGGAGCTGATTAACTTCTGTAGCTTAGAGCTAAGTCCGTCAAAGAACTTTTTCGCTTGACTTTGCTGGACTTCTTGATGAACCTTCTGCTGGGCTTGCATCATCGCGTAGAATATTTAAAATATTTGTTGTCCTTCCATAGCCTGCCCTCGTGGAAAAATAGGCATTAGTAGAGTAAACTGCGGTGGTGGTGGAATATCATCTTGATGGATTCTCGAGGCATGCTGATTTGCTTGACTGCTTTGTTGTGCTGATTGACCTCCACCAACTGGTATCACTTCATCTTCATGGGTAACCACAATACCTTGTGGTGTTCCTGCAGGAGTCTCGTCGCTTGCTGGTGGATCCATTACTCTACATCAAAAATAAACTATAAGAGGCGCAAAGAGGAATCAAGACATGATGCAAGTCAAGAAATTCAAATCTGATATAGAGATCAAGAACGATTCAATCAAGTGGATGAGATCCTATAACTTATCCTATCCTTGTCGCAGGCTTGCTCGATTCCTAAGTTAAAACTGAAGCAATTTAGTCGTAGACCTGCATGGGCCACCAAAAAAACTATATTACACCCCAGTCCTAAAATACCGAGGGACTAGACACGTGGCAATGGCCAGCAGCACACTCCGATGGACAAACCCAATTTAATGGACCCATCAGGGTGTACTTAAGCTGTAAAACAACAGTAAGGGTGTAAAACCCCTAATCCTAAAAACCGTATATTTAATTTATTTAGTAATTATGAGATAAATAGAGGAAATAGATTTTATTTAATTTTTATTTGAGGTGTTTGTGCAATTAGAGGATTTATGGGGCCATTATAAATTTTTTCTAAATTATTCCATGTAGGAGACCCTTTGGACAGTTGTTAGCTTAATGGTATACACCAACACATTTTTTTTAGAATTTTCTATGTGTATATATATATATATAGAAAATAAATTCCTTTTGGATCTCAACCCGAAACCCAAACCCTCTATCCTAAACCCACTACCCGTTTAACCCATACCCGGACCCGTTAGAAGAAGAAAATATCACCAGCAGCAATAGCAAAAACCAACTTTCCTTTCCCTTCTCCGCGCATGTGAGCCATCTCATTCCACCGCCTCTTTATCTCTATATATATTACAACTCTTCCAAAACCTAACCCACTTCTTCCTCCAAACGTAACACCATATTGGACGCTTGCACTATACAGAACTCTTGCTCGACAAGTATACCTTGACATCGTACTATTATTTATATTCCACATGATGCCTGCATAATTTATTTCTGCTTATTTAGTTCATTTATTGCTATATAAATTATGCGTCTAAGGGAACTTGGGTGCAACGACGATGTCGTCGTATCATATTTTATTTATGTATATTTTTGGACCTACTTTATGAGACCACCCCATTATTATGGAGCATCACTAGGTTCATTGGTCATGACACAGTTGTTAAACGAGTTGTGAGTCTCATATAGAACACGGACTGCATGACAGGTCTGGCCTCCTATACGCATGAGCCGTGAGTTAGGGATGACTGCTGATAGAAACTTTGTATGCTAGTAGACCTGGCAGTAATTTAGAGGTTTTATCGTGTCATGGATGTGGCATGCCTAGAGCATGGGATGGGGAGAACAACAAGTAAGACATTTGGGCTCCTTTGTACTTTCCTTTTATGTAACTCGTACGCTCCACCGGAGATACGCGGTCGTGATGACCGCTATACTACTTGGCGGCTTCTGCCGTTCAAAAGACGACATGCTTTGTAGGCCCCTGATTCTCCGAGAGAATCATGCCAATCCCACTATATGGCCAGATAGCCCACTTGGTAGAAAGTTGTTCTCAAATTACATTCACTTAGACGGATAGGCGACCCATTAGATGTTTACTTTTCAGTACTTATTGGCATGTTATTATGTATCTTGTTACGTCCCTTTGAGGACCTGGTCCCTTTCTAGATATGGATGAGCAAGAGTATCCGCAGGAGTACAGTCCTGGACCTGACACTACTTACCAGACTGAGGAGGTCTTATCTTCAGAGTATCTGTGATTTTATTACCACTGTTTAGAGATCCTTGTTGCTACTTCAGTATAGTCATTTTGTGGTAGATTTGTTTCCATCCGACTATCAGACTTGATACTCAACTTTGATATTCAGATATTATTCAGCTCTTTATTCCTACTTATTATTTGTGCTGTGGATGAGATATAGATTGTGTGTGACTTGTTGTGACAGTATATTACCACTGGTGGATTGAATATTCATGTATAACGTACGTGTGTATATGGTTTCCATATATTGGAGTTCGTATACATACGGCTAGGCGTATTACGTATTCCTAGTCCTATGTATTTTAGGACTGGGGCGTGACATATTTTTTGTGGTGGCCAATGCAGGTCAAGAATATATTGTCTTGGTTACGTAACTGTACCGAACAAGCCTGCGTATAGGAATAGAGTATAAGGATCTTATCCACGCTTGACTAAAACCTCATTCTTCCTTTCAACTATCCTCTGTTTGGATAAAACAAAGCTTTATGCCAAAAACCCTTTTCCCTGTGACCAGACCCTTTACCCTTATTGGCGTAAAAGCCAAATGACTGCCTAGTTGGCGTAAAAGCCTAATGACTGTAGTTGGCGTAAATGCCATATAAACTGTTTTGTTGGCGTAAAAAGGCCAAACTATGAAGAAGATTTCCTCCTTTACGCTGCGGTTATACAATTGCTACCCACGTTGAATCCGTATATGACACGTATCCCTTTATAAGATCATGGCATGCAAGCTAGGTAGGTAACTACCCCTGTATAAACTTGATGATTCATGAATAATAAATAACCAGCGTAAAGTAGCCTGATTAGGCGTAAAATGTAAGGATGGTGATATGAGCGTATTTGGTACAGCTTTAGCTTTCCCACTCAAGAACAAATCTCATGCATTAAATGCAGAGATATGCCTCGAGCCCTGTACAGAAACATCTTTTTGACGTGGCGTCTGATTTTGTCTTATCTTGAGCGTAAAAACTCATTTCTAAAGACCGCATAATCAGAAGACTCCATTTCCTTCCTTTTGGATGCGTAAAAATGACTTGTATTAAATATGTCACTAAACGACAACCTGGGTCTCTGTGCAAAATCATCATCACAGCCGTCCTCTCGATCATCATGCAGTACTTTTGTCAGATGTCAGGTTCACTGATTTGTCTGATAAATTCATCTGAGGAATACGAAGAGTTCCTCGTACAAACTTTACGCTGCGACGTATTTCAGATCTTTTATGCATGCAGATTTTACGCGCAGACTTTTTACGCGTATTTTTTATGGCCAGATTTTACGCATGCAGATTTTACGCGCAGACTTTTTACGTGCAGATTTTACGCGCAGATTTTATGCACGCAGATTTTACGCGCAGATGTTTTACGCAAACTTTTACACCGACAGTTTTGAAGTCTTACTTTACGCCAACTTCCTTGAATCTCTGTTTTACGCGGACAGCTTAACAACCTATTTTACGCAAACTACCTTGAATCCCTGTTTTACGCAGGGAGAGACTTCATGTATGTTGGGGGTTTTGACTGTAAAATACGCGGACAATTCCCAAGCATATTTTATGCTTCTACATTCTATTTAATACTTGCGTCCTGTTTGATCCCTGTACTTCTTCTAAACGTTGTGTAAATCGCCTGTAGAGAGATGGATATGCAGAATGGATGTACTATCGCCGATGACGACATAACTCCTGGAGTCATTGGTCAGACCCAAGGAGTGACCTCAACAATTCCTAGACTTCCAGGACCAGATGGACAGATTCACAATCCAGTTCCATCTGATCTTCCCGTTCCACCTATGGGACCCTTCCAGTCTCATCGACACCGCAGGATGGCCAGGCACAACTGTTCCAATTCTTCCAGATAATGATACAGGAACAAAGACAACAAGCAGTAGAACAAAGACAAGAGTTCCTAGCAGCACTTGAAAGAATGGCTGCAAAGACTATTGTACCAGCTCAAGCACTAGCTCCAGTACCTCGAGCTAGAGTTGGTTTAGTAAAGAACTTTGTACAGATGGGTCCGAAGCCGTACAAAGGCATTGAGAGCCCAGAGGAAACCACCAACTAGATCACTCACACTCGGAAGTTATTAGAAGCATCGCAGCTACCTACAGAGCTGTGGATGACGGGTGCAAGGACACTTCTAGATGGTAATGCTCACCACTGGTGAGAATCCATGGAGCGCCAGCTGGGTATATACCAGATATGGAAGCAGTTCCTGGAGTGCTTCGAAAGAAAGTACTTCCCGGACACCGTTAGGGATGCATTGTACGATCAGTTTCTCCACCTGGAGCAGGGAAACAGAACAGTGGACGAGTATGATGCTGAGTTTAGTCGCCTTAGTAAATATGGCGCTGCCCTGATACCAGATGACTTGGCCAAGGCCAAGTGGTTTCATCGCGTACTAACTCAGGAGCTCCAACATTACACCAGCTTCCAGTCCCGGATCTTATGCCGAGTTATTGACAGAAGCCAGATTGTAAGAAACCATCAGCAAAGGAAAGGGAGCTCAGTTGAGGACACAACAAGGACCAGCAAGAACACAACAAAGAGGACCTATCAGACGCCATTTAGCTCAGCAACAGCAGTACCAACACAGAGCAGGACCGTACCAGATCCCAGAGAAGCCCCACTGCCATTATTGTGGGAAACGAGGACATATTATGAGGGATTGTCGAACTCGCCTAGGACAATGTATGAGATGTGGTTCCGGACAGCATATGATGAAAGATTGTCCTATGCAACAAGCATTGACACTTCTACCGGCAGTACAGAGGATAACGCTTCCAGTACCGAAGCCAGCTCAGCGAATAATGAGACCAGGAGCACCTCGACCTCCAGTAGCAGGGGGATTTTAGCGAGGACCACCTCTACCTGCACAGGAGGATCAATTCATGAGAGACAGACAGGAACAACCACAGAGGAACGGACAAGCTTTTGCAATGAAAGTAGATGACATGAATCAGGAGATTGATGTCATAGCAGGTATCACTCTTGCTTTTACTTTCCTGCTGTGATATTGTTTGATACGGGAGCCACCCACTCATTCATATCATCTAGTTTTATTGTCAAACACAACATTGCCTCCATATCTTTACCTAATTGTATTAGAATTCTTACCGGAGGAGGAGTTGTACCTGTTAGTAGAATTTATAGATCATGTCCTATAGTGATACGTGGCAGAGAGATGAATGCCCGACTCTTAATCCTTCCCATGCCAACTTTTGATATTGTGCTTGGAATGGACTGGCTGAGCAAGTACCACGCTTTCTTCGATTGCTTTGGAGGAAGCATTCTTTTTAAAGTACCAGGCCAGCCTGAACTTGAGTTTGCACGAGGATCCACAGAAATCCTTGATGGTATGTAGCTCGTAATGGACGATGTTGTCTATCATCCCATTATTTTAGAATTCTAAGACATCTTTCCAGAAGAATTGCCAGACCTACCCCCAGATAGAGGCATAGAGTTTTCGATCGAATTGACACCGGGAGCAGCACCCAAAGCATCACATGTTTATAGACTGGCAAAGAAGGAGATGGATGAACTGAAGACACAGTTGAAAGAACTAGAAGAGAAAGGTTTCATCCGACCAAGTGCATCACCCTGGGGAGCACCAGTGTTGTTTGTACCAAAGAAGGATGGGTTAGTGCATATGTGCATTGACTATAAAGCCTTAAATGCAGTGACAGTAAAGAATAAATATTCACTGCCACGCATTGATGACCTATTTGATCAGCTTAGTGGAGCCAAGATATTCTCAAAGATAGATTTGAGATCGGGATATCACTAGGTGAAAGTATGGAAGGAGGACATCCCGAAGACCGCATTCCGGACAAGATATGGGCACTACGAGTTCTTGGTCATGCCATTTGGATTGACCAATGCTCCAGCTATCTTTATGGACTTAATGAATCGAGTCTTCTATCAGTATTTTGACCAGTTCGTTGTCGTCTTCATAGATGATATACTTGTCTATTCAAAAAGTCACGAGGAGCACGAGAAGCACCTGCGGATTATTCTAGAGACCTTGAGGAGAGAACAGTTGTATGCAAAGCTCAGTAAATATGAGTTCTTCTTGGTCAAAGTCTCATTTTTTGGATATGTTGTTATAGGAGATGGTATTTCTGTTGATCGAGAAAAGATCTCGGCAGTCGAGACATGGCCTGTTCCTAAATCAGCAGCAGAGGTGAGAAGTTTCCTTAGACTTGCGGGATATTACCAACACTTCGTGGAGAACTTCTCAAGGATAACAACACCTATGACTCGGTTTACTTGCAAAGATCAAGAGTTCATATGGACCAACGAGTGTCAAACCGCTTTCGAGGAGTTGAAGAAGCGACTGACTTCAGCACCAGTATTAACTATTCCATCAGGATCAGAAGGTTATGTGATCTACAGTGATATATCAGGGAAAGGCTTGGGATGCGTATTGATGCAGCATGGCAAGGTGATTGCATATGCATCTAGACAGTTACGAGTACATGAGAAGAATTATCCAACTCATGACTTGGAACTTGCAGCCGTTGTATTTTCTCTAAAGCTATGGAGACATTACTTATATGGAGAACGAGTAGAAATCTATACAGACCACAAAAGCCTCAAGTACGTCTTCACGCAGAAGGAGTTAAACATGAGGCAACGTCGATGGCTCTGGCTGATGAAAGATTTCGAGATAGAGCTATATTATCATCCAGGCAAGGCTAACGTTGTAGCAGACGCGTTAAGCCGGAAGCCAGCAGCTTATTTCTTGACGACAAAGAGGGAATTATTGGAGGACTTGCAATATCTTGGCATTGAAGTGATATTACCCGGAGTAGACGGGACACTAGCCAACTTACAAGTACAATCATCACTAGAAGAAGGAATCAAGGCAGCATTGCCTACAGACGCCAGATTCAGAAGATTAGAGGAAAGGACAGAGGCCGGAGAGCAGACTGGACTGCGCATCCATGATGATGGGATATTACGATGTGGTTATCGTCTTTATGTTCCAAATGGAGATATTCGACAGGAGCTGATGACAGAAGCTCATAGTTCGATATATTCTATTCATCCTGGGGGCACCAAGATGTATCGTAATTTACGACAGCACTTTTGGTGGCATGGAATAAAAAGAGAGATAGCTCGCTTTGTAGCTAAATGTTTAGTATGTCAGCAAGTAAAAGCGAAGCACCAAAGAACAGCAGGGTTATTGCAACAACTTCCGATTCCAGAGTGGAAGTGGGAGCACATCACTATGGACTTTGTCACGGGTTTTCCCAAGAGTCCCAATGGAAGAGATACAGTATGGGTAATAGTGGACCGACTCACCAAGTCAGCGCATTTCTTGCCTTTTAGAGTTTTTCAATCTACAGAAGCTTTGGCTGACTTATATATGAGGCAAATTATGAGATTACACGGCATACCAATCAACATTGTAACAGACAGGAATTCACGTTTTATATCGCACTTTTGGAGGAGCATGCAAGAGAGTCTTGGAACTCGTCTGAAGTTAAGTATATCTTATCACCCGCAGACAGATGGGCAGTCAGAGCGTACTATTCAGACATTGGAAGATATGTTGAGGGCTTGTATGTTAGACTTTGGAGGATCATGGGAGGACCACCTATATCTTGTGGAGTTTTCTTACAACAATAGCTATCAGGCGAGCATCCAGATGGCTCTGTTTGAAGCATTATATGGAAGAAAGTGTAGATCCCCTGTATGGTGGAGTGACATGGAAGAACATCAGATTCTGAGACCAGAGTTAGTGGTCAACACCGTTGAGACAGTTAAGAAGATACAAGGACACTTGAGAGCAGCACAAGACAGGCAGAAACAATGGGCAGACCTTCATCGTCGTCCCTTGGAATTTAAAGAGGGCGATCATGTCTTCTTGAGGATATCACCTACCAGAGGCACCATTCGATTCGGAGGGCGTGACAAGTTGAGTCCAAGGTATATTGGACCATTTGATGTGCTAGAGAGAGTGGAAGAAGTGGCCTATTGACTAGCGCTACCACCTTCACTTGAGGGATGTCACTACCCAATTCTAGAAAATAGGGTTTTTTTTTTTTTATTTGGTAAATAGTGGATTGTATTTAAATAATTATATTTATATTTAAATAGTGATTGCATTATTTTTATTATTTTTATTTTGATTGTTTTAGGGTTTTGGCTAGCCTGGACCCATGTCAGACCCTAGTGGACCCATGTCCGACCCAGCCCGTACCCTTGTGAGAATTATTTTGGGGCTTAGATTTATTATTTTATTTTTAGGAGGTTAGTTGGAGAGATTTGGAGCTAGTTTGAGTGCTTTTGGAACCCGGAACCCAAAACTAAGTGAGTAGGGGCGTTTTGGGAATTTACAACTTAGGAAATCCCCTTTAATTCACTTGGCCGGCCCTATTTTCCACACCCACCCGTGAGACCAGCAACACAGCAGCCCCCTTGTTCCATTTTCCACTTCTTCTTCATTCTTCTTCTTCTCCACTTCTTCTTTCTTCTTCCTTCCTTCTCCAAGTAAGCTTTCTCCATCTTTCTTCTTTCTTTCTTCCATTTCTTCTTCTTTAAGCTAACCCTAACCTTCCATTTTCTCTAACCTAGGTGTGAGGAGCTTAGATCTAGTGTGAGAGCTAGAATTGGTGGCTTGGAGCTTGAGGGAGATGATTTGGAGTAGATCGAAGACTTTGGCCTTGGGATTCCAACTCCCAAGAGGTAAAACCTAACTTTCCCCTTCCTAATTATTTTTGTGTAGTGTAATTAGTGTTTTAGAACCCTCCTAGACCCTAATCCTACCCGTAGGAGGAAGTTGGAACTAGTTTGGGTGAGTTTAGAAACTTTGACATTAGATTTTGTGTCGAATTCGGGTGGAATCCGAATTTGGCCCAATTTTGGGTGATGTCCTAGGTTAGATGGACCTAGGTAGACGTTGTCGGGTGTCTAGAGGGTGAGTGCGTGTCTCCGTTTGGACACGGGAAGCCGTGTCGCGGAGAAACGGGCGTTTCGGACGAAATTGGGGCTTTTCGTCGTCGCCGATTCTAAGTGCGTGTGCGTTTCCACCACGGACCTAGAATCGACGCGGGAGCATATTTTCTAGGATCTAGATATCGTGTAGAGCGCATGGGTAAATTTTGGGCCGATTTCGAGTTCGTTTGGTGTGCGTTTCAGGAGGTTTTCCGAGCCGCGCACCACGTGTTCGTCGAAATGACCGAACGGCCATTTCGACTTGGTTTTCTCGTTTCGGCTTTGTGCGCGCTTTGGGTTAGTATCGGGGAGTGTGTGCTAGAGTTTTCGAGTTATATTTTATATATTTTAGGGTATTGGTGAGTGTCGGGGTCGTTGGGCGTGAGTGGGGCGTGTGGTTTGAGTGTTGTGTAGGTGTGTTTGTGTCTTTATATATATATTTATAAGTGTGTCTATATATATATATGTATATATTTATATGTATGTGTGTTTATGTATATATATTTATATATATATGTGTGTATTTATATTTATGTACTTGTATATGTATATGTCTATCTGTATATATATATATGTATATGTGTAAGTGTGCTTGTGTGTGTGTATGTGTATATATTAATATGTGTGTTTATATATATATTTATAGCTATGTATATATTTGTATGTGTGTGTGTTTTAGTGTGTGTGTGAGAGTGTTAGTATGTGTTAGTATATAGATATATAGGTGTGTATATATATGTATCTAGTTGATATATATATATATAGATATATGTGTATGTATATATATATAGAGAGAGAGTGATATATATATATGTAGGTGTGTGTGTGTGTTGTGGATTGGAGGGGGAGGCAGCCACCACTGTGCAACAGCAGCAGCAGCTGCTGCCCCCACAGCAGCAGCAACAAGGGGCAGCAGCAGCACAGCAGCATCATCAGCTGCAACAGCAGCTTTGAGAGCAGTAGCAGCAGCAATGCGAAGCACAGCAGCAGCAATGCCAGGGAGCAGCAGTAGCGCGTTGGCGAGGCGAGTAGCGAGGGATGGATAGCTAGCTAGATTAGAGAGATAGATGGGTAAATATATCAATAGATAGATAGTTAGGAAGATAAGATAGATACATAGATAGATGGCTAGATTTATAGATAGATAGCTAGGTATTTAGATAGATAGATAGATACTAGATAGGTAGATAACTAGATTCTTAGATATACCTATCTAAGAGATATAAATATCTATATGCCTAAGTTATATACATATATAGGTGTATAGGTAAGATAATGGGTAATCGGGTAAATGTGTGTGGATATCTATATACATAGGTATATACCTACTTAGATATATATAAATATGGTAGATATATATATATATTACCTAGCCTAGATTAATAACTAGGTGCATAATTAATAGCTAGGTAGCTAGTTAGAGGGTTTTAGAGCGAAACCTCAATACCTTGAGATACCGAAGTATCTCGATACCTTGAGATATTCAAGGTATTGAGTTTCAAACGGGGTAATTGAGCATTAGCCTAGGAAATGCTTGGGAGTGATTTTTATATGTTTATATATATATAATTACGCATGCTAGCATAGGTTTTAGCGGGTTTAGGCGGGGTACGTGGCCTAGGGCGAGGTATCGGATACCGAGGGTATCCCGGTATCTCGATTAGGCGAGTTTGTGAGTTTAGTAGCTTTATGAGCTCGGTTTGACCTAGAATTTCAGGGGCACCCTAGTTTGACCCAGCTTTGACCATAATTGTCCCCGTTGACCGTAAAAGTCAACGTTTGACCTAGTTTTGACCTAGAGTTGACTTTTGGACCCCGGGTTGACTTTTTGACCCGATTTTCACCGGTTTGACCCGTTCGACCTATAATAGCCCTAGAAGCCTGTTTTTAATTATTTTATATCAGTTTAAATGCTTAGAACCCTGTTTAATTCTGCTTTTCGTATTAGGTCCTTGCGACACCGGTCCGGATCTCGATCCTCATCAGTTGCTCAGGACATCAGGCGAGTACCTACCTCTGATAGTTTCCATTTCATGATAGCGTTTATATCACCTGTTCTAGAACTGTAATACTTGATTCTGACACTTTATTACACGAGCTGGTACTAGTGGATCCCGTCATGAGGTGCTATCCCCCTTACCGTGTTCAGCGGGTACTCTATCACGTGTATTTCATCATGTGCTTCGGGTATTGATTATCATGTGCTATCATGTGCTTCTTATGCTCTCGCCTTCGTGTGCGCGAGCTATTATCATGTACGTAGCGTGTTGTGGTTGGATCCAATGGTATTAGTGGGGGAGGGGAGTAGTGAGTTGGTTATATGATCAAAGCCAAACAGTATTCATGTGTATGTCGGTTATGCAACTCACGCATAACGGAGTTATCGTAGTGACTTTCATGTGCAACCTAAGCCGATCATATAACGAACTTGTGCTCAAGGCACTTAGCTAGTATTCATGTTTCTCACCTGCAGTTACTTTTCCACTACTTGTATTGTTCTCCAGTTTATATTACAGCTATTTATTGTGCTCCAGCATATATTTATTTCCTGTGCATCTTGATTACTTTTCTATTGCTCGTCATATACACCTTACCATGCATTTGGAGTTGCTTTCAGAGTTATGTACTTCGCTCCAGTCCTGACTGGGCATATTTTTTTCCAGAGGATCCTGAGGACTATTGTCCTACGTTCTACGGGCCTGGTATTGACGACTGTTGTGACCCCGAGGAGGAGTGCGCCGAGGAGACGCCGATAGCACCCTAGTTAGCTAGGTGGGTTTCCTGGGTTTTCCTTGTGGTTTGTATTTTGGATGACTGTACTTATTCTTTTGATGCTGTGATGTTGTAGCTATTTTGGCTTGGACTGTATTATTTTGGATTGTCTTGCTCTCTTGGTTCTGGTTTTCTTTGTTTATATCATATCGTGCTTATATTCTTCCTCTAGATTTTGTGATTGAGATCATTGATATATATATATTGCGTGGTTACCTTCTTTGGGAGAGGATTTGATATATATATTGCGTGGTTTTGCCCTCCTTTTGGAGAGGTCATGCCGGATTTTTCAGTGAGATATAGATAGATATGGTTGACCTAGAACGGACCTTTACAGCGTTCTACCGCCGATTCTGCGGCGTAGGCTGGACGTACCCACGGCTCATGCCCGATTTTCGGGTGCGGGTCGTGACAAGGGAGTACATGACATATTTCATGTGTCACAGTTCAGGCGATATATGGCAGACAGCAGTCATATTTTTGACCATTCGGAAATCACTATTGGGCCGAGCTTGTCATATCAAGAGCAACCCGTGGGAATCCTTGATCGTCGAGAGAAAGTATTGAGGAACCAGTCTATTCCCTTGGTCCGTGTAGCATGGAAGCTAGAGGACGATATGCGTCAACATTTTCCGAACCTATTTGCAGACCGAGGTATAAATTTACTCTGTTAGATTATATCTCCTACAATTCTTGACTTTCTACCATTGCTTAGTTTTAATTTCGAGGACGAAATTTTTATAAGTTGGGTAGAATATAAAACCCCTAATCCTGAAAACCGTATTATTTAATTTATTTAGTAATTATGAGCTAAATAAAAGAAATAGATTTTATTTAATTTTTATTTGAGGTGTTTGTGCAATTAGAGGATTTATGGGGCCATTATAAATTTTTTCTAAATTATTCCATGTAGTAGACCCTTTGGACAGTTGCTAGCTTAATGGTATACACCAACACATTTTTTTAGAATTTTCTATGTGTATATATATATATATATATATATATATATATAGAAAAAAAATTCCTATTGGATCTAACCCGAAACCCAAACCCTCTATCCTAAACCCACTACCCGTTTAACCCCTATCCGGACCCGTTAGGAGAAGAAAATATCACCAGCAGTAGTAGCAAAAACCAACTTTCCTTTCCCTTCTCCGCGCATGTGAGCCATCTCATTCCACCGCCTCTTTATCTCTATATATATTACAACTCTTCCAAAACCTAACCCACTTCTTCCTCCAAACGTAACACCATATTGGACGCTTGCACTATATAGAACTCTTGCTCGGCAAGTATACCTTGCCATCGTACTATTATTTACATTCCACATGATGCCTGTATAATTTATTTCTGCTTATTTAGTTCATTTATTGCTATATAAATTGTGCGTCCAAGGGAACATGGGTGCAACGACGATGTCGTCGTATCATGTTTTATTTATGTATATTTTTGGACCTACTTTATGAGACCACCCCATTATTATGGAGCATCACTAGGTTCATTGGCCGTGAGACAGTTGTTACACGAGTTGTGAGTCTCATATAGAACACGGACTGTGTTACAGGTCTGGCCTCCTGTACCCATGAGCCATGCGTTAGGCATGACTGCTGATAGAAAATTTTTATGCTAGTAGACCTGGCAGTTATTTAGAGGTTTTATTGTGTCATGGATGTGGCATGCTTAGAGCATGGGATGGGGAGAACAACAAGTAAGACATTTGGGCTCCTTTGCACTTTTCTTTTATGTAACTCGTACGCTCCACCGGAGATACGCGGTCGTGATGACCGCTATACTACTTGGCGGCTTCTGCCGTTCAAAAGACGACATACTTTGTAGGCCCCTGATTCTCCGAGAGAATCATGCCAATCCCACTATATGGCTAGATAGCCCACTTGGTAGAAAGTTGTTCTCAAATTACATTCACTTAGACGGATAGGCGACCAATTAGATGTTTACTTTTCAGTACTTATTGGCATGTTATTATGTATCTTGTTACGTCCCTTTGAGGACCTGGTCCCTTTCTAGATATGGATGAGCAGGAGTACGGTCCTGGACTTGACACTACTTACCAGACTGAGGAGGTCTTATCTTCGGAGTATCTGTGATTTTATTACCACTGTTTAGAGATCCTTGTTGCTACTTCAGTATAGTCGTTTTGTAGTGTATTTGTTTCCATCCGACTATCAGACTTGATACTCAACTTTGATATTCAAATATTATTCAGCTCTTTATTCCTACTTATTATTTGTGTTGTGGATGAGATATAGATTATGTGTGACTTGTTGTGACAGTATATTACCACTGGTGGATTAAAAATTCATGTATAACGTACGTGTGTATATGGTTTCCATATATTGGAGTTCGTATACATACGGCTGGGCGTGTTAGCTATTCCTAGTCCTACGTATTTTGGGACTGGGGCGTGACAAAGGGTCTATGATACTAATCTCATCCACAAAAATGAATACAATCAATATGAAATATAAAGCAACATCAAGTCTCAATAAAGTATCTCGGGGAACAATCCGATAATATGTCTGATACAGCAGTTCAATAGACAAGAAATAGAAATTCTATAAATAGAAATAACTGAGTATAATAAACCAGATACTCAGGTGAAATCCTCGGTGATCACCTCGTCCTCGGGTTCTGGTACTACTCCAATGTATGCTCTTGTCCCGTACACCTCGAGGTAGATTTCCTCTGCTAAACCTGGAGACATAATCTGGATCCAGGTCCTCAGGGGACATAGCAAGGTACAAGAATAACTCATGCCAAAAATAAATGTAGTAAAATAATAAATGAATCAATAAGGTAAACTATGTAACCAGTTATATGAAATACAAGTGAGAGCATCACTAGACTTAGGCTGAGACTACTACAAGCTCTGTGTCGGGGAGCCGGTAGCAGTTATACTATGTAATTATACTATATAGTTTACTATGTAGTGGGCCTACGGCACCATAATAAATTTATATATAAAATCAGCCTGTAGCCTGTGTGTCTCTCCCCACCCAATGTAATCACATATCTCATGTCCACGATGTCTCATGTCCATGTCACATAAGATCATGACCTCTAACTGTTGCAGCGAGTCATAATGATAGCTGAGCATATATAATATCTATGTCACGAATTATGTAAGATTTTGTCTCATGAATAGTGTCAGGTGTCCTATGGTATGACGTACTTGATAATGCAAGCACGAAGATATATAGGGTCGCGATATCAATCTCTAGGTGACGTTACACGACTTCACGTACGGCGTCGACACCCGAATATTATTCGGACGCTAAGTAATGTCACACGTTCCTAGGTTGAACCGATACCTCATGTAAATAATTCAAGAAAATAATAAAATCCAATTGCTGCAAGTATGGCAAGGTACACTTGCCTGGGGTTTGATTTCCAACTACTGCTCTAGTATCGGCGGGATCTACAGGTACTCCTCCGGTTGCTGAAATATACGTTACCATCATGTTCAGAAGATATCAAATAGCTAAAATTGCATGTCCATAAGTCCAATTTAGATACAGGGACAAAAGTGACAGTTTCTAGTCAAAGCGGGGTCCACATGTGGCCCGCTTCGCACCGAAAAGCATGCCAGAGACAAAGTTCTCTAAATTTGTCAAACTTAGTGTCTACAAGTCTAGAACGATGATACGAACCCAACGGAATGTCCAGAGCTGGATTCCGATGAGCCGATCACAAAATCGCCCATCAAGTGGAGCCGTAGGACCCACAATATAGAATTTTGTCAATGTTCTCAGAATCGAACCAAATTTGGGTCATAGGACTAGCGTATTGCTACGAGTTTGATGGCACAAGTTTCATTTCGATATGATGAGCATACACGAAGATACAATGAGTTTTAGAACAGGGCCGATACGGAGTGTTGTCGACGGATACGTGTTGATTTCGGTGTGCACGCACATCCAAATCAACTTTCATAAAATTCCACAAGTCCGTATTGACGGCTTGCACCTTTCGGTGAAGTTCACATACGACCAAGTCACCTCGTTTAGCGAGACGTACCCAGTTCCGGAAAAAATTAGGATTTTAAAAGACCAAGTTTTTGGTCATTTTCACCCTCAAATAAAATACAATCTACAATACCATAATTTAAACAAAAAATAGGGTTTAACACTTGGTTATACAGTCTAAATAATTGTTTAGGTAGATTTTAGAAATAATTAACAGGTTGTGCGTAAAATGGTCGTGAACCAGGGAGTTCGGGACAAATTCTAATTTTTCAGAAATCGGGGGTTTATTTTCCTGATTTTGTGGTGCAGTTTGCGACCGACACAGGATGCGATACCCTAAACTATTTGCATGGGTTTCGAGGGGGTCATGCAGCCTATACGTCACAGCTGACGGTTCAGAAAATGAGACGACAATGAGAGAGAAATTTCTACCTGAACTGAGTGTTGGAGACGACTGAAAAATGCATTCGCGAGGTGGCGCGGCGACGCTCGGCCGGCGGTGGTGGCGCTGTGCGGCTTCTGGGGGAAGGTGTCCACGGCTGCTATGCTCGCTGTAGCTTGGCTTCGTCGGGGGAAACTCGTCGTCGGAGCTCGGGTGGTGGCCGGAGAATGGTCGAAGGGGCGGTGATGGAGGTGATCGGTGGTGGATGGTTTGTGAAGGGGGTAGCCGGAGTCAAAGGATTTATAGGGGGAGGCCAGCCGTTGGCTGGGAGGAGAAGGGGCTGGGCCGGCCGTTGGGGAGGTGAACCGAGGAGTCACGGCCAACGACGGGGTCGCAGCGGCGAGAAGGCGGCGGGGTTGCGGCGGTTATGGGAAGAGAAACGGTCGAGTTTAAAATATGTTACTGTAGCAGTGTTTAAGGGTCGGGTCGGGTTGATGGGTCAGGTTCGGATCCGAATCTGACCTGCTAGGGGTGTTGGTTTGGTTTAATTGGGTTTGGGTTCAACCGGGTTTATTATTAAACCGGTTAGGTTTAATTCGGTTCAAGTTGGTTTGTTTAAAAATATTATTTTTAGGTCTTTAAAATTAGTTTTTGGGTCCAATAAATTTCAAAAAAATAGTAGTAAGTCTAATTATTTATTTTACATCCAAAAATATTATTTTCATAATTTTTTAATATTTAATAAAATCAAAAAAATTAATTTAATACCAGAAATCATTTATTTTAATTATTTAAAAATTACAAAAAATTCTCTAAAATTTATTTTTAAATTCTGAAAAAATCTGGGGGTTTACACTAAGAGCCTAAAAATCTGAATTGGAAAAAACTGTCGGAGGAGAGCCCCAATCTTATATTACGAGAATCCAAAGCAAAATTGGGATACTCTCGATCGAAGTGCATCCATGCTTCTCCATCGGATGGGTGATCCAACACTCCTTCAATTTGTTCTCGTTTGTGCTAACTTATGTTTTTGGCAGTCTCCTTCACCATAAACAACCTCTGCAACTATGACGTTAAAGGTAAGTGGTGCATCAAATCAGTCGGCTTCCTTGCACCGACAGACTTTCTTGTACCAGTTGCCTTGTAGCGATCAGCAAAACAAAATCTTCATACATCTTCATCCATGTAGTACAATATGCACCATTTGTGACATGTATCAATTTTCTCGTATTCCATCCAGAGAGATCTCACCATCCTCTTAGACATTACCTGTAGGATCTTTTCGTGGCACAGAAATTCGATCCCTTGACATTAGTATGACATTAGTGTAACGACCATAGATTCTGTGTTAAATATTAGATATTTTATATATAATTTATTTATGGTTACTTTTTTATCCCAACTTCCTACAATTACCATCCCATAATTCCCCACGCCAAGTTAGACATTTTTCTCTTTTTATAGATTTGCATATTATTTACTACAACCTATTTTGTTGGTTATCCATTTAATTAATTACTTAGTTAATTAGATAATATAATTATTTGATTTATTATATCTAGATAAATATCTAATTATTAGTTATAAAATATTTCATAAAATATTTTGAGTGTAGTATTTTAATAAAACTTTACAAAGTAATTTTCTAGAATTTATTTTGTGTGCAAATATCATTTTGGGATTTTTAGCATCATCTATAAATATAAATATATATATATATGTTAATTTGTATATAGTTATTATTAATAATAATAATAATGTTAGTGATAATAATAATAATAATAATAATAATAATGATAATAATAATAGTAATAATAATAATATTAGTAATAGTAATAGTAATAATAAAATAGAAAAGAAAAGAAAAGAAAAGAAAAGAAAAGAAAAGAAAAAGAAATAACTAAATAACTAAAAACCTAACTAATAAAAACCTAATTACTAACTACTAAACCTACTCCTAAACAACCATCCTAAACTAAACCACCTAAATACTAATCCACCCTTTCACAGCAAAACTCACAGCGCCCACGTCCCCCTCTTTCCCTATCTCTACATATACATATACATATACATATCCTAATCTAAACCATAAACCCTTACTCAAAACCCTAACCCTAACCTGCGCCTCCGACCTCCAGCGGACGTCGACCCCCTCCGCCGACCAGCGCTGCCGCAGCCCGGACCGCCGCCGCCGCCGTCCGTCCACGCACCGCGCGCGTGCAGAAACACAGTCCGTCGTCCCATCTTCAAGGTGATGTATCTCCTTCATCTATTATCCTTTTCTTGAGAAGTTTATTCGTGTACGTTCACAACCTAAACCTCTAGGATTTTCATTCAAGTGGGATGAGTTTTCTTGTCCCGGATTGGTCGAAAAATCGACCGGAAAATGACCGAAAAACTGACCAAAATCAGTCCAGAAACTTCAACCCCAACCCCAATGTTCACACCCAATTTGCCATCAACCTGTTTAATATTTTCAAAAAGTAATTAAAGGGTTTTCTTCTCAATATAATCAAGAATTTTTCTGTTCTTTTAGTTTTTATTAATTTGTTTTATGTGTTAAATTATTCGGCCTCGAAAACGACCAAAAACTTAATTTTTCAAAACTACAATTTTGTGATACGGAGTGCGCCCCGCCAAACAAGACTGCCTCGTCACGTAACAATTGTACCAAAAGGCGCGTATAGTATATCCTGACTTGTGGGCTTTCATGGAAGCTGATTCAGAATCAACCCGTATCCGTAAAAAATCTCCGTATCACGACTTTTGCAAATCGCCACCCCATTTTGTGTACGCTCGTCGGAATGCGATAAAATTTATGCCTGTGGATTTGTGGTATCACGCTGGTAATGTGAACCAAGTTTCACGCGATTCTGGGACAGTTGACCAAGCCGCCTATTTGCGGGCCCCACGGTTGACTTTAAGGGCAAATTTGTGTTCGGCTCACCGGAATTCAAAATTGGACATACCGTTAAGTTCGTATTGACGTTTAGAATTTGTTTGACCTATAATTTATCCTATTTAGAGAACTTTACCTCTGGCACGCTTTTCGGTGCGAAGTGGCCACAAGTGGATCCGCTTTGACCCAAAATTACCGTTTTGCCCCTGTGTCCAAATTGGACGAAAGGGTATGCTTTTCTGACTATCTCACTTATTTTGGGAATGTTGGTGATGTTTATTTCAGCATTCAGAGACGTTTATTCGGAGGCCATAGTTTCTGATCCCTTGTGCTTGACACCTGGACGTTTATACTATGCAGCTTTCTTGCCAAACAAGTATATCTTACCAATGTACTATGATTTACATTCCATATGGTGCGTGTATTTTATTTCTGTTATTTAGTTCATATATTTTAAATGCTATATAAACTGTGCGTCCAAGAATAGCTTGGGTGCAACGACGGTGACGTCGTATTTTGTCTTTATTACATATTATGCATGTCGGCCTAGTTTTACGAGACCACCACATGATCATGAGGCATTCTTATATTTTATTTGGCTGTGACACATTTCTTACACGAGTTATGAGTTTCATATAGATCACAGACTTACGTATTGACTGATCATCAATACATATGGGACGTGCGATAGAAAATAATTGTTGATAGAATTTGCATAGTTAGAAGACTTGGCAGTTATTAGAGGTCTTATCGTGTCATGGATATGACATGCTTAGAGCATGGGGTGGGGAGGACAATGAGTAAGGCATTTGGGCTTCTTTGCACATTCCTTGTGTAACCCGTACGCTCCACCGGAGATGCGCGGTCATGATGACCACTATATATTATTATTATCAGGCGGCCTCTGGCGCTCAAAAGACGACATGCTTTATAGGCCCCTGATTATCCAAGAGAATCATGCCAATCCTATTTTAGCCAGATAGCCTACATGTTGGAAAGTTGTTCTCAAAGTGCATTCACATAGGCGGTTAGACGACCCTTTTTGGATGTTTATTTTTAGTACTTTATTGGCATGCTTCTATGTATCTTGTTACGTTCCTCTGAGGACCTGGTCCCTTTCCAGGTGTAGACTATCCTGACTATTTGCAGGAGCATGGATCAGGACTTGCTACTTCGTTCTCTTTAGAGGAGGCCTTCTCTTTGAGCCTCATTATTCATTAGATGTACTTATTTTTTTACTTTTATGTTCTAGTTTGGTAGTGGATTTATCTCCACCCAACTACTTGTTCTTATCAAGCACCTTATACTTGATTTAGTTATATAGTTGACTGATTATTCATTTATATTTGATTCTGTGGATGAGATTTAGTTATGCTCTGACTTATGATAATTATATACCACTTGTGAATTATTGTTCATAATACAACGTACGTATGTGTTATGGTTTTCATATATTGGAGTTGTCATATACATACGGCTAGCATGCTTACGTATTCCTACTCCTATATATTTTGGGACTGGGGCATGACACACTGAGGATAAAGTTGTACAAATCGATCTGGGCGACCAATCCTCCCCTAAGCCTATTTTTATCAGCAAAAGTCTGTCCGATAAGGATAAAAAATCCCTACTATAGCTCGTCATAGAATACATCAATGTCTTTCCCTGGAGTTATGAAGATATGTCGGGACTTGACCCCCATATCGCGGTCTACAATCTCAATATGTCGTCGAATGCTAAGACGGTCAATCAACAACAATGGAGGTTTTGGCCGGACATCATGAATTCCATCGAAGCTAAAGTCAACAAAATGATAGCTAGTAGCTTCACCCGGGAAGAACAACATCCGGATTGGGTAGCCAACATCGTGCCCATCATAAAAAAGAATGGGAAGATCCTAATTTTTATTGACTTCCGTGATCTGAATGCGACATGCCTTAAGGACGAGTTTTTTTCCGATCACATAAATAATGATCGACAACAGTTTTGGCTTCGAGCGAATGTCCTTCATGGATGAATTCTTAGGCTAAATCAAATCAAGATGTTTTTTGACAACGAGAAGCATACATCGTTTCAAATGCTGATAGTAGTGTACTGCTACACAGTCATGCGCTTCGTTCTAAAGAACGCAGGTGCTCTATGCTAGAGAGCTATGAGCATCATCTTCCATGAGCATCTACGCAAGACTGTGGAGTGTTACGTTGATGATATCGTTGTCAAGAGTCACTATAAAGATGATCACCTCCAAGATTTGAAGATAGTATTAGACCTAATGCGTGCGCACCAACTCAAGTTAAATCCTACCAAATCCTTCCTGGGAGTATCTAGCAGAAAATTTCTGGATTTTGTCATAACTTCGAAGGGTATCCATGTAGACCCGACAAGACTAAAGCAATCCTTGAAATGTACCCGCCGAAGAACCTTAGAGAACTTCGTGTCCTTTAAGGAAGACTGTCATATATCATGAGGTTCATATCAAACCTCTCTAGACGTTGTCAGCCGTTCACTGAACTCACACTACCAGAATAAGTCAAATTAGCGACGTAAAGAAACGTCGCTAAATAATTTTAGCGACGTAATTAGCGACGTTTTACTGAAGTCGCCTTTAAACTAGTCGCTGACAGGAAAAATATCGCCAAACGTCGCTATACCAATATTTTCTAGCGACGTCAATGCGTCGATAGATTAGCGACGTTTAGCGAAGCGACGTTGCTAAATTAGCGACATGTATATTTGTCGCTATATGTCGTAAATTAGCGACGTACGTAGCGATGTTTATAGCGACGTTACTATGACCTGGCAATAATGTCATGTCAGCAATTTGCGACGGACAACGACTTTGTTTAGTAACGTATATAGCAACGTAATTTACGACGTTTTTAGCGAAGTTTTTAGCAACGTGACTTAACGTCGCTAAACGTCTCAAATCGTCGCTAAAAATACAGTAAAAAATAAAAAAAATAAATACTGAATTATTTTCAAACTATTCTTCCTACACTTTATTAATTCACAATTTGTACAAATAGACCCGGAGCAACCCTCCGTTGAATTTACTGGGTTCGCGGACCCCCTTGGGTTGAAGACTCAACACCGGTAAATTAACATATATTTAATATGAATAATATAATAAAATTTGAAGAAAACAAAATATTGAAATTAAAAACCGAATTAGGAGAAAATATCGTCGTAAAGAATACAGCAAATATCCATACAACTGAGTCTCGTCCTAAAGAATACAAAGAATACAGCAAATTAAAAGCCTCGTCCTAAAGAATACAAAAAATAATGTCTAAAAAACAAACAATCAATAATAAAATGGTCCTAACTAGGACTACTGCGGATCTATAAGAGGATGACCACCAGCGCGCATGAAGGATAAGAACATATTATACTGCTCCCATGAAATTAACACCGATGTCAATGGAGAAGACAGTGACGTTGGTGGAGTCTGCGTTGATGTAGGCGCACCAGGAGGACGTATCCGCTCCAACTCTGCTAGTCGCTGGTTGTATGAATCCATGGTAGATAACAACCTCGTACTGCTATGAACCATTGAATCCTACATCATCGTTAGCCTCTCGCCCATGGATAGCTGTGATGCCTGCAGCTCTATCATGCTGCGCTTTGTAAAGGCTCTAAGACCAGCTGTCAAATCCAAGAGCTCCATGATGCTGCGCTCGAGCATATCAAATCGTGCGATGAGCATCGCATCGTCCGCCTGCGGCTGGGACCGGGGCTGCTACTCCATCCTTCGCAGCAACTCGTCACGGAGAGACGCAATCTGACGGTCAATGGCCTCCTGAACTCGGGCCGATGGCTACGAGGGCTGTGGGGAATACGCACTTGTCGGGGAGGCCCTAGACGACTGCGTCGCAACAAGGGCGCCATAGGATCCCGTACCGTAGTATGTAGCCCTCTGGAGACCACCAGCGGTGGTCACCCACAGCTCGTCCGCCGACGGAGTTGGAGAGGGCTGCGAGGAAGTACCAGCCTCTCCAACTATAGGTGCACTAGCAGTCGCCCGCTCACGCAGCCTAAGATACTCGGCCTAAAAAAGTTTGGATACTCGATAATTGCCTAAGTTATATTAAAATTAACACAAAGTAAAGTAATACTTATATAGGTCTGCGAGGCCCTCTCATCAATGAGATTTTTGTCCTTTCGATGGGTGGCCAGGAAGACGGTCACCATGTTTGCATCCTCACCCCTCTGTACCTGTTAAAAATATATTATTTAGTACTAAAATTAAATATTTTTTCTACTACCATTTTATCGTACTTACATTAAAATAATATATCTGAAATAAAAAATATATCAAATGACGAAAATGTTTCGTCATTGGAATCGAGCCACCACACCACTTTGCAGCATTCCGCCTAGCCGCCTTGGCCTTCTCAGACCTTTCCTTGTACCTCGGATCGTCGAATCTAGCCCTCATCGCAGTCCACTGCTCAGGCGTGATCCAACCTTGGATCGGTTTTCCAACATGATTACGAGCCTTCTGGTCATCCAGAGCATCACGGATAAGCTTGGCGGCAACGGCAGGAAACATCCGCTCGATCAACTCGGCCCTGTACGGAGGATAGAAATATGTTTGCCACAATAAATAATTTATTAAGTTATATAATATGCATAAATTAGAGGATTTATGTAATATACTTTTATCTTGAAGTGCAAACCAAAATGCCTTCCTCTCCTCCGGAGCTTCAGAGTAGTTGATCCAAGGGCCACCATAGTTATTCCTCAGAAAGAGGCCCAGGCGTCTCTGAACCGACGATGGACGATATCTATACAAAGATAATTATTTTGATCAAAAAAGTCAATATATGATGAATAAAGAAATACACGATATATATGATCCTAAACCATCTAATTGACTTACTTTGTACCATCGGCCCAAATCTCTGTCCTCGTCTCCTCCGGAGGTGCGCATGGAGGATCTAGCTGATGCTGGTATAACGTCGGCACGACCTCCTCCATATGCTCATCTGTCTCCATGGTTCCGTCAGCAGAAGGAACGCTGGACGAGGGAGTACTATCAGGCCTGGAACTACTCATCCCAGGAGTGATGCCACGTAACGTCGTCGCAGTCGGAGATATGACTGATCGATATACTGGAGTACTGAGTGACGAGGATCCAGAACCAATAGTAGGCAGTACCGGAGGAGCACTCTAATTACCTCGGGACCTGCCGAACCATCCGCGTCGTCCTGTCATACCTGATAACAACATATGATGAATAAAGAGATACGCAAATATATAGTACATTCTACAGTCAAAATGTTATACATATCTCACAGCATTCATAGAATTGTACAGTAAATAACTAGTGGTGTCACAAGTCTAAATGGATAGTACATTCTATAGTCAAAATATAATATATATATTCGTCAAAATAGTACATTCTACAGTCAAAATATAGTACATTCTATAGGCAAAATATTTTATTTTCAATCATCTTCAAAAATTCATCTTGTTCGCTTTTCTCGTCCTCCTCTTTCTTTTTCTCCTCCTCGTCTTCACTTTCATCTACTTCGTCTTCGTCTTCCTCTTCGGATAATTCTATATCTTCTATATTATTACTCGTGTAATGAGTAACTTCCGTTGAGTCCACATCTACAATATTTGTTACAAGAGGTAGCTCGTCCTCCTGATAAGCTATTTCGTCAATGTCAAAGGTATTTCTAGCTTTAGTCTTGCATACTGCCCACCAATCCAGCCTCGATGTCCCCCATCTAGGATAAGTTGTGAAGTAAACGAGCTTAGCCTGACTTGATAGGACAAATGGTTCGTAGCCTTGATATCTACGCTTGTAGTTTATATCCACAAGGCCATGCTTGTCAATTTTCCAACCTTGATCTTGAATCGGATCGAACCATTCATACTTGAATAGCACTATATTAGCAGGTTATGTGCCATAATTATATGTCAACTCCACAATCTCTCATAAGATGCCAAAGAAATCATTGCCTGGATCGACGTCTTTGTAGTTCGAAGATTTGATACACAAACAACTATTTTTCATGGAATTAAGATCCAGAAAGCTGTCTCTGATAGGAGCATTTGTTGATTTGAACCTAAACCCATTCACACAGAAACTTGGCCATATTTTAACGACAGTAATTGGTCCCTTAGCTAGAGTTCTAATAGATTCAGTCTCGGGTGTTATTAGACGATCGACCTAAATACCAAAATAGCGATAGTAAGTTATTTATTGTGCAAGTGCAGAAAGAAAAAGTAATTACCAAGCTCCTTACATATGCGCTCAACCAAGAAGGAGAATGGCATCTCATTTCTTATTCTACTTCTTCGTCTGTTATGTAGGGTCTAATCGACCTCAACTCATCATTATATGTGCTAAAAAATAATGAAGCAACTGCTGATTAGTAGCATAATAGTAGCTTATACTATTACTGTAAACCCCCTCGACCAGAAATTAGGGCTAAATTATTTAATTAGCATGACTAGGGTTAATCTGATTTAATTATGATTAATATCTAGTATTATAAATACCTGTGAAATGATTTGATTAATTGGGTTGATACCATAGCTGTTGCCCTAAAACGAATGCTACATATTTGACCTAGACCTGTAAACCCATCATATTGAACCTAGAACAAACCCCGGATACGGATTTTCGTGCCTGATTTTAGTCGCACAAAGTCGTTGCAAGCGTCCGCGCACAAATTAATTAAAATGCGTAATTACGTTCGCTGCCCGTTCCAATTGACATTGAGACCCAATCTCAACCAGTTTTGACCAACCCAGATCACGATAATATTGTACACTGAGCCTACTACACCAAAGACCCTTGTCCAACCAAATTTAGACTCCCGATTTTTAATTAAATTAAATTAGATACACCGGTGCATTAATTAAGAATTAATTAATGTGGTGACCTAACCTAAATTAAATTGGACCCAACTCCAACCCAAACCCACATCCACACCCACAAGCCTCATACAAAAAATACCAAACACCAATATGGTCCAATGAGGAACACCAAACATGGTGTTTGTTTATATTAAATCCCCAATTCTATTTATTGTGCAAATACCAAATTGTTCAGGGACCTAATTGCAAAATTGCAATGAGGTGTCCCCCTCTCATTGGCCCAAACCATCATAGAGAAAAGAGATGTCATGACCAACCGTATGCATTTGATTTCCCCCCCTTTTCTATGTACTTACATCACTTTATGTAGGGCACATCATGGCCCTACATTTCAAATGACTAAATCCTAGCCCTTCCCTCAACATGTAGGAGCTTCCCCAACTCCCCAAAACCCTCCTACAGCCGGCCCTAACCCTAAGACAGCCCCCCCTCACTCTCTCTCCTATTTATACACTAATTTACACTACATGGAGGCACACAAACCTAGGAAACTAACCTAAAATCCTAGTTCCTAAAGAACACCCAAACCGAGCTCTACCCTAACCCCTCACACCCGACCACTCCTCCCGGCCAACCACCGCCGCCGGCCACCTCCATAGCAACCCGACCACCCTCGCCTAACTCCTCCCCACCTACCACCTCAGCCACCGGCCACCACGACGCCGGCAGCCCCCTCCAGAAACTCCACACAGAACCCGAGCCTCCCATCCCGCACAGCACAGCCGACCTCCCCTCTGCTTCGTGCTCCGCCACCACCGCACCTCCGGCCACCAAACTTGGCCGAGCCCTCCCCCAGCCAGTCCTCCACCACCCCGTGAAGTTTCAGCCGACGTCGTCGCCACCCCGCGGAGAAATCGCCCCTGCAGCAGCCACCTAGTTGCTAACTGCTGCTGCTGCCCGCCTCTCCCCGCGCGACGCCGGAGCGCCGTCCGGCCACCCTCCTCCGGCGACGATCGACCACCGTGACCCCCTCGACCCGAGCTTCGCTGAGGTACATTATTTTAGGTAGATTTATCATTATTTGTAGATAAAATTCAGTGTACATTGAGTATGTATTAGCTTATGTATATCATTCAAAATCCTAGTTAGTATATATATACCTATAGTTGGTATAATTACTGTATTTCTAAATTAATATATATTATGGTATTGGGTGGTAAATACTGGAAAAATGTTTATAATGATAAATATATTCAGTATATTATTTTAATACTTATAAGTATTAAATACCTATTGTGTAAACGTATACCTATATATATATATATATAAATATGCATACTTACATAATGTATATAGTATTCCAAATTAATATTATAGATATGGGTTTTCCTGTAAAAATATAGTATTTCATATACAATACAATGTAATTAGTGTAATTTAATATATATATATATTAAAAAGCTATGTGTATATGTATAATATATACAGGTTATTGTATTTAAATACCCTATATGCATTAAATAGATATTATGTATATGAATACACATATAATAAATATAAATATATATCCATATATATGTTGTGTAATTTTGGTATTTACAAAATTATATAAATATGTACGTAGACAAATATACATACTTGTGTATTAATGTATGTTAGTTATTTATGACTGCACTAGCCATTTTTTTGTACAACTAAATAAATAGGTATATAAATGTTACATATATGGTATAAATTGCTTATAAATATAACTGATGTCAAAGTAATTAATTAATAAATATGAAATTTATGTTCAAATATATAGAAATATGTGTATTTTTACTTATGTACAAATTAATTATCTAAATATAGATCTATGTACAAGTATATAAATTATGGTATTGCCAATTAGGTGCATATATTTAATACTTGTATTATTGCTAAATAATACCTGGATACTATTTTTGTACTACTAAACATATATATTATTCTAATATAATTAAATATGATTTATGGTATAGATATGTATGTACTTATATTAGCTATATATATATATTTAGTCCAGACCCGGTGTCAGTTGTAGATACTAGCAGTGTGTCTTAGTCGTGCTATTGTAGCGACTAATTTGGTCATTACTATATCATATATAGGACTACTGGACAGTACCGCTGAGGCATCAGGAGCAGGACTTTGGATTTCGCAGCTACCCGGGACAGGCAAGTATACCTTGCTGGATTACTGCTTTAAATTTAAATGTTAAATATTTCAATTATACATGAACTGTGTGCGTCCAAGAATGACTCGGGTGCGGTCGACATTGCGTCGATGAGTAGTGTACATGTCCTAGTTGCTAGCTGACTCACCCACTGGGAGGATATTTTGATATCTTCCTTGACCATGGCACTATACATGTATCGTGATGGTACACTCATATTGGGATGCGGGTCCGCGTACCCGATTCGCTATCGGTACGTACGACATGAATCACGGACTAGCTTGTATTCTAGAATAATATAGTTAATTGAGACTTGGCATCTAGATACGGTACACTCAAGTCATGCATTCGACTTGCGTATCTATATTGGGCGGAAAGGACAACTGACAAACGTATTTGATACCCCCACCGGATTCCGTGGTATCCAGAGGAACCATAGACCCGGTGACTCCCTATATTCAGACACCGCGCTCTACGGAGTGTACGGACGTATATACATTGCAGATACCACGTCCCTTAGAGTATGGACGTTATATATATACAGATACCTCATTCTTCGGAATGATGGACGTTGCAGATACCACACTCTAGAGGACGTTGGACGTTATGCCTATACCTACTTATACGTTCCTAGGTTGTCCTTATATTGCATTCACTTAAGTGGTTAGCACACCCCCTCTTTACTTTTATTTCAGTACTATATCCAGCATGCATATTGTATCTTGTTACGTCCCTCTGAGGACCTGGTTATCTTCCAGATCTGGACGAGGCCTATTATTCCACAGTTTACGGCCCAGGTGTGGTGACGAGGTTTGCTCTTGACGAGGAGCTGGAGGTACTTCCATCAGAGTACCCCTGATCAGATTGGTAGGCCTTCCGCCTATGACTGGAGCTCCTTACCTAGTTAGACGTTGTTCCAGTCACTTTCCTTATCAGTACTTTATTTCAGACTATCAGCACATTTGGTAGTGGGTTTGTTCCCACCAGACATATTTCAGTTGTATTATGTCATTCGACTATGTCCTTATATTCCAGTCTTTCATTTCAGTATTTTACTTGTTGTTTGTGGATAAGATTAGACACTGCCTATTGATATATTAGACTTGTTAGATTTAGGACAGCGTAGCACACTTTGCCAGGATCCATTAAATTGGGATATCCTCGAAGACGTGTCAGCTGGCCAATGCCACGTGGCCTAGTTCCATAATATTTTGGGACTGGGGCGTGACAATTACATTGAGATAATATAAACATGGACATATTAATTACTTATCCCTCTAGCTTCCCCACTTCATCCTTGTCGCAATTGAGTAATATATACAACTGAGCAGCCTTAGCTCGTCGCCATTCAAATATCTCTTCTTTATTTTCCCCGAAGGCTTCCCGGACGCATTGAATACTTTGAGTATTGCATCATTAGATTCCCGATATTCGTCGTTGTTTCTCGGAGCTCTCGTTCTATTAGTAGCAACATGAGGTTTAAAATACGTCGAGCAAAAGTTTGTAATCTTCTCGAGAACATAAGCTTCACAAATAGAGACCTCAACCCGTGCCTTATTTTTCACCTTTCTCTTTAGGTGATTCATATGTCGCTCGAAGGGGTACATCCACTGATAACCGACAGGACCACCAATACGTGCCTCATAGGAAAGATTAATTGGCAAATGCTCCATAGAGTCCAAGAATCCAGGAGAAAACACCTTCTCGAGCTTACATAGTATTACCGCAATGTCCTTCTCTTGCTTTTCTAGACGATCGACGAGCAACTTAGTAAAACAAAGATCTCTGAAGAATATGATGAGCTCTATCAATGGATCCTAAATGACCTGCGGTAAGAATTCCTAAAATGCAATCAAAATTAACCTCTCCATGAATACGTGACAATCATGGATCTTCATACCTGCCAGTTTGTTCTCCTTGAGGTCGACACATCTTCTCAAGTTTGACACGTACCCGTCTGGAAACTTTAGACCCTGAATCCACCTATAAAGTCTCGCTTTATCCTCTTTCTCTAGTGAGAAAACTGACTTAGGCTGCTTTAACTTTCTATTCCCCTCCTCTATCAAATGCAACGCAGGACGTCTATATATTTCTTCTAAGTCCAACCTGGCCTACGGATTGTCTTTCTTCTTCCCCTTTACCTCTATTACAGTATTAATTATGTTATCAAACATATTTTTCTTGATATGCATGACATCAAGGTTATGTCTTATCAGATTGGTGCTCCAATATGGCAGATCCTAGAATATACTCCTCTTCGTCCAGTTATGGGTGCGACCAGATCCGTCAAACTTGTACCCCTTAGCAGGCTCTTCGATATCACTTGATAAATCTTTTACCTCTTCCCATATCGTGTATCTGGGCCACCTTGGTGGTGGATTGGCCTTCTCCATAACGCCCGCACGAAAAGAATTCCTATTCCTCCGGTACGGATGATCCTTCGACAGAAATTGTCGATGACAATTGAAGAGGCACGGTTTACCTCAGTGTTTCAAACAAAAAGCCTTAGTACGGTCCATGCAATACGGACAAGAGAGACGATCATGAGTGCTCTATCCCGATAATATTCTATAGGCTGAAAAGTCGTTGATGGTCCACATAAGTGGTGCCCTCATCTGAAAATTCTTCTTTCTAGAAATATCATACGTGTTGGCACCTACTTTCCACAACTGATTCAACTCATCTATCAAAGGCTGTAAATACACATCAATGTTCCTCTTCGGATTGTTCGGACCCGAGATAATAACGGTTAGGAATATATACGGAGTCTTTATGCACATCCAAGGTGGTAGATTGTACGGAGTGACGATCATAGGCCAACATGAATACTGGAAGCATGAAAGTCCGAATAGGGTAAAATCATCAGAGGAGAGCCCCAATCTGACATTACGCGAATCTGAAGCAAAATCTGGATACTCTCGATTAAAGTGCTTACATGCTTCTCCATCGGATGGATGATCCAATACTCCTTTAATCTGTTTCCGTCTGTGCCAACTCATATTTTTTGCAGTCTCCTTAACCATAAACAACATCTGCAACCGCGGCGTCAAAGGCAAGTAGTGCATCGAATCAGTAGGCTTCCTTGCACCGACAGACTTTCCTCTACCAGTGGCCTTGTAGCGATCAGCACCACAGAATTTGCACTCATCTTCATCCTTGTCATCTTTGTATTACAACATACACCCGTTGTGACATGTATCAATTTTTTCGTATCCCATCCAGAGCGATCTCACCATCCTCTTAGATCGGTAGAAGTCTTTAGGCAACTTTGCACCCTCGGGCAAGATCTCCATAATCAAATTGATCAGTCGGTTATAGCATTCTTGCGACATATTAAAATCGGACTTGATGCTCAACATTCTTGTAACCACCTCCAACGGTGAATAATACTCACAACCAGTATATAATAGAGTTATTGCATTCTCCAGCAACTCCATAAACTTTACAGCATCGACATTCGGTGCCTCCTCAGCTGCATTATGATTGTCCGAATTAAAACTAGGCCCCGCCGCATCAAAAACCATGTTCATCCACCCGTCATCATAAGTAGCGTGGACGTGGACATCCATATATGGCTCCACATAAGGCTCCGACTCTGATGCTAGAGACATAAGTTCTCCGTGCGCGGTCCACTGATAGTAATTCAGCATGAAGTCCTTCGAGTACAAATGATATATGACTTCCACTTCTGGATGATATTTTAAGTTGTGACATCTCACACACGGACACTTAATTTTGGTACCGTCATTGTACTGAGGGAACGCCTTGGCGAACTGCAGGAACTGTTGTACACCCTCAATGAATTCATCCCGCACACCACACATGTCATCAAGATGACGGTTGTACATCCATGAACGATGACACAGATAGTAATTCATATCTATTTCTAGATACTTCTGCAAAAATGACAGTATGTGTCCTATAAATCGTTAAATATAGTGTAATTCTCTGGAGGAAGGTAAGAACTGCTCTAACTTGATACACAATGCCCTATGTATGTATGTGTGTGCATATGGTTGTTTGAGTGATTGAGTGAGCTCGGGTCATTATGGAGAGCAGTTCATGGTTTTTAGTGTGCATCATTTGGCAGTGATCAACTGAAGGGAGAGCAGTTGCATCGTTTGGATAAGAGTTCTAGAAGAAGCCAATACCGTATCATGTCTTAACTTTGAAGAGTTATTCCCGTGTTCGTGTATACGACTCTTCTTCAGTCGAGATCTGCATCGTATTATATATGATACAGATACACAAGGTTGCGTCTAAACTCAGACAGCTAACTAGAAGAGAGATAGGGTTAGGGTCTGTGTCATATTTTGTGTCATGTCAGTATATGATATGGTCCTCTTTGTAGGAGTCCAGGTGAGGAAGGAGAAACATATGAATTAGACATAGAAATAAAGAAATTCAGTAATAGAAGAAGAAAGAGTTAGGGATTTGGAAATTCTAGGATTTTTATTAGAGTTGTAAGGAAGAAGAAGAATAAGAAGTTACAGATCTAAAGTAATTTGAAACTAAGAAAGCAACAATACATCCATCCCCTCTATTCTCCCTCCTTCTCTTATTTATACTGAACTTATTACATGTATTAGCAGCTAATCTTAATTTGCTAACTGTACTAATTTGATGACTGTGCAGTGGAGCTGAGCTGGCTTATTGTAGGTGACTGGACAAGAGAGCTTATTCTCACTCTGAAATACTGAGTGCTGAGATCTACACTGCAAGATATGCAAGCTCTGATACTCGGTCATAGCTGAGCTCTAACATTGAGTTCCTACACTGATACTACTGTGCTCACTGAACTAGAAATGGGGTCACATCAGTGTATGTGTCTGTATCGTATCCCATGTCATGTTTATGTCTATGTCATGTCTTGTCTATGTTTGTGTGTGTCTGTGTATCCGTGTCAGTATCAGGGTTAGTGTTCGTATGTGTTAGTGTGTCCGCGTGCGTGTGTGAGTGTATTTTTGAGTTAGAGTTAGGGTTAGTGTGTGTCATGTCATGTCATATTGTGTCATGTAAGAGAGAGAGAGAGAGAGAAAGAGACAGAGAGAGACAGAGAAAGGAGACAGAGAGATCTCACCGAGTGAGGAGGAGGGAAGATGGAGAGAGGAGCCGCCAGAGGGAGGAGGACGCCGGAGGGAGGAAGGGAGTCGGAGGAAGGAGGAGACGCCGGAGGGAGGAGGGGACGCCAACCGGAGGGGGGTCGACGAGGTGGGGCGCCGGGAGGGAGAAGGGGACGCCGGAGGAAGGAGGGGAGCAGGACACGACGGAGGGGGGGTTTAAAAATTTGGGAGAGAGAGATCAAAGAAAATGGGGGGAAAAGGAATTCATCAACCCTAAATGAAATAATTTAGCGACGTTTAGCGATGCTAACTAATGACGTCGCTAATATAAATATTTAACGACGTTATAGACGTCGCTAAATACATCGCTAAATATTTAATAGATTAATGTCGCTAAATACGTCGCTAAACGTCACTAATTATATAAATCAGCGACATTTAGCGACCTTAAATAAACTTATAGTGAATATTCTTTTAAAAAACTGAATTACAGTTGCTAAACATCGCTTTATGTCGCCAAACAGCGACTTATAGCGACGTTATTCTTTGGAGTCGCTGATATCTTTAATATTAGCGACGTTTTTACTTTGACGTCGCTAAAAATGTCGCTAATCCCGCAATTTTTAGTAATGTCATGAAGAAGGGAGTCTCCTTTGTATGGAACAAAGAATGCCAGTGCGCCTTCATTGACATCAAGGAGTATCTCATTAACCCCCAGTATTGGTAGCCCCATTGTGGGAAGATACTTCTTTCTATATGTACGGGCAATAGATTACTCCCTTGGATCTCTACTATCCCAGAAAAGTGATGCAGGTTACGAACAAGCCATCTACTACCTCAGTAGAATAATGGAAGGCACAGAGCATAACTATAACCCCATTGAGAAGGAGTATCTTGCTCTAGTCTTTGCCATTCAAAAGACTTGGAATTACGTGGCAGGATAAACCATCAATGTGATCTCGCGAGTTAATCCTCTCAAAATCCTTATGACTAAACCCAAAGCGCTCTACTCTTGCCTAGCCACAAGGATAATACTGATGTTGCCATACGACATGGTATTTGTCCCACAAATGGTTGTTTAAGGGCAAGCGTTGGAAGATTTCCTGGCATCCCACCCTGTACTGGAAACCTCGAAGCTCTACGAGGATACCCAGATGAAGTAGCGGACTCAAAAATGATCTCAAGTGCAGAAGCCGTTTGGCGAATATGTTCTTCGACGGTGCTTCAAGAACAGGGCCCAAAAGCGATCATGTCGCTGGCATCGGTATAGTACTTATTTTCCAACACGATATGGTCATAAACCACACTAACACTCTCACAGTGTCATGCTCCAACAATGTGGCAGAGTATAATGCCCTCGTCATTGGGCTCCAACTCACGAAACAAGTGGGAGTACACTATCTGGAAGCCTAAGACAATTCTAAGCTGATAGTCAGTCAGGTCCAGGAAGAATATGAGGTCCGTCATGAGGACATGATTCCCTACCACCAAGTCGAGGGGTTCTTCATAGAGCACGTCCTCAGCTGCAAAATATTGAGTCTGATGCCCTGGCTGGCCTCACTGTCCCTCTAGCATTCCTAGTCAAAATCCTTCAGCTAATCACAATGGTCGGTCAAGAGCTGGTATACCCAAAAACTAATCTCTATATGTGCCTGAGCTACTTAGTAGAGACAAACACCGACTCCCAAGACTGGAGAGTCCCATTTATCTACTATGCACTCTATAGAATTCTCTCCGAGAACCCAAAGGACGCCACTTCCATCAGAAGATGTTCCCTCTGGTTCTATTATGATACGACTACCAAAATATTGTATCGTCATTCCTACGACGGTCTTATGCTACGATGCCTATCGAATGAAGAAGCAAAGCAGCTCTCTGTGAGGCTCAAGAAGGGATTTGTGGTGCCCATCAACCCAGACACAAGCTACAGGACCATCTTCGGAGAATAGGTTACTATTGGCCGACAATGGTAGCGGATGCTGTTGACTATGCGATAAAGTGCTAAGTGTGCCAAATCTACGCAGATTTTATCCACCTGCCCTCAGAATTCCTACACCCAATGGTAGCATCTTGGCCATTTGAAGCATAGGGACATTATCGGGACAATTAGTCCACCTTTTTCTAAATGATATCAGTTTATCTTGGCTATCATCGACTACTTCTCCAAATGGGTGAAAGCTATTCCACTCGCCGAAGTCAAGACCTCAAACTTGATCAACTTTGTCAAGCATCACGTCATATACCGCTTTGGCTTGCCACGGAGGATCATCTACGATAATGGTTCATAGTTTATAAGTCATGCTTTTTATCGATTTTATGACAAAAACCGAATCCAGAATGTAGCCTCTACTGCCTATAACTCATCAGCAAATGGTCTGGCAGAAGCATATCTATTATAAAGCTACTCAAGAAGTTTGTGTTATCCAATAAGCGCGACTGGAATGAGAAGCTGGGTGAATATCTCTGGGCCTATCGCACAACGACCTGGACACCTACTGGAAGCACGCCATTCTCCTTAGTCTATGAGAGCGAAGCGATCATCCCACTCGAGATCCAAATTCCCTCGCTCTGAGTGGCCCTCTCCAACCAGTTAACCGTTGACGACAATTACCATCGATGGCTACAAGAGTTAGAAGCGCTCGACGAGAAATGCCTTTTAGCTCAACTGCGAATTAAGTTGTACCAAGCACGCCTCTCAGGAGCCTTCAATAAACGGGTCAAGAAGAGGACTTACCAAGTGGGAGTCCTCATCTTGATAGTACGAAGACCGATGGTTATGACCCATAAGACGGCTGGTAAATTCTAACCTAAATGGAAGGGCCCGTTTATTGTGGAGTCTGTGTTCTCTAACAGTGCCTATCGGCTCCTAAAACCTAATGGAGACTTACTCATGATGCCTATCAATGATAAGTTCCTCAAAAAGTACTATATCTAAGCTAGACTTGTAATCCCCTTACTATTAGCTGGACAACCAAAATTTATACTGTACATCCTGTAAACCCCCTCACCCAAAATTAGGCCTAATTTGCTTAGATAGTGAAATTAGGACTAGTTTGAACCAATTATAATTTAGAACACGGCATTTGATTTAACTATACATTATTTTATCGCTTAGCACACCTTACCGTTGCTTCGATAATTGGAGTAGTACACTAGCCGTTGCCCATCTACAAATTTTATAACCTTGTCCTAGACGTGCCCGCCTACTATTCTGACCCTTGTGTAACTTATAATATTGCTCTATTGTGCTACATTTTAGTCGCACAATAAACGTAGCGGATGTTATTTCTGAATTCTAAATAAATCCCAACTCAGTACCCTTGTGCGTTCCAATCGAAATTTGGAAACACAACCGTAACCGTTTTGTGCAACCCAGATTTTATTAATAGTCTACACTGTACCCTCTACGCCCCTGACACTTGTGGCCCGCCTAAATTTAATCCCATGTACTCCTAATTAATTTCAGAACATCATGCGCGTTCGATTTAATTAATTAAATCTAATTTCCGCCTTTGTGCAATTTTCCAATTGTTGGGGGGCTTTTATGCAAAAAATGTATTGAGGTGTCCCCACCATTGGACAATGCGTGAAGAAACTCAATTTTTCCTTCACGTAGATTTTTTTGTAATTTTCGGGATGTACAACGCGTGCACATCGCCCTCGTATATTTTTAACCCCATCCTTGTATTTTAACCATGTAATTTATAGTCCCAACACCCCATGGCAAGCCCAAAGCCCAACCCAAGAGGGGTTGACCAGTCAAACCTATTTTAGGTCAACACCAAGATCACATATAAATACCCTTTTCCTATTCTTTTCTCCAAAACCCAAAAATCAACCCATTCCTAGCCGACCATGCCCATCTTTCCTCCTGTTCACCTCATTCCCCACTTCACCCGCCGGAGCCATCTCTTCCCCGTCGCCGGAGTAGATTGAACAAGTCGCTGCTCAAAGGCCAGAACCACCTCTCCCTCTCTTCTTCTCCTCGCCAACTCGCCTGAGCGGATCCCCAACCTCGACCAGCTGCACTGCACACCCGCAGCACCGTCTGCTCATCGTCGACTCCACGCGATGACCCTCCTTCCCCTCGTCAAGTCCTTCCCACCGGAGCTGCTCGCAGCCCGATCTCCGGAGCAGTCGACCGGACCCCTCATCAACCTCTCCTTGACTGCCTACGCCGGAGGCAACCACCACCAGCATCACCATCGACCTCTCCCTGCACTTCTTCTTATCCGGGAAATTACTCACCACCACCACAGCCTGCTGAACCCGCCATGCTCCTCCCATCTCGACGACCTCTCCTCCTTCCGTCCTTTCTCCGGTGACCTCACCCTCGCTGTCATCCTCCTCGACACGGCCCCTGAACCGCACTGTACAACCGCCTCTCCCCGTCTGTCATGCCCCAGTCCCAAAATACGTAGGACTAGGAATACGTAAGCATGCCAGCCGCATGGATATGGCAACTCCAATATATGGAAACCAAAATCCACACGTACGCTGTAATATGAAAATTAATCCACAAGTGGTATAAACATATGTCACAAGTCATAGGGTACAATCTAAATCTCATCCACAGAAAATCAATATAAATAAATAACCAGCATCTATATAACTAGATCTCAATATAAGTATCTTAAGGATGATAGTTGGATGGAAACAAATCCACTACCAACTCGAATATATAAGAGCAATACAATCTAAGTACACCACAATAAACACAATATAAGAATACCAGCTATCAATCACGGCTCGAAGAGAAGACATCCTCGAAGCATCTATAACCATCCAAATCTGTGCTCCTGCAAATACTCAAGAACAGGTACACCTGGCAGCGGACCAGGTCCTCAGAGGGATATAACAAGATACTTAAACACATGCCAATAAAGTACTAAAATAAATATCTAATGGGGTCGCCTAACCATCTAAGTGAATGCAGTTAAGAACAACTTTCCCCACAAGTGAGCTATCTGGCTGAAAACTGGGATTTGGCATGGTTCTCTATTGGAGATCCAGGGGCCTACAAAGGCACGACGACTTTCGAACGCTGGAGGCCCGCCTGATAATAATATAATATATAGTGGTACTCACCGCCCGTATCTCCAGCGGAGAATCCGACCGCACAATAGAAAAAGTGCAAAGGAGCTCAAATGCGGTACTTGTTGTTCTTCCCACCCCATGCTCTAAGCATGTCACATCCATGACATAATTTGGTTCATAGCCTATTCTTAGTACCCTGGCTCAATCCTGCAACCAAATAAGGACAAGGATGGGACCACCGTACTACAATAGGCTATGCCCCTAGACCTCTAATAACTGCTAAGTCTACTAGCATGCAAAGTTTCTAACAGCAGTTATTCCTAATGCACGTCCCACACGTACCGATGATCAGTCAATACGTGCGTCCTTGATCTATATGAGACTCACAACTCGTATAAAAATATGTGTCACAGTCAAATAAAACCTAATGGTGCTACATGATAATGGGGTAGTCTCATAAACAAGGTCAATGCAATTACGTAAATAAAAACATACCGCGATGACACCGTCGCACATATTTTATATAACAGTTAAAATATATGAACTAAAGACAGAAAATAAAGATGCATGCAACATATGGAATATAAATAACAGTACAATGGCAAGGTATACTTGCTTGGCAAGAAAGCTGCGATGTACCAATAACTTGCTCCAGAAGTCGCGCAGAACAAATCCAATATCCTATGTACATATGATATAATACAATAAAATCATTAGTCATTACACTAGCACACACAACCATATTTATACTGGTCTCAGGGGTATACTAGGGGTGGCACTAGTCATCTAACACAGTCAATTGCGCAACTACTTACGCGGGTGTCCTATATTAAATATTGTAGCACAGTCAGTCAGTCAAAATAACATGTATCTAGGCCCGTACATAATTGTACACAAGACAGTCATCTAGCATGTTCTTAGGGTCAACATGGTCAAGGTAACCATGGGATAATCCACAGTGTCCTAGGGTCGTACAATATAAATACACATATAGTCATAAGCATAAGGAACACGAGCACAAGATCAAAACTACTTGGCAATATGGGAAACAGCATATGTCATGAAGTTTGAGTTCTCATAATGCTAACCATGTAACGAATATGTCAAGGGTCAAATATACCATAACTAGTCATGCGAAAATAGTGACTAACAATATTGGAAACAAACAATAATTGTACTCGTCTTAGCCTTTTGAATGAATGCCTAATCCAAACACTCTTGCTACTATCCCAAATCTATGATGATCCGAGGCCTACCAAGATTTAATTTAGATAAAACATAATTAAATTACAGTTAGAAAGTCACGTACTATTTACTCTTATCTTATTTTTTATCTTATTACAAACTTTCTTTTACTCCTTTAAGTAATTCGTTTAAAGATTATCGAATATAATTAATAATATGTTATTTATATATAACTAAGTATAATTTGTTTAATGGTTAGATTTCATGGAAATCAATAGTGCAGCTTAATACATAACCATTTCTTTATACTCAGTGCTTTATTTCTCCTACTCTCAGAGCTCTTGTTTAGTTGAGTTAGAATCAATTTCATGTACTGAAATTTAGCATATGGTAAAAGAACCTTACCGAGATCAAACTAGAAGAAGTGGATTCGAAAACAATATGGCGGGGAAAGAGGCACTGGTTCCTCAAAGTTGAGTCCGCGACTAGAAATATTCTGCGCTCGTCACGTCGGAATCAAGAAGACGATGAAGAATTGATGAGAACGAACCATCAGGTCTGGGCGAGGGTCAACGATGGTCCTGGATCGAGTTCGTCTGTGTTAGTCGTACGCGGAGGGCGAACGGCCAATGTCATCGACTCGTCGTTGCATCTGCAACTGAGCCGATCGACAGCACCGTCGATCTCGCGGTCAACTCCGGGGACGTCAGTGCGAGATCTAGCAAGCGACCCAGCACGCCGGGATCAGGAAGACGATGAAGAATTGATGAGAACGTACCATCGGGTCTGGGCGAGGGTCAACGATGGTCCTGGATCGAGTTCGTCTGTGTTAGTCGTACGCGGAGGGCGAACGGCCAATGTCATCGACTCGTCGTTGCATCTGCAACTGAGCCGATCGACAGCACCGTCGATCTCGCGGTCGACTCCGGGGACGTCAGCGCGCTTGTAGTGGATGCACGATCGGTGATGGGCACTCTGATGTTTATGCTTCAGCCGGTGGGGTAGCTTGGGCCCAGGTGGCTGATCCCGGCGTGCTGGGTCGCTTGCTGGCGTTTGGCATGCCGGAGTGCATCGAGTGATGGCCGGCAAGGGCGCTCGAAGGGAAGCAGAGGGAGGGGTGAACAGTGCAGCGGGTCGGTTCGCCAAGTGTTGTGATGACCGGGAAAGAGGGTGATGTCGAGGACAGGAATGAGAGTGGTGTGGTCTGGAGGAGGGTGGCTCCGCCGCTGGTGGATGCAGCGAAGGTCGGATCTATGACTCTGGTCGGCATGCGCGTGATGCAAAAATAGAGACGATCAAAGGCCAACAGAAGGGGTTGCACAGGAGGTAGGAGAGGTTTGTATAGGGGAGGCGGCTCGTCGATGAGGTGGCTCGGCGTTCCGGTCTCCGGCGTGGTGCAGAGGCGGGGAAACTGACCGGAGGGAGATCGGAGGAGAAGAACAGGATTGATGGGGAGATGGATGAAGGGGGAGACGAGGTCGACGGGGTCCTCCGGTGGTGAAGAGAGGGAGCCGGGCTGCTGCACGGTCGGCCAGCTGCTGCTCGACTTCGGCGAGTCGAGCCGAGTCGAGCAGGGAGGAGTTGTCAACACGGTGGAGTAGATGGCTGGGTGGTTCAGGGATCCGGCCGGGAAGTGGGAAGGAAGTCGAGGAAGGAGGTGTAGGCATTGGGAAGGGGAGGTGGCTCGTCGGGCTCCGGCGAGCTATTCCGGCCCCGGCGTCGAGAAGAGGAGAAAGAAGAAGAAGAAGAAGAAGAAGAAGAAGAAGAAGAAGAAGAACAGGAAGAGGAGAAGAGGTCGGCTAGGAGGCGTGGTACAGGCGAGTCTCGGTTGATACTCCGGCGAGACTCCGGTGGAAGGTGGCGGCCAACACAGAGAGGGGGAAGATGATGATGAATAGGAAGTTGGGTGAAGATCGGCTGGGTTAATTCCTAGGGTTGGGTTTTGATGTAAAATAAAAATAAAGAAAAGGGAATGAAGAGATGTTTATATACATGTGGTGGGTGTTTGACCTAAAGCTTGGTTTGACTTGGTCAACATCTCTAGGAATTGGGCCTTGGGCTCACATGGGAATGTTGGAAAGCCATAACTTACATGGTTAAAATACAAGGATGGATTTTAAATGAGGGATCGATGCTGTGCGTTTGCACATGCCGATAAATTACAGAAAAATTTATGTGAAGGGAAAAATAGTTTCTTTATGAATTGTCCAATGGTGGAGACACCTCAATGCATTTTTGCATAAAAGTCCCCCAACAATTAGAAAATTGCACAAAGGCGGAAAATTGGATTTAATTAATTAAATCGATGCGCACGATATTCTAGAATTAATTAGGAGTACATGAGATTAAATTTAGGCGGCCATAATTGTCAGGGGCGTAGACGGGACAGTGTAGAATATTAATAAAATTCGGTTTGCACAAAACGGTCAAGATTGTGTCCCCAATTTCGATTGGGACGCACAAGGGTACAAAATTAGAATTTATATCGAATTAAGAAATAACGTCCGCGATGTTTATTGTGCGACTAAAATGTAGCACAAGAAAGCAATGTACAAAGGTCAGAATAGTAGGTGGACATGTCTAGGATAAGATCGTGAAGTTTGTAGACAGGCAATGGCTAGTGAGGTACTCCAATTATCGAAGCAACGGTAAGATACGCTACACGATATTTAATTATTGCATAATTAAATAAAAGCCGTGTTCTAATTCTAGTTGGTTTAATCTAGCCCTAGTATCACTATCTAAGCAAATTAGGCCTAAATTTGGGTGAGGGGGTTTACACCGTCGACCGGATCACGACCTCGCTGTCGACTTCCTCCCTCGATGACCCAGACCCCGGTCATCGTCCCTGACTCGCCAGAGCACGACCACCCTGCCCCCTGATTCCCTCTTCCTCGCCTGAACTTCCCCAGCAGCGCCGGCAGCCCCAACACCACCACCACCATTGCCATCTTCCTCCCTCCGATTCACCTGAGTCCCTCTTCCTCCTCGGCCCCATGTTCACCACTCGACCACCACTACCCACCATTCCCTGCTCCTCCTCCTGCTCCATGTCCTCCTTGTCAGAATCCCCTCGACGCACAACTCGACCACCACTACCCACCATTCCCTGTCAGCCTCCATCATTCCCTGTCCTCCTTGCCGGACCTCCCCTCGCCTGGCCGGAACAGTAGCCCATCAACACCACCATCAACCCTAACACCATCACCATTAGTATCATCATCTCACCATCACCATAATCCTCATAATTATCATCATCCTCGTCGACGTGGTCACCAACAACGTCGTCATCCCCTCATCGTCATCCCCTCATCAACACCCCATCATCATCATCGCATCGTCGTTATCTCTTCGTCGTCATTTCCAGCAACTCACCATCGTCAAACACCATCGCCCTCGTCATTATCATCAGCATCACTTCATCGTCATCTCAGCATCATCATCATCTGCACCATTCATTTATCATCATCATCGTCTCATAATCTTCATTACCATCCAATCATCAAAATCATCATATCAACATCATCTACACCATTAAACCATCATCCTATCATCATCATCACCTCATCGTCACCCCACCATTCATTTATCATCATCATCACTGCCATCCTCACCATCATCGTCGTTATAGTCGTCAACCTCACCATCGTACCCGTGCACGTACTCCAAGGTATGAACCTGTCTGTCTTCTCCTTTTAATGTATGTTCGTGTGTGCGCCAATAGGACATTAGTATTTCTGTACCACAGTTAGCAGATAGCAGACCTTGAGACGGTAAACCCAACTCGCGTTCGTACACGTACACGTACGCGTACCCGAACATTATTCAATCTAGTATATATATATTAAGTTAATAATTAGCATATTATTAATTGGTATATATTTATGTACATATTTAATATGTATATGTATTCCAATAGTTTTGTAAATAAATTATTAGTTATATATTATATAATTATATGGATGTATAAATGTATTGTAATTAATTAAATGCTAATTTATAATTATGACTATATATATTTAGACCGTACGACCCTAGGACACCGTGGACTGTCCCGTACTTACCTTGACCATGTTGACCCTAAGAACTTGTGAATTGCCTGCCTTGCGTACATTAACGCACTGGCTTAGACACCTGTCAGCTGACTGTCTGATTGTGTACCACACTTGAAGATGTGACCCTGCATAGTCTAACGCATAATTGACCGTGTTAGATGACTAGTGTTACCCCTAGTGTACCCCTTGAGTCCAGTGTAAATATTGTTGTGTATGTACTAGTGTAATGACTAATGACTTTATTGCATTATATTATATGTACATAGGATGTTGGATTTATTCTGCGCGACTTCTGGAGTAGGTAATTGGTACATCGCAGCTTTCTTGTCAGGCAAGTATACCTTGCCATTGTACTATTATCTATATTCCATATGTTGCATGCAACTTTATTTTCTGTCCTTAGTTCATATATTTTAACTGTTATATAAATTGCGCACGACGGTGTCGTCGCAATATATTTTTATTTATGTATTTGCATTGCCCTTGTTTATGAGACTACCCCATTATCATGTAGCATTATTAGGTTCATTGGCCGTGACATAATTATCACAAGAGTTGTGAGTCTCATGTAGATCACGGACTTACGTGCAGGGTTTGGTCTCCTGTACGTGTGGGCCGTACGTTAGGAATAACTGCTGTTAGAAACTTTGCATGCTAGTAGACTTAGCAGTTATTAGAGGTCTAGGGACATAGCCTATTGTAGTACGGTGGTCCCATCCTTGTCCTTGTTTGGTTGCAGGATTGGGCTAGGGTGCTAAGAATAGGCTATGAACCAAATTGTGCCATGGATGTGACATGCTTAGAGCATGGGGTGGGAAGAACAACAAGTACCGCATTTAAGCTCCTTTGCACTTTTTCTATTGTGCGCCCGGATTCTCCGCTGGAGATACGGGTGGTGATGACCACTATATATTATATTATTATCAGGCGGGCCTCCGGCGTTCGAAAGACGACGTACCTTTTTAGGCCCCTGGATCTCCAAAAGAGAACCATGCCAAATCCCAGTGTTCAGCTAGATAGCTCACTTGTGGGGAAAGTTGTTCTTAACTGCATTCACTTAGATGGTTAGGCGACCCCATGGGATATTTATTTTAGTACTTTATTATCATGCTTTATGTATCTTGTTATATCCCTCTGAGGATATGGCCCTTCCAGGTGTATCTGTTCTTGAGTATTCGCAGGAGCGCAAATTCGGATGGTTACCTATATTTCGAGGAGGTCTTCTCTTCGAGCCCGTGGTTGTTAGCTGGTATTCCTATATTGTGTTGTACTTATATTGTATTTACTTTTATATTCGAGTTGGTAGTAGATTTGTTTCCATCCAACTATCATCTTTAGATATTTCTTATTGAGTTCTAGATTCATAGATACTGGTTATCTATTTATATTTGATTGTTGTGGATGAGATTTAGATTATACCCTGTGAATTATGATATATTTTATACCACATGTGGATTTGATATTCATATTACAGCGTACGTATGGATTTGGTTTCCATATATTGGAGTTGCCATATCCATGCGGCTGGCATGCTTACGTGTCCTAGTCCTACGTATTTTTGGGACTGGGGCGTGACATATTTTTGTGGTAGCCCATGCAGGTCGAGAGCATATTGTCTCGGTTACGTTACTATACCGAACAAGCCTGCACCTAGGACTAGAGTATAGGATCTCATCCACAATTGACGATGATTCATTTTCCTCCTATCTGTTCTATTTGAACAATTGTATCCTGCTTGATTCCTGTACTTCCCTAATAGTTCCTTGATTATAGCCTTCTGCTAGAATATAGGAACCCATGTTATTAGGATGATAATTAGAGTAGCACACCTATTAAGATTACAACGAGAATATAGACACACCACTAAGTTTAGAATATCTAGTGAATCCTAGAATTCCTTATCTCTAGAATTGGTTTACCATTACCCCCTGATGTATTATGAGGACCTGTGAGTAGTATAGATACTACTAGAGTTAGCCAGAAGTTTTACCATAATGTTTGACCCTAGTATTGAGGAACCAATAGAGAACCAATATTGAATATTAGGACTGAGCATAACCTTCGCAGTTAGATAAGTATTGGAGAACTATAAATCTAGATTCTTATCTTAAGATAAGCAGACAGTACCTTAGAAAGCCAAGAGTAATGTATAAAATATTTTCCTAACCATACCTCAAACACAGAGACTAGCACCCCACTCCCCTTTAGAAAACCATGATGCTATTCTAGAGCCCTCTATTTTAATTTTTATACCTTGTTCCTCTGCGACCTTAGCGTTCGCTAATTGCGCGACGAATAAATTTTATTCTTCTATTCTTCATCTTTCAACTCGTGCCACTTGACACCTCTGATTATAGACCAAGTGATCGTATTCTATGGTAGGATATATAGTTTGCTAAAGTTATAATTGTGATCTTGAATTTTGAATTGTGTGCCTTGTAGTTAGAACCTGATAGTTGAGTTGTTCAAATAAGATTGTGATGATTACCCCTAGTTGTATATCACAAAATTTGTACCCTCACCTCGATACAAGTTATATTCCCTTCCCTTGAGACTAGTAACCTTTTTATTCTTGCTATTGATACTTGTTCTATAAGCACTATGACTAAGGCTTAAGACGACCATGACCTATGTAATATAAGCAAATACCCTAATAGGTACTAAGACCCCTTTTTGTAGACCTTAACAGGAGCTTCTACGGTATCTTTAAGACAATTACAATAGTAGTTCAATTGTTATAAGTTATGTAGTATACCTCACACCCTAGTATCACATAGTCTTCTGACTCATTATTGAAGTGTAATTGGATGACATTAATTGTATACTAGCATAAGATGACAGTGTGTATTCAGACAATAGAATTTAGAGGTCATTGTCCCCATTTGGTCGACTAGCGACATAGACAAGGAGGTTTCATGATAACTGTAGAGATTGTAGAATTTTTATTATTGTTGCTTATTTTGTTTTTGTTTTTGTGAACTTGAATTAATTTGTACCTCCTTTCATCATCATCTAGCGTACTTATATTATTGTACTACCTTGACTTATGCTGCTATTATAGCCTAATTTTGCAAGCTTACTCTTCTATCGAGCTTGTTCATGATATATGTGTTAGTGGGTTAATACACTAATATATTTCAGAATCAGTATATTAAGGTCTAGCTAACCTTAGTGCGCTTGATTCGCCCTTCATAATACTATGTTACGTGGATTGAGATATGTAGTGATTAGTAGACGAATATACTTACCCTAGACATGTCTGACATATCGTATCGGTTACTTAACTGTACTAATACGAGCATGCGAACGAAGAATTACCAAAATAGGATTTCAATCCACAACTGCTTTGACAATTTCTATTTGAATTCTTTAAACGCCTTGATCCTGATACTTCTATTCTATTACCTCACCCTTGAACTCTTTATTATTGATCTCCGTCTTCCCTTATTTCGGAAAGACGAAACCTCGTGCTTGGTATAAGTTTGATACACAAAGAGTACTAGATATACCCCATAGGCCGATCACATAATTGAGGATTATTCTTTTATAATTAAGGGCATATCATAGATGTTATGTTTGGTGTTAAAAACTTTGAGGATTAAATAACATAATTAAATAATTTAGGGCATAGCCTTCTTAGATGTATAGCCTTAGATGATAGATGGGTAAATTCTAAGTTAGGTAGAAAATGCAATGTTAACTTAAGGAGAATTCTTTAGACTATAATCAAGTGAGGTTAGATAGAGAAACCCTACCCTAGTTTAATTTCGAGGACAAAATTGTTTTAAGTTGGGTAGATTGTAAACCCCCTCACCCAAAATTAGGCCTAATTTGCTAAAATAGTAAAATTAGGGCTAGTTTGAACCAATTAGAATTTAGAACACGGCATTTGATTTAACTATACATTATTTTATCGCTTAGCACACCTTACCGTTGCTTCGATAATTGGAGTAGTACACTAGCCGTTGCCCATCTACAAATTTTACAACCTTGTCCTAGACGTGCTCGCCTACTATTCTGACCCTTGTGTAACTTATAATATTGCTCTCTTTTACTACATTTTAGCCGCACAATAAACGTCGCGAACGTTATTTCAGAATTCTAAATAAATCCCAACTCAGTACCCTTGTGCATTCCAATCGAAATTTGGAAACACAACCTTGACCGTTTTGTGCAACCCGAATTTTATTAATATTCTACACTATAGCCTCTACGCCCCTGATACTTGTGGCCCACTTAAATTTAATCCCATGTACTTCTAATTAATTCCAGAACATCATGCGCGTTCAATTTTATTAATTAAATCTATTTTCCGCCTTTGTGCAATTTTCTAATTGTTGGGGGGCTTTTATGTAAAAATGCATTGAGGTGTCCCCACCATTGGACAATGCGTGAAGAAACTCAATTTTCCCTTCACATGAATTTTTTCGTAATTTTTGGGATGTGCAACGTGCGCACATCGCCCTCGTATATTTTTAACCCCATCCTTGTATTTTAACCATGTAATTTATAGCCCCAACACCCCATGGCAAGCCCAATGCCCAACCCAAGAGGGGTTGACCAGTCAAACCTATTTTAGGTCAACACCAACATCACATATAAATACCCTTTTCCTATTCTTTTCTCCAAAACCCAAAAATTAACCCATCCCTAGCCGACCATGCCCATCCCTCCTCCTGTTCACCTCCTTCCCCACTTCACCCACCGGAGCCATCTCTTCCCCATCACCGGAGTAGACTAAACAAGCCGCTGCTCAAAGGCCAGAACCACCTCTGCCTCTCTTCTCCTCCTCGCCAACTCGCCTGAGCGGATCCCCAACCTCGACTAGCTGCACTACACACCCGCAGCATCGTCTGCTCATCGTCGACTCCACGCGACGACCCTCCTTCCCCTCGTCGAGTCCTTCCCACCGGAGCTGCTCAGTTGTATATCTGGAGCAGTCGATCGGACCCCTCATCAACCTCTCCTCGACCGCCTACGCCGGAGGCAACCACCACCAGCATCACCATCGACCTCTCCCTGCACTTCTTCTTCTCCGGGAAATCACTCACCACCACCACAGCCTGCTGAACCCGCCGTGCTCCTCCCATCTCGACGACCTATCCTCCTTCCCTCCTTCCTCCGGTGACCTCCCCCTCGCTGTCATCCTCCTCGATACGCCCCCTGAACCGCACTGCACAACCGCCTCTCCCCGTCGACCGGATCACGACCTCGCTGTCGACTTCCTCCCTCGATGACCCAGACCCCGGTCATCGTCCCCGACTCGCCAGAGCACGACCACCCTGCCCCCTGATTCCCTCTTCCTCGCCTGAACTTCCCCCGCAGCGCCGGCAGCCCCAACACCACCACCACCATTGCCATCTTTCTCCCTCCGATTCACCTGAGTCCCTCTTCCTCCTCGGCCCCATGTTCACCACTCTACCACCACTGCCCACCATTCCCTGCTCCTCCTCCTGCTCCCTGTCCTCCTTGCTGGAATCCCCTCGACCCACAGTTCGACCACCACTGCCCACCATTCCTTGTCAGCCTCCATTATTCCCTGTCCTCCTTGATGGACCTCCCCTCGCCTGGCCGGAACAGTAGCCCATCAACACCACCATCATCCCTAACACCATCACTATTAGTATCATCCTCTCACCATCACCACAACTCCTCATAATCATCATCATCCTCGTCGACGTTGTCACCAACAACGTCGTCATCCCCTCATCAACACCCCCATCATCATCAACGCATCGTCGTCATCTCTTCGTCGTCATTTCCAATAACTCACCATCGTCAAACACCGTCGCCCTCGTCATCATCATCAGCATTACTTCATCGTCATCTTAGCATCATCATCATCTGCACCATTTATTTATCATCATCATCGTCTCATAATCTTCATCATCATCCAATCATCAAAATCATCACATCAATATCATATTCACCATTAAACCATCATCCCATCATCATCATCACCTCATCGTCACCCCACCATTCATTTATCATTATCATCACTGCCATCCTCTCAATCATCGTCGTTATAGTCGTCAACCTCACTATCGTACCCGTGCACGTACTCCGAGGTATGAACATGTCTGTTTTCTCCTTTTAATGTATGTTCGTGTGTGCGCCAATAGGACATTAGTATTTCTGTACCACAGTTAGAAGATAGCAGACCTTGAGACGGTAAACCCAACTCGCGTTCGTACACGTACACGTACGCGTACCCGAACACTATTCAATCTAGTATATGTATATTAAGTTAATCATTAGCATATTATTAATTGGTATATATTTATGTACATATTTAATATGTACATGTATTCCAATAGTTATATAAATAAATTATTAGTTATATATTATATAATTATATGGATGTATAAATGTATATTATAATTAATTAAATGCTAATTTATAATTATGACTATATATATTTAGACCGTACGACCCTAGGACACCGTGGACTGTCCCGTACTTACCTTGACCATGTTGACCCTAAGAACTTGTGAATTGCCTGCCTTGCGTACATTAACGCACTGGCTTAGACACCTGTCAGCTGACTGTCTGATTGTGTACAATACTTGAAGATGTGACCCTACGTAGTCTAACACATAATTGACCGTGTTAGATGACTAGTGTTACCCCTAGTGTACCCCCTGAGTCCAGTGTAAATATTGTTGTGTATGTACTAGTGTAATGACTAATGACTTTATTGCATTATATTATATGTACATAGGATGTTGGATTTATTCTGCGCGACTTCTGGAGCAGGTTATTGGTACATCGTAGCTTTTTTGCCAGGCAAGTATACCTTGCCATTGTACTGTTATCTATATTCCATATGTTGCATGCATCTTTATTTTCTGTCCTTAGTTCATATATTTTAACTGTTATACAAACTGCGCGCGACGGTGTCGTCGCGATATGTTTTTATTTATGTATTTGCATTAACCTTGTTTATGATACTACCCTATTATCATATAGCATCATTAGGTTCATTGGTCGTGATACAGTTGTTACACGAGTTATGAGTCTCATGTAGATCACGGACTTGCGTGCAGGATTTGGCCTCCTGTACGTGTGGGCCGTGCGTTGGGAATAACTGTTGTTAGAAACTTTGCATGCTAGTAGACTTAGCAGTTATTAGAGGTCTAGGGACATAGCCTATTGTAGTACGGTGGTCCCATCCTTGTCCTTGTTTGGTTGCAGGATTGGGCTAGGGTGCTAAGAATAGGCTATGAACCAAATTGTGTCATGGATGTGACATACTTAGAGCATGGGGTGGGGAGAACAACAAGTACCGCATTTGAGCTCCTTTGTACTTTTTCTATTGTGCGCCCGGATTCTCCGCTGGAGATACGGGTGGTGATGACCACTATATATTATATTATTATCAGGCGGGCCTCCGGCGTTCGAAAGACGACGTACCTTTTTAGGCCCCTGGATCTCCAAAAGAGAACCATGCCAAATCCCAGTGTTCAGCTAGATAGCTCACTTGTGGGGAAAGTTGTTCTTAACTGCATTCACTTAGATGGTTAGGCGACCCCATGGTATATTTATTTCAGTACTTTATTATCATGTTTTTATGTATCTTGTTATATCCCTCTGAGGATATGGCCCTTCCAGGTGTATCTGTTCTTGAGTATTCGCAGGAGCGCAGATTCAGATGGTTACCTATATTTCGAGGAGGTCTTCTCTTCGAGCCCGTGGTTGTTAGCTGGTATTCCTATATTGTGTTCATTGTGTTGTACTTATATTGTATTTACTTTTATATTCGAGTTGGTAGTGGATTTGTTTCCATCCAACTATCATCTTTAGATATTTCTTATTGAGTTCTAGATTCATAGATACTGGTTATCTATTTATATTTGATTATTGTGGATGAGATTTAGATTATACCCTATGAATTATGATACATTTTATACCACATGTGGATTTGATATTCATATTACAGCGTACGTATGGATTTGGTTTCCATATATTGGAGTTGCCATATCCATGCGGCTGGCATGCTTACGTGTCCTAGTCCTACGTATTTTTGGGACTGGGGCGTGACACATCCCTCGTTGTTCATTTCCAGCATGTGTATAAGAATAATACGTACTTTTCTTCCATAAAAGTTTGATAAAAGCCATTGTATGTATGCAGGAATCCTGAATACGCAACAGACAGTGAATCCTCAAAATATCCCCAACGGAGCCACCTTCAGGTCTATCCATATTTTAGGGTAGACCACTAATAATTAATTTCTTTGGGCATTAGTTCACGTCCACATGACCTCTGAACTACTGTCATAACCGATTATCTCCAGCAGGGTTTTCCATATCCATATTACCTCTAAGCAGATCTCTCTGTATGACTATTGAGTGTCACGTCCATAATACCTCTGATATAGGTCACCATCTAACTTATTATTTGTACTTAACTCTAAGTATGACAGAGGTGTTAAGTCCACAAAATCTGCCACGTCCATATCACCTCTGGCAGGGCTTATCTCGAACCTATTACTTGCTCTCAGCTGCGCAAGAGGTAATGAGTCCACAAAATCTATCATGTCCATATCACCTTTGATAAGGTTTTATTTCGAAGTTATTACTTGTACTCCAGTGCACAAGAATTAATATGTCTACTAGAGATCCCCCAGTGGGATGTCCTCAACAAAAGCAAATAGTTCACGTCTATATTACCTCTGAACTATACGTTGCCCATGTTCCACATCTAAAGAAAACATTTATGTCTATATTACCTCTGGCTCATTTTCTTTTCCTTCCACAAAAATACCAGGATCGTACCCAACCTCTCGGTACGACTATCGCTTAGCTCACGTCCGCGTTACCTTTGAGCTACCGTCCTCACATCCTCTCCAATAGAGTTTGTCATATCCTTATTACCTCTGAGCAAACCCTCCTACTTGACTATCTATTATTACATCCATATTACCTCTGTTATTGATCGTCATATAAACTTATCACCCGTACTTAATACTAAGTACGCCAGCGGGGTTAAGTCCATAAAACTTGTCACGTCCATATCACCTCTGGTAGGGTTTATCTGGAATCTATTACCTGCACCCAAGTGCACAAAAGATAATAGGTCCATCGACCAGTGGGATTTCTTTAACAAACTACGGTGTTATGCTATATCTATATTACCTCTAGTACAATATCCAAAGTCCATAACATGTAAAAAGATAAATGAAAAGAGGAAATTCTGGAAAATAAGAGACTTTATTAATATTCAAGATAATTGAGTACATATGACAAAAATCTATTTTTTTTTTAGTATTCAAGGTCATAAGTACATATGATAAAAATCTATTTTTAAGGGTTTCCATGAAGTCTCGCTTACACGAACCTTTTCCATTAGAAATGCCCCTCCTTGCTGTTGTTGCTACCAATACAAGTAGAGCCAGTAGCAAAGCTTAATGCTTTCTGGATCATCCCTCTATAGTGTAAACCTCAGTATATGGAAAAGAACCCATATGGATGGATAGTAAATGAGGAGCAGGAACATGCACTCTACAACCATACGGGAAGACCGAAGACATGAATGACAATTAATCCAAATCCTGTGATTGATGTCGCAGGGCCCCAGCCGGTAACAAATCGCATAAAGGGGAGAAGCGCATCTAATACTTTGCATAAATAGGAAAAGCTCCATGCATGACACAGGATGTTCACCCTCGTCTCCTGGATTAGTTCTTGGCAAAAAAATGCTGCATAAGATTAGCATTCTCTTCGAATGACAGGTTCTATGATATCCTTCCATGATCCATCTTGGGCACCACGAATGATGGTAAAACCTGCATAAAGGGAACACATATCAGTCTCAACGAAGATTACAAAAGTGTACAGTGGTCGCATGCCGCTTCCAGGTTACAGCCATACGCAGGAGGGGACGTCTCAAGATAGCTAAGTCCGTATGCATGAGCAAGAGGATGTCTCATCCATGCGGCTAAGCTACTGATAGGCTTTGCGTGCATGTTGTAGATAAGTTCGCATCCATATGAACTAGCCACATATAGGATCTTTGTGCATGATTGCAGATGATTCCTCATCATGCGGCCAAGCTACAGATAGGCTCTATGTGCATGCTGAAGATAAGTTCACATCCATGCGACCAAGCCATATATAGGCTCTGTGATCATATTACAGATGATTTCTCATCCATGCGACAGAATTTGGTAGTGGGCCTGCGCGTGTTCTAGATAATTTCTCATCCACGCTACGATGTCGTGTACTTGTGTCTATGTGTCCCTACCACCATGACACACCACTACCACCAAAGAGAATGCCAACATCGGGGGGCCACGGATCAACGTCACTCTGGACGAACCTCTCGGCGAGATAGATAGTAGCCCTCGATATCTTCTTTCACAAAAAAAGGGAGAGCCGAGAGACAAAATTTATCCTCCTCCATATCCTGCCTATTTATAGGCTCCTTGGGCGCGTGAGGAGATCAATGTGATAAACCAAGCAATTATAAAGATGAACCTGATACCTCGATTTGTGTGATCCATATTTATCTCCTCGGAAACTTTTATTGACTCAGAGTCCTAAGAAATCTACTCAAGGACCGAACCAAATCCTGCATTAAATAAAGATTTGACAGCTTGGCAAAAACTTCCATCCATGCGGCCCAAGGTTCTCTCTTCCATGTTTCTTATTCAAAGTATTTTAAACTTATCAGTTTAACATTTTTAAGTGGATCTTGTAGAAGCATGGAAAATTTGGATCCATGTGTCCAACAACCATGCGTCCCAAGATTGATTCAGAAGAAATCAAGCCGTATAATGACCATACAGCCAGGAAAAAGCTGCATATATGTGCCCCAACATTGGCCACATAAAGGCCTGACACAAAGATTATGTCTGACATAGAATCCTAAAAAAAATAATTTTCTGAATGCCTCAAAAAATGTGAGCACACTAAGCGACAAGATGCTCTCGTCAGACTAATAATGACTCCTGACAGGCGTGTAGCACCACGTGTACAACACGACAAAGGCTCCATGCATCCCATGTGTCCCAAACGTCATGCGTTCCATGCATCTCTTACCTCATGCGTCCCAGTCTCCATATGTATCATATGTCTCTAGTCCTATGCATTCCAGACTCCATGTGCCCCATGCATCTCTGGCCCCATGCATCCCGGACTCCATGCATCCAATGTGGCAGAGTTCCCTGAGACAAAATCTTTCTGTTTTGATGAGGTAATTTTCTCCAACTAAATGCGGACCACATGTCAAGCTGACCAAGTCACTTAAACAAAAGGCGAGAACTACCCAGATCTTCAGCAACAGCAAATTGCAACAAATATCCACATGACAGCTCGGTCTGGACTAAACTGTATCATGTTAAGGATGTACACGTGACAACCTACCCATGGTATGTGCCTACACACTAGCAAAATAATTCAAATCAGTGACGAATTCAGCAACTCTGGACAATGATGTTGCTAATATTATTGAAATTAGCGGCGTGTTTTAAAAATGTCAAAATACGTAGCTATCAGCAACTTTTTGCGATGTTTCACAACAACCTTTAGTATTATGAAAGATGACATCACCGACAAGGTGCTAAACGTCGCTATATTTTTAATAACAGCAACGATTAGTGATTCCACATCTTATATGTCACAGTATATTAAAAATTTTGTGTCGTTTAGCGACGTCTAGTATTGACATCGCAAAATTACTTAATATAGGGTTTTCCTGGTCGGTTCGACTTTTTATTTCTACCACCCTAAACTTTTCATTTTTCCCCCTCCCTCCCCTCCCCTGGCGACCCACCCTCCCCCGGCGACCCACCGCGCCCCCGGAGACCATGTCTCGCGCCCCCCACCCCAACACAGGCGACCCCTAGACGAGGCCTCTTCGCCTTCGTGACCCCTAGACGTGGCTCCTCCCCCTCCGCGCATTGCTGACCCCCTCTGACGTGGTCCTCCTCCGTCGACCCCTCTCTAAGGCGCTCTTTCTCGCTTCCTTCCCGCTCGGTAAACCCTAACCTAGACCCGAACATAAGTAGGACACACACATACACATACTAGACACAATCAGGACACATTGATACACACATGACACAACCCTAACCTTGACACATGTACCCGAACACATGGACACACACATAAGACACAACCCTACATGATACGATTCGTACCAACAAGGCCAAGATATTAGTTGTTTGATATCTTGGTACCAACATACACAACCCTACATGACACGATTCATACTAACATGGACCCGAACATATGGACACACACACAGGACACATGGACTCTAACTATGATATAGGTTGTTTGATATAAATTTGGGTATGTATTTTAGTCATGATATTATGTTTGGATATAGGTAGTACCTTGTATGTGTGTGTCAAGTGAATGAGAGTCCATGTATTCCTTGTGTGTATGTGTGTGTGTGTGTGTGTGTGTGTGTGTGTGTGTGTGTGTGTGTGTGTGTCAAGTGTATGAGAGTGTCCAAGTGAGAGGTGTGTATGTGTATATGTTTGAGTGTGGGTGTGTATGAGAGTGTCCAAGTGAGAGGTGTGTATGTGTATATGTTTGAGTGTGGGATGAGTGAGCTAGTGAGGATTAATAATCTATATAGATAGATACATATATAAGGGTATAGAAATATATAATTATAGAAGTAGGTATAAATATGTGTTGAGTAGCCTAGAGTGTATGTTGGTACCAAGATACAAGTGTCAAGTATAGTTAGTGTCATGGGTATTTGAAACTGTATCCTAGTGTCAAGATATAAGAGAGTATCAATGTGAGATTGTATACCATTGTATGTGATATCCACATGATACTTATGAACCACGATATGAATACTCACACATCACAACTCGAATACTCATGCATCAATAGGAGTTGTTAATTACTTTGATGAACTTCTGTATCCATCTTTGCATCCATTTGGACAATATACTTGAATAATGTCTACAGAAGTATCTATAAATGGATCTGAATTACTACATGCGTTATCATTCATAGATGTGCAACTGTCATCCTGATGATATGTGTGGTGTGCGGGATGAATTCATATATGGGGTAGAACTGTCCCTGCAATTCGCCAAGGCGTTCCCTCAGTACATGGATGGTACCAAAATTAAGTGTCTGTGTTTGAGATGTCGCAACTTGAAATATCACTCAAAAGTGAATGTGACAAATCATTTATACTTGAGGGATTTTATGTCGAATTACTATCAGTGGACCTCACATGTAGAACTTGTGTCTTTAGCATCGGAGCTGGAGCCTTATGTGGAGCCGTATATGGGTGTCTATGACTACGTTGATTACGACGACGGGTGCGTGAGCATATTTTTTGACGTTGTCAGGCCTAGTTTTGATCCGAACAATTATGATGCAGCTTAGGAGGCACCAAATATTGATGCTGCAAAGTTTATAGAGTTACTTGAGAATGCAAGAACTCCATTATATCATGGTTGTGAGGATCATTCACCGTTGGAGGTGGTTACAAGACTGTTGAGCATCAAGTCCAATTTTAACATGTCGTAAGAATGCTACAACCGACTCATTGAGTTTATTATAGAGATCTTGCCGGCTGGTGCTAAGTTACTTAAAGACTTCTACCGGTCTAATAGGATGGTGAGATCGCTCTGGATGGGATACAAGAAAATTGATGCTTGTCGCAATGGGTGCATGTTGTACTACAAAGACGACAATGATGAAGATATGTGCAGATTTTATGGTGCTGATCGATAGAAAGGCAACTGGTACAGGAAAGTCTGTTGGTACAAGAAATTCGACCAATTCGATGCACTACTTGCCTTTAACGCCATGGTTGCAGAGGTTGTTTATGGTGAAAGAGACTGCCAAAAATATGAATTAGCACAGATTAGAACAAATTGTAGGAGGGTTGGATCACCCATCCGATAGAGAAGCATGGAATCACTTCGATCGAGATTATCCCAATTTTGCTTTGGATTCGCGTAATGTAAGGTTGGGGCTCTCCTCCGACATTTTTAGCCCATTCAAACTTTATGCTCTTAGTATTGGTGTTGGCCTGTGATCGTCACCCCGTACAAACTACCACCTTGGATGTGCATAAAGAATCCGGTTATGTTCTTAACCGTCATTATTACGGGTTCGAACAACCCAAAGAGGAACATCGATGTTTACTTGCAATCGTTGATAGATAAGTTGAATCAGTTGTGGGAAGTAGGTGCCAACACGTACGATATTTCAAAAAGCAAAATTTTTAGATGAAGGCAACACTTATGTAGATCATCAACGACTTTTCGACTTATAGCATGTTATCAGGATGAAGCACTCATGGTCGTCTCTCATGTCCGTATTGTGTGGACTGTACTAAGGCTTTTCGTTTGAAATACGGAGAAAAACTGTGCTTCTTCAATTGTCATCGATAATTTCTGTCGTCGAATTATCCATTTTGGAGGAACATGAATGTATTTCGTGCTGGCATTATGTAGAAGGCAAATCCACCTCCAAGATGGATTCATGCTCTAAAATTTTCAGACTGGTACGTATCAAATCTGAGAAGATACGTTGACCCGAAGGAGAACAAACGAACGGGTATGAAGAGCCACGACTGTCACATATTCATGGAGAGGTTAATTCCAATTGCATTTTGGAAATTCTTACCGCAGGTAGTTTGGGATCCATTGACTGAGCTTAGCATATTCTTCAGGGATCTTTGTTCTACAAAGTTGATCATCGATCGTCTAGAAAAGCAAGAGAAGGACATTGCGATAAAATTGTGCAAGCTTGAAAGAGTGTTCCCTCCTTGATTCTTCGACTCCATGGAGCATTTACTAATTCATCTTTCTTACGAGGTACATGTTGGTGGGCCTGTCGGTTATAGGTGGATGTAGCCGTTCGGGCGTCAACTGAAATACCTAAAGAGAAAGGTAAAAAATAAGGCATGGATCGAGGGTTCTATTTGTGAAGCATATGTTCTTGAGGATATTACAAACTTTTGCTCGATGTATTTCAAGTCGCATATGGCTACTAATAGAACAAGAGTTTCTACAAATGACGATGAATATCATGAATCTATTGATGCAATATTGAAAGTATTCAATGATTTTGGTAAGCCTTCGGGCAAAATAAATAAGAGATATCTAAATGACGACTAGCTAAGGGCTGCTTAGTTGTATATATTACTCAACTGCGACGAGGATGAAGTAGAGAAGCTAGAGGATTAAGTAATTAATACGTCAACATTTAAGTCATCTTAATGTAATATTATACGCTAATATTGTTAGACTAATCGGTGATATTTTATTATTTTTTAGCACATTTAATGATGAGGTGAGGTCGTTGAGACCATACATAACAAAAGAAGAAGTAGAACAGGAAATGAGACTTCATTTCCCTTCTTGGTTGAGTGCATACGTAAGGATTTTTTGTGTATGCACTATGCACAATAATTAATATAATGTTGAACTTATTATTGTTTTTTTGGTATTTAGGTCGATCATCCCCACACAACACTCGAGAATGAGTCTTTTAGATAGCCAAGGGACCAATTTATGACATCAAAATCTGGCCAAGCTACTGTGTGAATGGGTTTAGGTTCAAGTCAACAAAAGTTCCGATAAGAGACAGCTTCTTGAATATCGATTCTACGAAAAATAGTTGTTTGTGTATCAGATCTTTGAGCTACAAATATGTCGATCCAAGCAATGATTTCTATGACGTCTTATGGAAGATTGTAAAGTTGACATATAATTATGGAACAGAGCCGGCTATGATCATGTTATTCAGGTATGATTAGTTTGATCCGATCCAAGATCAAGGTTGAAAAATAGTCAAGCATGATCTTGTGGATATAAACTATCGACGTTGATATCAAGGCTATGAACTATTTGTCCTATCAAGTCAGGTTCAGCTCGTATAATTCACAATTTATCTTAAACGGGAAACAACGAGGTCGGACTGGTGGGCAATATACAAGACGAAAGCTAAAACTAGCTCTGACGTTAACGAAATAGCTTATCAGGAGGATGAGCTACCTATTGTAACAAATATTTTAGATGTGGACTCAACGGAAGTTTTTCATTACACGTCTAATTGTGTGAAAGAGGTAGAATTATCCAAAGAGGAAGACGAAGTAGATGAAAGTGAAGATGAGGAGGAAGAGGAAGAGGAAGAGGAAGAGGAGGACGAGAAAAACGAAGAAGATGAATTTTCAGAAGAGGATTGAAAATAAAATGAAATCCATTTAGAACTCTAGCCATGTACTGTATTTTTAATGTGGAATATAATATCTATTTTAACTATATGGATACATATATTTATATTTATTATCAATTATATTCTTTGTTTCCATCTATCTTAACTGTATGGATAATTTTATTTTTGTTTATTGTGTGATTGTGATCTTTCATATACTTTTGTGATATTTCATACACAGGAAATTCAACGGAGGGTTGCTTCGAGTCTGTCTATTTTTATGAACAGTTATCAATCTGTATATTTATTTTATTATCATATATTATTATCATGTATGACAGGACGACGAGGATCATACAGAGGTAGATCCTATAGACATAGTGCTCCTCCGTTACCGGCTATTGGTTCCGGATTCTCGTCGTGGAGTACTCCAGTATACAGACCAGTCACATCTCCGACTCCGTCGATGGTACATGACAATAATCCTGGGACCAGTAATTCTATGCCTGAGACTACTCCCCCGTCCAGCCCTCCTCCTACTAACGGCACCATAGAGATAGAGGAGCAGTTGAAGGAGGTCGAGCCGACTCCGTCTGCGCATGATCAGAGCGATCCTCCATGCGCACCTCCAGGCGAGACGAGGATGGAGATTTGGTAGGACAGACCTAGCAAGTAAGTTAAATAGTTAACATTTTCCAAATGATTATATCTATATATTCATGAATTTAATTATCATTGTATATATATCGTCCCTCGGCGGGACAGAGAGTACTAGAGCATTTTCTGATCTGAGAAAGAACTATGGTGGACCTTGGATCAACTACTCAGATGCTCCTATAGATATGATGGCATTTTGGTTTGCCCACTTCAAGGTAAAAATATATTTACTGTTAATATCAACAATCATTTATGCATATTATGTAACTCTCTATATTACTTCTTGTAGAAAACCTATTTCTATCTACCATATCGGGCTGAGAAGATCGAGGAACAGTTTTCTGCCATCGTTGCCAAGCTGATCCGTGATACAATCAACGACCAGAAGGCCCGTGATCGCGACGGAGAACCGATCCACGGTTGGATCACTCCTGAGCAGTGGACTGCGATGAAGGCAAGATTCGACGAACCCAAGTACAAGGAATAGCTGGAGAAGGCAAAGGCGGCTAGGTCGAAGGCTGAAAAGTGGTATGGTGGCTCGATTCCCTTGATAAAACATTTTTGTCGTCTGGTATGTATTCTATTGAATATATATTATTTTAATGCAAGTAGGATAAGATGTTTAATTTTAATAACAAGTAGGATAAGATGTTTAACAGGCAAAGGGGTGATGACGCCAACATGGTGACAGTCTTCCTGGCCACCCATCGGAAGGACGAAAAGCTCAATGTTGAGAAGTCCACGCCGACCTATGTACGTTTTACAATCCTGTGTTAGTTTTAATGTAACTTATAAAATATACAAATAGTTATCTATATAGTTAGTAATAAGTAACTTAGACGTTAGCAACCACTTTTCTAGGACGAGTATCTTAAACTAAGTGAGTGGACGACTACTAGTGCACCTGTAGAGGGAGGGGCTGGTACTTCCTCGTAGTCCTCGATAGCTCCGTCGGCGGACGAGCTCTGGATGACCGTCGTTGGTGGTCTTCAAAGGGGTACGTACTACGGTATAGGATCCTATGGCGCCTATGTTGCGACGCAGTCATCCAGTGCCCCCTCTGTCAGTGTACATTCCTCGTAGTCTTCGCAAGAGTCAGCACGAGCCCGGAGAGTGTTGACCGTCAGATTGCTGACGTACGTGACGAGTTACTACGAAGGATTAAGGAACGTCCATAGTCTGTGTCGTAGACTGACGATGCAACGATCATCGCACGTTTTGATTTGTTCGAGCATAGCCTTATGGAGCTCAACTTTAAGCCATATGATAGAGCACAGCCTTGTGGCGCTCAGGACTATGGACCGGACGATAGAGCACAGCTTGGCAACTGGACGCGTATACGGAGCACAGACAGACGGAGCTGGAGGGGTCACATACGACTATGAGCAACTCACTTGCGAGGATCCATGTGGCAGATGATTTATTGAGCCAGTCGGTGGCGGAGAACACTTTGAGGGTGGTATCTGCCATGGAATCATACAATGCTCGACTGCTAGCATTGGATTAGATACGTCCTCCTGGTCCGCCGGCATCGATACCGCCTCCATCACTGCCTCTTTTATCGGCATCAATGACGCTTTTACAGGAGCAGTATGAGTTCCTTTTATTTCAGATGCACGACAGTGTTCCTCCTGATCAGTAGTAGTCCTTGTTTGGACATATTTTAGTATGTTTGTGTGTATTGGCCCATTCTTGGATCTTTGATGTATTTATTTCATAATATTCATTACATTCTGCGACGCATGTGACACTTATTTTAAATTTATTTATCTACTTCTTGGGACATATTTAGTGTAATGTTACTTTGTAGATTTTTTTTTTATGTGAGTTTAGTTTATTATTCATATTAATTGTACACCCAAAATTTTTGGTATTGAGTGTTCCACCGAAATGGTCGGCGAACCCAAGAAATTAAACGGTGGGTTGCTCTGGATCTATTTATATAGACTGTGATTTTATAACTGCAGGTTAAGTTTTGTTAGAAAATATTTTACAAACTATAGCCTATTTTTTTTAATTTAGCGACATTTTGCGACGTTCACTGACGTACTGTTACGTCGCTAAAAAGTATCGAAACATCGCTACCTAGTACCATGGATATCGCTAGCACGTCGCTACACGTCACTAACATGCTGACATGGCAAAACTTGCCATGTCACCATTCTTGTAGCAAAACGTCGCTCATAATGTCGCTAATATAGTGACGTGTTGCGACAAAAGCTTACGTCGCCAATTTAATGAAGATACGTCGTTAACCATCGTATATTCTGCGATGTCTTCTCGTCACAAATATACGTCGCTACAATGACGACTAGCGACGTTTTTATTTTCAGCGTCCATGTAATACGCGACGACGTAGCTAATTAAGTCTCCAAATTATTTTAGCGACGTCAGTTTACATATTAGCGACATTTTTGGACGTCGCTAATATGTGTTATTCTGGTAGTGACAATTGCAACCACATCCTGTCGAAGGAGCCCCCTTATGACCACCAAACTGAAGCACATGCATCACCTATAGCCCATCAACATGATGGCTATAAATAGGAGCAATTTAGATATTCCAAAGGCTGGCGTACTTTTTCTGCTTCAGAGACTATACCCCTCCAAGCGAGCTACGTACGTGCACACAAGATCAAGAGAGAGAGCGAAGAGAAGAAAACAACCCTCATTCACTCGTCGGACCGTCAACTGATTAAGAGAGTCGCTGTAGTACACGATCTCCATCGTCACATTATCCAGATTAAAAATATTGTACTAAATTTTTCTATGTAGGATTTTTTTGTACTTTTTTGTTTGTTATAAACGAAAGTTTTTCCAAACTCACTTCAATGGGAACAACAGGAGTTTGTGATGTGGAGGGGTGAAGCCGATGAGTTGGGGAAGTTCGAGAACCCCCCGGAGATTTCTTAAGGAGTAGTCGAGAGAGGAAAGTTTGGCAGTCGGGTGTTAACCTAAGTGAAGAAGAAGAAGATGAAAAGGAATAGTGGTTTTGGTCTGTTAGCAAATAAGTTTGGGTTAATCCGTTGGGTTGGTTTAACCAACGACTGGGCCAAAGGGTCGGTGGTCACCCCTCTCTGATCAGGAGGGTAGTGGTTTGGCTTAACCGATGGTTCATGGGTCGGTTTTGAATTAACAAGTCGGGTTTGCTATCAATGGGTTTCAGTGGGTTGGCCCATTATGCATTGGGTTGGGCTGGAAGGTTGGGTATTATGGTTTGGGCTGCTCAATCTAATAAGAATACTAGTAATTATAACTAGTGTTGTATATTTAGCAATAGAAATAATACTAGAAAATAATTATTATATTATAAACATTTTAGAAATACTCAAGGTAGAAAGTATTTACTAAAAGAATTATTGTAAGATACTATTTATTTCTATTTTCAAGTACTGGAAATTTATTTAGTGAAGTTTTAGGAAAGATGAGTTTCAAGCTCGGAGATGTTGGTGTTATTGGTCAGCAATACTCCCTAGGTTGAATCGGTCCCAGTGTCCTGGTGACTGTTTGAGGAACTAATTTTTTTTGCACAAGTTGTCTATAACCATGCAATGTCTAAGAAACAAAGTTAATAAATATAGCATGCAAGACCATAGAACTGGATATAGCTACGCAGCATAATTATCATTGTATAGTCTACCTGCCTTGAACCATCGTTCGTAATCCATACTACTAGTTGCAACATTTATAAATGAATATATTCTATCTACAATAGTAATATGATATACATTCATATATGACAAGCAAGCAATATTACCGTCATTCCATGTTTATATGAGACAAGCAGCATATATTCAAGATTACTCTCATTTGTTTGGATTTTTTTTATTAAGGTACTATCGTTGATCGAAGAACGCAACAATAGAGTCATTTAGTTAAGGTGTGAAGACAAGTAAAGAATGATCAAAGTCTCTCATTGTTGAGAATTGCCGAGAGAAAGAGATCTCTAATAATTTGATAAAGCTTCACCTACCCGATGACCTCCATTTGTTGAGGATCAATAACTTCTCTTCTCTTTCTCCTAAAATTTGATATAAATGCGTAAATAGGTGAAGTCAAACAACGAAATCTATTAAAAATATCTATAAAAACACATCTATAAGACTAACAACGAAAGCATCAGCGAAAATGGTAACAAAATCGAATAGTGAAAAGGTCCAAGGAAGTGAATCTTATATAGAGTTCTTATTCAAGACACGATCTACTGCATATGAAACCTGATTCCGAAGAGCTAATCCAAATATTCGAATGGTCTTAATTTATTCTATATCCCGATCAACCGATACAGCCGATAGGTTCTCAAACAAAGTTTCCCTCGAATGGGGATGGAGGGCAATACAACAGACACGAGTTTACATATTTTAGTGTAAATGTTAGAACAATTGTACCGTGGGCAATATTAACCCCAATCTTAATTTTTACTAATCAGGTTAAATTTTATTTATTTTAGATAATTTATGCCATAAGGTAAGGATTATGGACGATTTCAGTTATACATACTTGTGATCTTTTGTGGGACGTGTTTCCAGTAAGCATTTTGTGCCATTGAAGGTCGAATTGGACGTGGAATTCTATGATGAGTTGTGTTAGGTCTATTTTTTCCTTACATTATAAGTTTCTATTTCAAGAGATATAGGGAGACTGCTGAAATTTTGAAAATTTTCTAGATCTACGGTGTGATGTTGTTGAAAATATCTCCTACCTACTGATCCTTGGAGCATACATAGGAGTTGTGGCCCCTTAGCAAGGAACTGTAAGTAAATTATTTTGCAGGCGTAGCAGGCCCCTTGTTGGAAGAGGTAATTGTGTTACAGACTCCTGACCCGAAGGCCTACAAAATCGGTCCAAAGGCCCATCACGTCCTGACCCATAGGCCCGCACATGCACCGCACTTGAACTGCACCTGCGCTACACCCATCACCAACTCACCACTTAATTACCCCAAAGGAAAATTAAATGGCGTTTAGGAGGCTCGAACCCACAACCTCTTGGGTAATGGGTAATATGCATCGGTCTTAACCACTAGGCTAGACGTCATTTTCTATATATATATATATATATATATATATATATATATATATATGTGTGTGTGTGTGTGTGTGTGTGTGTGTGTGTGTGTGTGTGTGTGTTAAAATTTTAATTTTAAACAGGTTTAGTGACATCTAGATGACTACAACGTCTGGCGACGGACTGGCAGCAACCCGTGATGAGTTAGTCTATCTCCAGTTAAAGTATCGAAGACTCAAATGGGCATATCAAAACCATGTAACCGTTAGTTCCGCTGTTCGGCTCGTCACTAATTGTGACACAAGTCCGTCTCCATCTGCCGTCAATTAGCCAAAGGTACCTAAAGTTATTCGTTGCTATATCCGCAGCTAACCGCGACTAATACCAACACATTGCCTATGTATCTTCTTTCCCTTGCTATTTTTGTCGTCAATCCATCCCCAATTCGTCACACTGGCAACTTACTTGGTGTCGGTCGACCAATATTTTTAGTTGTTGGTCCGTCGCTAATTGTTTAGTGACGGATTGTCAATGTTAGAGATGGATTGATCCGTCGCTAAACTATATGATTTGCCTGACCAATAGTTTAAGTAATAGTGTGCGTAGTCCATATGTGTCGAGGAACAACAAGAGGATGTTGAGGAACATCCGTACGTTTGATCACCATATTTCATCCTCGCTAGTCGGTTTGGCCGCACTCGTGGAAATCAGGTCAGAGCATAATCAAGTTGGCGCATATGTTTTAAATGTGTGCTTTGGCACTAGATATGTGTTCATACATTAGGAAAGCCTGATGGAGGCTATAGGCTTAAGGGAGTTTCTGCTGATACGTTAGACTATGGAAAACGTTACTTACACTGAGGACCAAGTGTTCAACAGTACTCTCTCTCTTACAAATTAAGCATGAATTATAATAACGCCACAGTCAATGTAGGGAATACTTGTCCTGTCTTACTCATTTAAATATTCTAAAATTATTTGTTTAATGATATACCACCACCTTCACTTCAACCCTTGATACCTATAATAGTATTAATAATAATATAATTATTGTCCTCATGAGTCTTCTCTCTCCTCTTCCTCTTCCTCTTCCTCTTCCTCCTCCTCCTCTTCATCAACCAATCTTAGCTAAGCCATAGGATACTAAAGCAGAGGAGGGAAGGAGAGGTCTAAAGGAAGGACATGGATGGGGAGAAGGGGAAGGAGTTGGTCGAGATCTGCGAACACGAGGAGAAAAGCAGCGAGAAGAGCGCGGCAAACGACATATCACAGGGTAGAAAAAGGCCACTATCCGCTATCGACCTTAACGAGGACATGGAAGAGCTAGAGGACTGCAACAACAACAACGAGGATGGTGGCGATACCAACGAGAGGCAGGAGGAGGATGACGATGAAGAAGATGACGACGGAGGGAGCATGACCGAGGTGGCAGGAGGAGGGAGCTCGAGCAGCACCACCAACAAGAGCGAAGAGGCCGAGGGGAGCGGAGGAGACCGGCCGCCTTCGGTGAGACAGTACAATCGGTCGAAAATGCCGAGGCTGCGGTGGACTCCTGATCTCCACAGTTCCTTTGTTCATGCAGTTGAAAGGCTGGGTGGCCAAGAAAGTAAGCTCTATTGTCATTAATTTGTGCTTTACCAAATATTTCTTTAGCTATTTTGAGCAAATTTTGAATCATGGGTCTATAAGTTCTTGATGATACATAATAATTGTTTCTTGTTTGTTTCATTTTGGCTATGATTTTGGATGGTGCAGGAGCAACTCCAAAGTTGGTGCTTCAGCTGATGAATGTGAGGGGGCTCTCTATAGCCCATGTAAAGAGCCACTTGCAGGTACTTTTCTTCTGCTTCATTCCCAGAAGCTTAAATGAACCTCTCTCTTTTTTGTCACATGAAAAGGGATCAGTGCCTGCAATTCCTATTCCATATCATGTGATCTTTCTTTCCTCCTCTATCTCATCTTATGTGAAAGGAAGCGAAGAATATGATCAAAATAAAAACTCCTCTATATCCACCCATACTTTTTAACGGTTGCCTCACTCCGCTCGTCTTATGAAAACTCGATCTTGAGAGTTTAGCTTCGCGTTCTTTTCCGGACGACATACCTTTTCTCTCATGATGTGGGTTGACCATACCGCCCTTGGTATCTAGAGCTACACAAGGACATGATCGGACTGTAGCCTTGGCCAAAATTTTAGGAGCAAAATTATTATTTTTTTTATGTTTTCTCAGTTATGTTTTATCCTCTTGTATGGATTTGAAGTATGCAATAATTAAGTAAAAACTAAATTCTCAATAAATTAGTATTTTAGACTCTCAAGTTACAGCTCCTAAATTTAGATGCTAGTTCGGCCATGGATCCCAAATCCAAAAGCCCGCAATAAATTGATCTTCAATATACCTAAAGAATTCACACACTCTCTCCCTCTCTTCTATTCAATTGATTATCATATTGTTCGTCGTTTCCCTTTCACATTTGATGCTTGTACATCTGTTTCTTCAACCTGGCTTGAATCGGTTTGATCCTTCTTTCTCGAATAAGTACACACAAAAAAAGGTCACAGTTTAACCATATTGCTGAATGAATCAGATGTTCCGAAGCAAGAAACTCGATGATTCGGGGCAAGAAAAGTCGGCCATGTCTTCAGGTTTGTTCGGCTCTAAGGCCTTTTCTGTTGGTTATCAATTTGGAAAGTTTAGATCTCGTTGTCGTCGATCAAGCAGCCACAATCTTGACCAGTTATTCTTAATACTGAACAATATTTGTATATATTTGTTTCAGCATTTTCATCAATGGATATGCATCTGAGGAGAGGCGACCGGTTTCCTGAGATGTTCTACCAAAGAGGAGGTCCTCACCATCGCTTCGGACCGGAGAACGGAGGGCTCTTTCCGTCCAACTCAGAAAGGTCCTTGTATGGTCTTCTACAAAGATCGCAGCCCGGGCCTTCGGAGTACAAGAACAGCCACTTGAGGTAAGTGCATGCTAGGTACAGCTCAGTGTCAAGCTCTCCAAACCCTAAAAACTGAATTGCTTCCTCGTACAGAAGGAACCAAGAGTGGGCTTTCAGCCAAGCAGCAACAATGGCAAGAGCTTGTTCGGTCTCGAGGAAAGAGGGAAATGGATCGATGTCAATGTCGACGTCACGTCTTCTTGGCCAGAGGAACGCAATCATCGGGAACCGAAGCTCCGGGATCCCTAACCAATTTCAGGATCAGGGAAGGAGGTGGGCATTTGGTTGCATGGTCGGAGACAGAAGCTTAGATTGGATCAGCAGTGGCTCCCAATCACTCGTGAGCAAGGGTTTTCCTGGAAATCTAGCCTCCAACTATTCTTCGTTTGGATGGAGAGGGGGTGATGGCTACACCATCAACAATAATCTAGTTAAGCCTACTGGGAACGATCCGATAGTCATCGATGATGGGGCTCAGCCTCAATTTGGCACTCCATTCCGACTAGAGGTATATGTCACCTTGATCAACTCTTTTTGATTAAATTTTGAGAGAATCAACATACGCATTGGTTGAAATGATAGATGCTCCTGCAACCTAAACCAATAGATTCACCACCATTATTTTAAGGAAAATTACAAGTAGGGGGTAGGCCTAAACGAACTTAACTTTGGATATAAGGATGTAAACAAGATATATTTTTTGTTATTGTTATAATGCACGAGTCCTTAAACATAGTTGAATGTAAGAAAATAATTCAAATTTCCGTCGGGAGAAATTATTTGTCGTAGGCAGTTTTGAGAGAAGAGTAATGCTATTAATCTCTTCAAAGTGCCCCTCCAAACTATTACGTCTTGTGTGGCAGTTGACATGACATGTTAAATAGTATTATATAACATCTAACATGGCAGCTGAGATATGTCAAATTTTAACCCAAAAAAATCAATTACCCAATTTTTTTTTTGATGTTAATGTAATTTTAATATTAATGTTAATTTTAATTTTAAAAATTGTCAAGTCAGCTACCACATTAACCGTCACGCTGGCTGCCACATAATGAGGAATAGTTTGGAGGGATTAGTAGGATTAATCTTGAGAGAATCAAACATTCTACCTATAAGTTATTTGTCCATTGTAGATGGGTTCTTTTAGATTGCATGGTTGTTATATGGTCAATGACATTGTTCTTCTGGCTACTGATTGTAATTGTAGTTCATGTCCAACAGTGTGTGCCATTAATTGTTGTTCTTGTGGCTCTCGATTATAATAATGCCTTGTTATGAATCATTCTTTGTGTTGGCACAATTAAGTTTTAGATTCTAACGTTCATCATCGTTATCCTGGAGATGCAGCTAAAGAAGCCGAAATTAGAAGAAATCTACATAAGAAGGGAGAACTTGAGTGCAGGTACGAAGAAAACAACAATGGCACAAGAGGGTGATCGCCTTCCAAACTTACACTTGAGCTTGAGACCCAGCTCAGCGGATGAAAGGACGAGCATGAACATGAATGATCAAGATGTCAATAGCGTGCTTTCGCTCTCCCTCTCTCCCCCAAACCCTATGCCAAGAGAGTTACAAAAGGAAGTACCTCTTGATCTTGACTCGCAAAGAGGAGTGGCAAATCAACCGGAGATTCAGTTTGTAGAAACAGGTAGCAGTAACAAAGCCGCCCTGGGGCTGAGTACTTTAGATCTGACCATGTCAATTAAGGCATTGGAGTGAGATCTTTCAAGTACTTGTCTCAAAGGTCCTTTTAGATAGTTAAGAATAGTTATGCACCCCTTGAAATAAGGTTTTACTCCAATGGTTCCTTCTTGTTCAATGGTATGTTTCCCAAAGACCACGTAGGACTAAATTCTAGGAGACGCGGTGGCTTAGAATTTAGTCCTACGTAGACCAATGGTAATGGAAAGTTGCGCAAGGAGTTGTAAACTAGGTGACGCCCCCCTATTATATATTGATATTATCATCTGAAATCCATGTTATTTATCGGGAGAATCATTGACAGGTTAACCATTTTCAGAGTTATATGATGATAATGAACTAGTATGATCATTCTTGCATGTGTTTGATTCTAGACACTTGCGTACAGAATATTTTCTGCATTTATTTTCTGATGGAACAGTAATGCATACTGCAGAAATTACACACCAACAATAATGTATAAAGCATGGGGGGAGAATCGTTTTCTACGTACAACAGACATGATCATTTAATCAGCATTCGAGTATTCTCTACATTAGATTTTTGCCTATATATATAGTGATTCATTGAGAAAAATAATAGTTATTCTCGCATACTTTTGTTTGGCTAACTCATTGGCATAAGGGGCATGCTAGGTTGTCCGTGCGCGGGCCAGCCCGCAAGCCACGCGTCGGACAACCATTGGGAGGGGGGAGTGTGGGGTGCCACGTCGGCTATGTAGCATAATAAATTTTTATGTAAGATTTGACAAAGTTATTTTTTACCAACCTGACTCTAATTATGTATGTTAGTGTCATATCCTTAACCAAGATAATTATAACCATGAAAAAATTATGCCATAAGATCTAACTAGCTCATTGACAAGGTAGACTTATATTTTGAATTTAAGTTTAAGCACATACAATATAGAAGCACCCTCTAAATTCTTATAGACTATAAAAGAATTAGAGATAATATGATACAATTAACTAAAGAAAATTGTACTTGGTGACACATTAAGCTATAAGTCAAAGAACAAAGGAATAATAAATGGGAAATGCTACAGTTACAACCAAATGCTTACAATCCTTTTACAACCTATCACGTGGCGCCACGTGGCCGGTTTCCATTGGGGGAGGAGGGGAAGAGGTGGGGCTGGATGGGATCCATATAGCAGGAGGGTTAGAGGAGAGGTGGGGCCAGGCGGGACCCATATGTAAGGAGGGGGAGAGAGAAATTGTAAGAAGGTTGTAAAACTTTGGTTGTAAACTTAGCATTATTGATAATAAATTCCAAATAATATTTATTCTATTTGACATATTTAGGTTACAGTTAACAAAAACATATATATATATATATATATATATATATATATATATGTATATATATATATATATAGTTCGGAGTTGCTTAGCTGTGTCCAGTTACGTGTGGGTTCCTTTATGCTGGAATCAGAAAAATTTAACTTATTCCTTTTGCATGTCCAAATCCCAGCAAATTCTTGTATTTTTATTGCATGCATGATTATTTAGATCCAAACATACGTACATATAAAAGAGAACTTTGAGCATCCATACTCATAAATGACAATTATGGTACGGTTGAAACAGTTGTACTCTCGGAAGTCATGTGTTGAATTGTAATAAGATGGATGAGCTACTTTTATTCCTTACTTCTTTTTTAGTTTTGTTGTTTTAATCATTCTTTTTTAAAGTATTTTTTGTTATACACAGCCGTGTCAGAACATATTTCAGACATTATGCACACATGAACTAGCCCAAATCATCCTAATAGTTAATCTAATGTATACAAGCAAGGACGGATCGAACCAGAAATTCGAACGGAAGTGTATTGGATTGGACTAGGATGTAGAGTGACTCATATAAAAATAATAATAAATTGGACTGGAACCCGTTCAGCCCTCTTATACAAGAGAGTCAAGCACCCAGAGGCCATAAATCTTATTAGGGTTTAACATTTATGTTATTGATATCATATATAATTATGTCAAAGAGGTATATTATTAACTTAGAAGTCGCACGCGTGTGTCATCTTTTGTCTGTATTTTTTCTTTTTTCCATTTTAAGTGTATATTTGCATGACAAATTCATTTTGAAATAAAATAAAATATTTTGAACTAAATTTATTATTGAGGTGGTGAATATTTATTGCAGTTGAAAGTATAAAATTATCAGTGGTTAAGTAATTATGTTAGCGGAAAAGTGTATCATTTACATATTTTATCTCTAATTAATTTAAACATATTTTGATAGATATGACGTTGGAGATGTATATCTTTGAAACATAAAAGTTTCATGCTAAAATCATAAGAAGATGTTAATAAGCATGGCAAGGTGTCTATAGGGGCCGGACCCAGATTTGATCAAATTTAACCGGTTCTAGGTCAAGCTTGACCGGAGAAGCAGACTGGTCACGTCGACCCGGCCCAGAAAAAAAAATATTAAACCTAAACCTAGCCCGGATCCGAACCGGGGAAACAGTGGGTCGGGTCAGACCGGGCTGGGTCCGAGCTGGTTCAGGTTGGGTCCGGATTGGCCCGAGAAATTCAAAAAAAAAAAAAAAAGGAAAATGAATGGCTTACGAAAAATTTGATAAAATAATTAATTCAATTTTTTTATTAATTTCATTAAATTTAGAAATCTGGAGGTAACATTTTTTTTTTGTAAACTGAACAAATAAAAGTAAAGATTTAATTTACAATTTGATCTTCAAGTCTTCGGTCTTCTAGCATGTTCATTGTTCAGCTCATCATCCTCCAGTAGGATCATCCATAATAAGAGAGTGAAAACCCAGTTCATTAATGTCGGCACCTTCATATCTTAAGTATTTAGTCTATTTTTTCACACGAACCCAATTTTGAATGCAAACGCAGACTACTAAAATATCCGACAACATCCTCTTCTCTTCTTGCTTAGCATTTTTGAAGCTGTACTAAAACAAAATTTTGATGCTACCGCCGACCGGATCTATTAGAAGATCACGTGTTAAATAAGAAAGAATAGAAACATTTTTTTTTGTCTTTTTCACTATTTAAAATTTGAAAAATATGATCTAAACTTATCATCATCTTTATCATAAGAATTTAGTTGCAAAGACAATTCTTGAATTGGTAGAAAAAATTTAAATATATTTTGATACATATAAGGATGGAAAATGATATCTTTGAAACATAAAAGCTCCACGGTAAAATCATATGAAGATGCTAATAAACATGTCTATTCAACTTTAACCATTGTTGTATAGGAATGTTTTTTAAAGGCCACTATGCGTCAAGATGTGTTGGTAAGTAGCTTGAGTAAAGTGTTGGTGTTGTTTCCTTTGGACTAGTAAAGATAGTCTCACATTGGCCACACGACCAAGTGGGTATCTCAATATAATATTTTGTATGAGTTGAGGTGTGCACATGGGGGTGTGGTGGGGCATATGGGTGTCATGAGTTGCCGCATGGACTGCTGCATCCGCTGTGATTTGCGCTACTGCGTGAGCGGCCACATATGAGGCTGCTTGCGTGGCCGATGCTTTCAGATATATTTGAACGGTTATGAAAAGATATGGACAGTTATTCAGATCAATTTTTTGTGGGATTTAAAATTAATTCGAGCCTATCTTGTAGGAATTCGTAATTAATTTGTTCCTATCTTTCCGTAACTTATGGGCGCCTAGGGGTTCCACCATCTCTCTATTAATACTCTCTTCGTGCCTCTTTGAGAACGAACTTCGAAAATCAGGAGACGAAGAGAGTTGTTGCGGCCGCCGCCATTGGAGTCCAGGAAGTTCGTGCGAGTCCGAAAAAGATGTGACAACGAGCGTTTCAGAAGTTCTATGTGAACTTGCTGATTCCTGGAAGCATATCGTGTGGGACAAATCTTGCTTTGAGCAACGGTGATCTTCATCACACCAGCAAGCAAATTTTTTTCTTCTCATTTCTCTTCTCTTCTGCTAGTTGTAATTCGGTTATGTCCGTCTGCAACTACAAGTGCAAGAAAGAACGTAAAGTTTTTTTTTTATGATTCCTTTGTAATCTTGAGAGCAAGTTGTAATCAGGATCATTATATAGTTCTTCGTAAAAATTGAGAATAGTCAGAGTGAAAACTTTTGTTTGAACCTCTGATCTCGACCACTCGTTCTTCCATCTTTGGTTAAGCCTCGGCAATAACAATCTCAAAGCAAGATCCGAAGAAAGATGGAGAACTTTCGATCAAGTCTTCTGGACACAAGTTCAAACTTGAGAAGATTGACGAAATTCACTTCGAACATTTGGATGAGGGAAAGAGTCATTTGTCAAATGTTAAAAGTAAGTTGTCAGAATCTACCATTCCCGAGGATGGAGGAGATAGCGTCTGAACTACGCGCATTCTAGTTGGAAGGAAGATTACAAGATGACCAAGGATTATAGAGTATGCACACAAGGGACAGACCTTGGCGCATGGCAGACCTTGGCGTATAGCAAGACTTGGCGCATGGAAGCACATTGGAGGTATTGGCGTCTTGGCGCATGGTGGCTTATGCGCATAGATTGGCGCATGATGGCCTATGCACATGAAGTTCATGGCATAATACAGGACTTGACGCACAGCTAAAATTAGAACTTGATAACATAACTAATCCGAACCAATATAGCAAGGTATAACTAAACTTGGTTTCTTTGATTACTTAACTTGGTCGCTATGATTGTGCAGGTTAGGTCCTATGGTGTGGTTGCTGACCAGTGGATGGAAACTGGTGCATCAAGCCACATATGATTTAGGAAGAGCTGTTGATCAAGGTCGAACATTTTAGTGGTGAAGGTCGTGATGGCAAGCAAGGATCAAGCAGAGGATCTGGGGATTGGGACAATGGTTCTGAACTTCGAGAAGTTACAGTCAAAGGAGTGCGTGTATCAACATACCAGTAATTACTGAGGACTTAACCCCAGAAAGTCTAGTACAAACTTGAAAGTGAACATCCATAGTCGCCAGATGATGATATCTTGGCAGCAGACATACTTTAAAACAAGGCGTTCAGTATCAAATGGATGTTCGAGCTTCTGCTTATGAGAAAAGTCTCATTATAAGAGTTGTGGACCCCAGACTAGGATATGTACTTCGTACTGCAAGATGTCTAATCTAGGATTTATCTCCAAATATGGGGGTAAGGAGGTGGAGAAGTGTAAAGTCTGGGCGCGGAAAAATATCGCAAGAAATTCGTTCAAACGGGTAAATCGAAGTACAGATCTTCTGGAGTTAGTTCACTTAGATATCTGTAACTACAAGCAGTTATCCACAAAGGCCAAAAGAAAGTACTTCATTAATTTTATCAACGACTACTCGAAGAACGCTTTCGTCTATCTGTTCAAGTCAAAAGATGAAGCATTCGAGAAGTTCAAGGAGTTCAGGGTTGAGTTTGAACGTCAAATGGAGCAACAATTTAAGAGACTCAGAAGTGATCAAAGCGGAGAGTATAGGTCTATTGAATTTGCATCATTTTGCAAAGAACATAAAATTGTTAATGAGATAACTGATTCATATTCTCCTCAATCAAATGTAATAGCTGAAAGGAAGAACATGACATTGACAGAAATGATGAACTCAATGTTGTTGATTGTGGGTCTTCCAAAATACTTCTGGGAAAAAGTTGTGCAGACGGCTACGTTCATTCTGAACAGAATATCATACGTAAGTTTCGATGTCACTCCTCGGGAACTCTGGTTCAGAGTCATACCCAACTTGAACGTTATTCGAGTGTGGGGGTGTCTGACATCTGTGAAGCTTCCAGAATTAAAAGAAACTGGAATCGAGGACTACGAAGATAATATTTCTGTGTGATGCTGAGAAGAGTGATTCTCTTAGATTTCTTGATATTGAATCTAATCATATCATTGAATCTCGTGACGCAAAACTCTTCAAAAATAAATTTATAAGGCACAATAACATTGTTATCGCGAATATTCCAAAAATTAGTGTGGGTGCATAGGAGGCTGAAGCTTCAACGAAGATGTAATCTAAGAAGAAGTTTCCATCCCAATGACAACGATCAAACCAAAACTCACAGATCCGGTGTCTAAGTGAGTGAGGAGAGTAAATGACTTCGGAGAAGATTTTGTCAACTCTCATATGAAAGCAGATCCGATTACCTATGATGAGGCGATGAAGTCCAGAGATGATATTTTCTGGAGGGTGGCTATAAATAATGAGTATGACTCAATAACCTCCAACCACACTTGGGTGTTGGTCAATCTGCTTGAAGGAGCTAAACCAATCAGATGCTTATCATATCTCCAAGTCGATAAAGATAAAAGTAGACAGAATATTTGAGTTCAAGACTAGGCTATCTACCTAGGGGTTTTCTCATATTATAGGGGATTAAGTTCTTTGGCACCTCAATGAGGGTATCATAAATCAGGATGGTGATTGTTGTAGCTGCTATTCACAAGCTGATTATTTATCAGATGATAGAAAGACAACAAGCTTGGATGAGGACAGACATGAGAGATTCACGGACAATAGTCAAAATTATTGTCATTCAGGTTTGAAGACAATCTGCGAGTTGGTAAAATCTTGATAAGGCCTGAAGCAATTTTCAGGATGTGGAAGCAGGAGTTTGATAAGTCATCTAGTCAAAGTTATCGTAGGATCAGCGAGACGGAAAAGTGTATGTACACGAAGTTCGCTGATAATGGAGGAGTCATCGTTTGTATCTATGTGGACGACTTGCTAATCCCAATTGTGGACATAGAAGTGTCACTAGAATAAATATGTTATTTTTGTCCAAACTCGGGACATGGGATTGAGGATGTCATCTCAGCATAAAATTTTGATCACACGCTTTGGATATCAGGGACGATACTCCTTAGGTGTGACATGAATATGAAGCCAAATCAAAGGAAAAATGTCAGACAGTTGGTGTACTCGAGCATCATTAGGTGAATGATTCAAGCTGCGTATACCACCAGGACTGATATAGCTTTTGCTGTAGGGATGTTGAGTCAGTTCACAAGCAGTATATGTGTTGAACACTGAAAGCTGTGAAGAGAGTCGTCAGAATTCTCAGGAGAACTCAGCAGTATATCCTACGCTACAGCATTTATCTAGATATGAAGGAAGGCTTCGGTGATGCCAATTAGTGCTCAAAAAAAAGAGTGAAAGATCCACAGGAGGACGTGACTTCTCTAGGGGTGGTGCTGCTATATCGTGGAAGTCGAAGAAGCAGTCTTTACTCTCAGAGTTCTTTGCACTATCAAGCTGCAACAAATAAAGCAGAATGGATCTGGAAACTCTTAGATGATCTTCCTATGGTTAGTACACAGATTCGGATGATACCAATATACTGTAAAAACCAGAAAGCTGTAGCAGTGGCATATGTTCATCTCTTCAACGGTTTGAAGATAACTACGTAGACAGAACATAGGATACTGAATGAGCGCAGATTGTGTAGAACATTATAGTGCTTTAATAATCAGAGTCAGGTCAATCTTGCGGACCCGTTCATGATATGATTCAAGTACCAGTACAGGATACTGAATGAGCTCAACTAGCATAGATCATTACAGTATTTAATGATCGGAGCCAGGAGGGTCTGGTAGATCCGTTCATGTAAGGTCTCCAGCGCCAGCTGATCCGAATAACTATAAAGGAGGGTAGTATTCCATGTTACAGTGGTGTGACACCACAAGAGGGAGTGAACCTCGGCTTCGGGTCATGTCACAACGGCATAACACTACATACAGTCAAGGACACAGCATATATGGGCTGGGAGGCCTCTGATATTGTGTCTTTGCAATCCTACCATTTAGTTTTATGCTTTTAGTTAAAAGAGAAATCTACTAGGCATCGATCTAGTTATTGGTTCAAGGGAGGATCATTGACTGGGAAAATAGTCCTCAGGGACAATGTGGGATATGTACCTATAACCACTGTGTTCTACTATTTGTTATTGAACAGAATATTTCCTGTAGGAGGATGGCTTTGACTGTAGCGCCCCGTTCTCCCGGTGCGGAGAGCGCGGCTAAGAAACATAAGACGGTATCGTTCGATCGGGATAGATTGAATTAAGAACTCGTCCTCGTTATGGATTTGTTTCTTCGGAATCGATTCCCAAATTCAGTGGACCGTGCCCCCGGGATCGACTTAGCAGCAGAGTCAGGAGGGACCTCTCCGCTGCTATCTTTTATTGTCTCGATTTTCGATGTCGCTTGTTGCTTTCGTGCTTTGAGTTGGTTTTGGGATTTGCTTGTTTTCCTTGAACGGTTTCGATGGTCTTCATTATTTTCGTTCATTGACTTGCACTTCTATTCCGAGATTGGAAAGAGAGGAAGAAGTATTAATCGAGCTGTTCGTGTAAAGGTGAACGAGCAGTAGGCGGCTTACAAGCGGAGTCGTGAAGCGCCTCTTTCCTTCTCCTTTCCAACAATCCAAGTGAGTGGCTACCAACCCGATTAGCTAGCCCTGCTTCCAAGCTTCACACCCTAAAAATCTGTATTCTTCTTGCCCCGTTCAAACGATACCAAGTAATAATAAAAGAAACCAAGATAAAAGAGAATAGACTTGGTTATTATGCTTGTCAACCAACTGTGAACTGTTATCATACTGTATGCTAGTTCGTTTATAACTGTTCTATGAATCGTGCTAAGTATGGAACACCTTGTATGCGCTAAACTGTTCAAGGAGGCTATGTTAAATGAATCATGCAATACCGACTGTCCTGTACTATTGTTTGCCTCAATTGCATGAACTGTTAACTTAGTAAACATACTGTTCGATCATGGACAACTTGTGCACAAGGTAACTGGTTCCTGCGGACGGTCGCTGGGGCACTGGCACCTATCCGGTCCGGACGGAACTCTACTGTATAGTCAACTGTACTGGACGGAATGGCTTATAGCACCACTGTACTTTCGCTGCAAACCATTCTCGTCTATGACTAGTGTACTTTATGGCAACGCCAGTGATCTATTGTATATTTAAACCTGTTGCAAACTAACTTGTGTCTTCGTGGCAGGAAAGACATGGTAAGTATTGTGCAGGTGATTCAGTCGGTCAGGCAAAATCTACCGAACGGTGGCACATTCATTTCAGAAAAATTCTATATGCTGCTTACTTGTAAATGAACTAAGGCAAGATAGAAACCCACAAATATGCATGCTTCATTAAAATAACGTGTTGATTGGTATAGTTCGGCTAGCTCGCCTTCACCAGTATGTTTCGACATGCTGACCCTCGTTGAAACAGGTTCTCCGCACCAAGGCGAACCGAGCGAGGAGCCGAAGTCGTCTTCCCGATCCAGTCCAGTTGTTGGCGCATCTTCACCGCGACCCTTGAAGCATTTTGAAGGCCGGAGCTTGCAACTCTTCATACACAAATGCAGCTCCGTGGTAAAGCCGTCCTCCAGCCTGGAGGTCTTTATCATTTTAAAGTTATAAAGGGATGTAATGTACAGGACTGCTATCTCATTTTGAGTCAACACTTTTGTAAGCCCGTGCGGCATATTAGCTTACTCGTTCAGGAGTTTGTAATAGATGTTCATTATCAATAAAGAGAACTTTTCCATATTTCAAATCTGTGTTTCAATTTATCTGCGTACTCTGAATATGTACTTGTTATGCAAATCATTAAAGCCTTGTGCGGGCGCAACCCCAGGCCCGCACGGCGGTCACCATTCGGGGGACGCCTCAACGATTTTATGAAATCGGGTCGTGACATAGTGGTATCAGAGCACAGATTCAAGTTCCTTAGACTTCGTGCTGGAAAATTTCCTTTAACGATCAAATTCCTGTGCGAACTCTTGAACTCGCTGGGCTAAAATGAGATACGTTCATGCAATAAGTCCATAATACATTATGATTCTAATATAATTTACCTTCTTTTGAAGGAATGGCTCCAGCGCAATCTGCAGCGCAAGCACCGGACGAAACCCAAGGGCAACAAAGTAGTTCGGGCACTTCGGGAAGTTCAAGGAGCCAGCAAGCCACGCCAAGCATCGATCCCATCCAGCAAATGTTGCGGATGTTGGAAGAAAACCAACAAAGGAACGAGGCTCGCTACGAACGGGCCGAGAAGCGAGCGGAAGAGAGTCAGCTCAAGTTTTAAGACAATATAGAAGCACGATTCTCAGTCCAACAAAAGCAGGTGGATGTCCTGCAATAGATCGTTCAGACTTTGGCTTCCAACCATTCCACGGCGAGAGCGCCGACTCCGGTGGAACAGCCCGTGCTTGAAGTAGAGATGCCGCAAATTCCAAGGGCGAGGGACGTGACTGCCTTCGACTTTGGCCACTTTAAGAAAGTCTGCAACACCCCATTCAATGGGACTGAGGACCCAGTCGTAGCTCTAGATTGGTTGGCCAAACTTGAAGATCACTTCGCTCTGCCAAAGGTCCCCGAAGAGAAGCGCGTCGCTTGCGCGCAACTACAGCTCCGCCTCAACGCGCACGATTGGTGGGACATGCATCGACGATCTCTCCAATTTGATCACGGAGAGGAGGCGATCTCGTGGACGACTTTTCGTGCCGCGTTCGAAGAGGAGTTCGTACCCCCTCCAGTACAACATCAAATGGAGAACGAGTTCGTACAACTGAGGCAGGACAGTATGACAGTTAAGCAATATTCTGCCGAATTCAACCGACTCTCCAAATTCGCTAGGGCCTATTTACCTGATGCAGCGAGTCGAGCTAGAAGGTTTGAAGGCGGTTTGCGCCCTGCCATTCACGGGGACGTAGTCGTTCATCAGTATCGTACAATGTGTGAAGTCATGAATCACGCCTTATCTCTCGAACCATATTATTCTTACGTTCCTGCCGGCGCTGTGCATACCTACAATCACAAACGCCAAAGCAACGACAAAGGAAACAACGCTGCAAAGCGTCCGAACAACGGTGGCAAGCATGGAGAAAAGTTAGACAAAGTATGTCACTTCTGCAGGCGGCCGGGGCACGCAATAGATAAATGTCGCCTGAAACTTGGGTTATGTTTAGTTTGCGGTGAAGCAAACCATACCGTTCGTGACTGTCCACTGAGCCGCCTCAATAACCATCGCCCACAACAGAATAATCCCTAACGGTAGGTTCTATCCTAAGTTTCGGGACGAAACTTCCAATTAGTTGGGTAGGATGTAGCGCCCCGTTCTCCCGGTGCGGAGAGCGCGGCTAAGAAACACAAGACGGTATCGTTCGATCGGGATAGATTGAATTAAGAACTCGTCCTCGTTATGGATTTGTTTCTTCGGAATCGATTCCCAAATTCAGTGGACCATGTTCCCGGGATCGACTTAGCGGTAGAGTCAGGAGGGACCTCTCCGCTGCTATCTTTTATTGTCTCGATTTTTGATGTCGCTTGTTGCTTTCGTGCTTTGAGTTGGTTTTGGTATTTGCTTGTTTTTCTTGAACGGTTTCGATGGTCTTCATTATTTTCGTTCATTGACTTGCACTTCTATTCTGAGATTGGAAAGAGAGGAAGAAGTATTAATCGAGTTGTTCGTGTGCAGGTGAACGAGCAGTAGGCGGCTTACGAGCGGAGTCATGAAGCGCCTCTTTCCTTCTCCTTTCCAACAATCCAAGTGAGTGGCTACCAACCCGATTAGCTAACCCTGCTTCCAAGCTTCACACCCTAAAAATCTGCATTCTTCTTGCCCCGATCAAACGATACCAAGTAATAATAAAAGAAACCAAGATAAAAGAGAATAGACTTGGTTATTATGCTTGTCAACCAACTGTGAACTGTTATCATACTGTATGCTAGTTCGTTTATAACTGTTCTATGAATCATGCTAAGTATGGAACACCTTGTATGCGCTAAACTGTTCAAGGAGGCTATGTTAAATGAATCATGCAATACCGACTGTCCTGTACTACTGTTTACCTCAATTGCATGAACTGTTAACTTAGTAAACATATTGTTCGATCATGGACAACTTGTGCACAAGGTAACTGGTTCCTGTGGACGGTCGCTGGGGCACTGGCACCGATCCGGTCCGGACGGAACTCTACTGTATAGTCAACTGTACTTGACGGAATGGCTTGTAGCACCACTGTACTTTCGCTGCAAACCATTCTCGTCTATGACTAGTGTACTTTATGGCAAAGCCAGTGATCTATTGTATATTTAAACCTGTTGCAAACTAACTTGTGTCTTCGTGGCAGGGAAGGCATGGTAAGTATTGTGCAGGTGATTCAGTCGGTCAGGTAAAATCCACCGAACGGTGGCACGTTCATTTCAGTAAAATTATATATGCTGCTTACTTATAAATGAACTAAGGCAAGATAGAAACCCACAAATATGCATGCTTCATTAAAACAATGTGTTGATTGGTATAGTTCGGCTAGCTCGCCTTCACCAATATGTTTCGACATGCTGACCCTCGTTGAAATAGGTTCTCCGCACCAAGGCGAACCGAGCGAGGAGCCAAAGTCGTCTTCCCGATCCAGTCCAGCTGTTGGCGCATCTTCACCGCGCCCCTTAAAGCATTTTGAAGGCCGGAGCTTGCAACTCTTCATACACAAATGCAGCTCCATGGCAAAGCCGTCCTCCAGCCTGGAGGTCTTTATCATTTTGAAGTTATAAAGGGATGTAATGTACAGGACTGCTATCTCATTTTGAGTCAATACTTTTGTAAGCCCGTGCGGCATATTAGCTGACTCGTTCAGGAGTTTGTAATAGATGTTCATTATCAATAAAGAAAACTTTTTCATATTTCAAATCTGTGTTTCAATTTATCTACGTACTCTGAATATGTGCTTGCTATGCAAATCATTAAAGCCTTGTGCGGGCGCAACCCCAGGCCCGTACGGCGGTCACGATTCGGGGGACGCCTCAACGATTTTACGAAATCGGGTCGTGACATTGACGCCTTAATGAGTTCACGAACAGAGTGAATGTTCGGTATGCATTACAGGAAGAAGGTAGTTTCAGAACTATAAGGGACTTGTATCCCATGCTATAGTGGAGTGACACCACAGAGGTAAAAGATATAAATCCTTGGCATTAAGTCATGTCATAGCGGCGTAGCACCACACATAGGCAGGTAGCCTAATACTGTAGAATTAAGAGTGGTAGGCAGAACTACAAAGAGGTAGATGACCTCATATTACAATGGTGTGACACCACAGAGGTAAAAGATATAAATCCTCGACAGAAAGCCATGTCACATCGGAGTAACACCACAAGGAAGCACAAGGTTTCATGCTGGATAGTTTGGTAGTACAAAGAGACTGAGACCTCATGCTACAGTGGATGAAACCACATGAGGGAGTGAACCTCAGCTTTTGGCCATATCATAGCGGCGTAGCACCACAAGGAAGCTCAAGTCTTCATATCAAGGACTCTTTAAAAGAACTCACCTATAGTGCATGGAAAGAGATACAGGTCGTCTCTTGAGGGACAACTTGTAGACAACCAAAATACATACAACATAACCAGGCGTGCACAGGGCCTTCAATGTGCAACCGGAATTACAGCTGATGTCATTGTGTGAGTGAAAAAGAATTACAGCTATGGTACAAAATTCAAGGCTTAGTCCATTCTTGTATCATACTACTATTCGACCCATACAGGAAGATTCAAGTTGAAGCGACATCTATCATAATGCATGATTGACAGTCACTGTGGGGAACGCTCAACCCATATATATTGAGATATGTGGAGGATTGTTGGTATTGTTTCCTTTAGACTAGTAAAGATAGTCCCATATTAGCCACACCACCAGTGGGTGTCTCAATATAATACTTTATATGAGTTAAGGTATGCACATGGGTGTGGCGGGGCACATGGGTGCTATGTGGGAGTATTTTTCTAGACGAAAAAAGGATTAATTCCTCATGTAAGCATTTATTCTTTTTGTCATGCTCTTGGAATTATTTCCATAGTCGCTAAGTCCCAAAGGGGCTTAGCGACTCGGACTCAAGGGCGTAAAGTGACGCTTTATTAGCACACTTTGCACTTAGTACATCAGCATCGTCGCATGACGCTTGTGCGTATTTGATGCGCTCGTGCGCGAGTAGAATGCGGGCCGCACGCGGGGCCGCATGAGCTGTTGCATGCGCGGACGCACGTGGAACGCATTAGCGGTTGCATGCGGGGTCGCACGCGGGGCCGCATTAGAGGTTACATGTGAGATCGTACGCGGGACTGCTGCATGGGCTGCTGCTTGGGCTGTCGCATGGGCTGCTGCATGGACTGCCGCATGAACTGTTGCTTGGGCTGCTGCTTGTGGAGAATGATCGGATAATCATTAGGTTTGGGAACAAGTGCTTTGTTACGTGTAACTGAACCATCCTTATTTAATTATTTCAAAAAACCCATTTAGTACCAATGATCGGATAATCATTAGGTTTAGGAACAAGTTTCCAAACTTGATTGCGTTCAAATTAGTTGAGTTCCTCTTGCATAACAGAAATCCAAAATTTATCAGCAAAAGCTTCATCAATATTTTTAAGTTCTACTTGAGAAATAAAAGCAACATTTGCAATAATATCTCTATTTAAGAAACGTGTACTTACACCTTTCGATACATCACATATTACCAAGTTCTCGGGATAATTTATGGAGAAGTTTAGTCTCTTTGGCAGACTTTCTGGATGACTTATACTGTTTGTATCTTCTGATGTCTTGTTTGTTGCAGATTAACTACCTTCATCGTCGCTTTCGTTTAGTGCTTGAGTGTTATGTTCATCAAATATAACATTGATTGATTCTTCAACAGTCAATGAGATTTTGTTGAATACTCTGAATCCTTTACTTTTGGCTCATAACCTAGAAAAATACCTTCATCGGCCTTGAGTATTAAGAATAAAATATTTGCAGCCAAAAATTTTAAAGTAACTAATTCTGGGGAATTTACCAAACCAAAGTTCAATAGGGGTTTTCTTCGATATAGGTCGAATAAGCACCATATTCAAAATATGGCATGAAGTACTTACAACTTCAGCCCAAAAGTATTTCGGAAGGTTATGCTGATTTAACATAACTCTAGCCATATCGCTCAATAACACCATTTTGTTGTGGAGTTCTAGGACAGGAAAATTTATGAGAAAAACCATTTTTATTGTAAAATCTTTTGAAATCACTATTTTTGAATTCGCCTTCATGACCACTTCGGATACGAGTAATCATGAAACCTTTTTCGTTTTGAACATTTTTGCAAAAAGTAACAAATTCAGAAAATGCTTCATTTTTATTTGCAAGAAAATAAACCCATTTGTATCTAGAAAAATTATCAACAATAACATAAGCATAAAGCTTACCGCCAAGACTGGCGACTCTACTGGACCCAAACAAGTCCATATGCAAGAGTTGGAGAGGTCTAGAGGTACTTACAGAGTTTATTGATTTAAAAGAAGATTTAGTAGCTTTATTCTTTTCACAGTCAGCACATACCATATCTTTCTTGAAAGTAATCTCAAGTAAGCCTCTTACTAGTTTCTTTGAAGATAGTCTTGCAATAGTGTCCATGTTTGCATGTCCTAGATGCATATACCATAGCCAGCTGTCATCTTTGTTGGCGTATAGATATTTGCCTGCATTGTCAGTGTCTTTTGCAAGATAGAAAATATATATAGTCTTCCCTAATCCCTTCAAAGATAACCTTACTAGTGGATCTTTCATAAATATAACATTTGTTTTTAACGAAGTTAATACAATAACCATAGTCAGCTAGATGACTGATACTGAGTAGGTTGTGTTTTAATTCTGTTACTAAACAAATATCTTTTATGACAGGATAGGGAGAAACATATATATTACCATTAGCAATAATGTATCCTCTGAGGTTATTGCCGAAGGAGACATAACATTCTTTCTTCATCGATAGCGTTGCAAATATGTTAGCATTACCAGTCATATGTCATGAGCAACCACTATCGAGAATCCACTTGCTTCTAGCATGAGAGAGTTGGTCCACCTAGAAAACAAGTTGTAAATGTAACCCTTGGTACTCATTTTCTTAAGGGTCCTGCTGTGTTAGTTTTTGGTACCCATGCATAAATATTTATATCTACTAATTTTCTTGTTCTACAGAATCTAGATATATGTCCTTTATTACCACAGTAGTAACATATAGCTGTGTGATTGATGCTTGATGCAGCATGATAGATATGACTGTGTGAAGCAGTTCCTTGTGGTCTATGTGGATAGAATGCATGATTGTGTTTGGCATTTCTTTGTGGTCTTCGTGGATATCTATAATAGAATGCATGATTGTGTTTGATATTTCTTTGTACATGATGATTGCATGAACTGTTATGGATGTAGGTAGGATCATAGTTGTGAGTATTCTTTTGTCTGCTACGTGTCTCGTGTTAGGTTGGGTGGAGGTTTGTTCGACCTGTTTACCCAATCTAATCTCTAACTTTTTAGATGTAGCATATACTTCATCATACTTAGCAGTGAGAGCATATATTCTACGTGCAGCAATGGAATAGTTCTCCTTTTCATATTTGAGTCCTTCCTTAAGTTTAGCATTCTCCTGAGAGCCCTTATCAAGACTGGCAAGTGCCTCATGGAGGTTAAACTTAAGTCTAGAATTCTCGTCTGAATCGTTTGAGGTATCATTTACTTCACTTAGTAGAGATGTTAGTCTCTCTATTTCAGTTTGACATTCTTGAACATCTTTCTTAACATGTTTGTACTTATTTTTAAGTTTTCTAAAATCATCAAGCAAATCACTAAAAGCATTAACTAGTTTTTCAAAACTAAAATTATCATAAAAGTCATTATCAGTTACCTGATTAGCTAACGACATGAAGCATAGGCTTGCTGCTTCTCGATGATTCTCTTCTTCGGATTCACTAGCTTTACTTTCGTGCCAAATACTAGTGTTTGCATATTTTTGTGATGATGTTCTTCTGGATGAGTAATTATGGCATTTTTTTTTAGGGTTGGACTATCTTTATTTATATGCCCTGTGTCACGACCCGCACCCGGAAATTCGGGCACGAGTGCGTGGGTACGTCCAGCCTACGCCGCAGAGTCGGCGGTAGTACGCTGTCTAGGTCATATCCACATTTAACTAGTCTAGCTCATTCACAATCAACATAGGCAAGATAAAAAGGAGAATCAGATACTTAAGATTGCAATTGAAATAAATGCGACAACAGATTCAAATGTTTAGTACAGAAGTTCAGAATGAAATCGGGGACAAACCCGATTACTAAGATAAAGAGCAAAAACTAAGATAACTACTGCTAACTACTCAGCAGGAGTAGCTTCCTGTGCGGGAACTGGCTCTGCAACTGTGTCACCTGCTGCCTCATAGGGGCCATAATAGGTGGGGGCAAGGTTCTCATCATCGCCTAAACAACAGATCCAGTCAGGAAAGGAGCAAAGTACACAGTGCACAACAAGATTAAACTAAATATTTATGACAATTAAAATGAGCATCATATTGAGAAAGTTGCATAAAAGAACACCAATATCTCAGAGTTAATTGCTTTTAAACAGGAATACGAGAAAACCAAAATAAATGAGACAGAAAAAGAACTACAACAGTCTGCAAGAAATATAACAAGATCTAGAAACTATCTGTGTGAACTTGTGTTTGTTTTAGAATATATAGTTGGCATGTAGGGGTTTATAAGGCTAATCCGGCCGTCATAAACGGCTATTAAACATGAACAATCGAGATCCGGCTGAGGGTACAGTCGCGTACCAACAGCTATTAAACAATAAGGGGAAGGGTAAACTACATGCCTCCTAGTATTCTCCCACCCGACATGAAAAATCAAGACATGAACTCCAATATTCAAGACATGAAATACAGTGTTCTAGCACTACGTATAATCATCAATGGTACTAGTAAAGCAGGGAATTAATTATCATAATATAAAGATTAATTTGAAGTGCAGGTACTTGCCTGTTGTTTGGATCTGATTAATTTGGTTCTCGGGGAAAATTCCAGAGATGAGTCCAAAAGCTGAAATAGACATTACCAACACGCTCAAAAGATGTCAAATAGCTAGAAACGCCTGTCCTCGGGTCCAATTTGGAGACAAGGGCGAAAACGGCAGTTTCGGGTCAAAACGGGGTCCGTCGGTGGGCCCGCTTTGCACCGAAAAACGTGTCCGGGTCAATGGTCTCCAAATTCACCAAACTTAGTGTCAACAGGTCAGGAACGCTGATACGAATCTAACGAAACTTCCAGATTTGGATTCCGATGAGCCGAACACAAAATCGTCCGTCGAGCGGGGCCTATGGGGCCCACGACACGCGATTTCGTCAACGTTCTCAGAATCGAACCAAACTTGACCCACAGGACCAGCGTATCGCTACGAGTCCGATGGTGCAAGTTTCGTCTCGATCCGACGTGTGTACACGAAGTTAGGGTGAATTGCAGAAAAGGCGGACACGGGGCGATGTCCGCGGATACACGTTGATTCCGGTGTGCACGCACACCCGAATCAGCTTCCGCGAATTCTCACACGTCCGTATCGACGGTGCACACGTATCTGTGAAGACCGTATACGACCAAGTCGTCCCGTTTGGCGGGACGTACTCAGTTCTGGGGTGAAACAGGGTCTGGTTTTTCCTGTTTTTGGATCGCGGTGTGCGATCACCACAGGACGCGATGCCCCGAGCGGTTTATCCGGGCACCGAGAGGGTCATACAGGCTTCGCAACGCAATTTGCGGAATTAAAAATGAAGCTACGAGCAAAAAGTTACACGCACCTGAAGGGGACCCGAAATCAGGGTCGAGTCGTGTCCGACTCGTGTCGGACACGAGAATTCAAATTAGGGCTAGGGTTAGGGTTCAGGGGGAAATTGGCCGTAGATGGCGGGGCGGCGGCCGGCGGCGTGCTGGGAGGCCGAGGGCGGCTCGCCGGAGAGCGGGGCGGCGGCGCGGCGGAGGCGCGGCGGTCGGGCGGCGTCGGCGGCGTACTGGGACGGCTGCTGCGGCTGGGCTTCGTGGTGACCGGGGCGCCGGAGGGGAGGAGATGGCCGGGGGATAAGGGGGAGGGCCGTCAGCGGGGCACGGCGGCGCTGCTAGGGCGGAGGGCGAGGTGGCTGGAGTCGGAGGCGGTGAGGGTTTAGGCGAGGGTGGCGGTGGAGCTCGGCTTTAAAGGGGAAGGAACGGAGGCGTGGGCCGAGGGAGGCGGCGGCCAGCGCGGGGGGGGTTAGGCGCTGCGGGCGGCGAGCCAGGCGGAGCGGCAACGGCGCGGCGGAGACGCCGGCGGAGGCGGAGCGGGGAGAGCGGGTCAGGGGAGAGGCTGGGGAGCGGGTCCGGGTCCGGGCGGGTCGGGTTCGGGCGGACCCGACCCGACCCGTTAGGTCAACGGGCCGCGGGCTGAAATGGGCTGGGCCCAGGGGCTAAAATAATAAGAATAATAATAATAATAATAATAATAATAATAATAATAATAATAATTAAATAAATAAATAGTTTTAGGTAATTAAAAATAGGTCCGAGGTCCAATAAAATCCAAAAAAATTACCCTAAGTCCAGTTTTTTCTTTTTACACCCAAAATGTTATTTTCATGATATTTTAATATTATTTATTAACAATTAAAAATTATTTATTAATTGAAAACCTTGATTTTAATTACAGAAAATTCCAGAAAATTGGGAAAAATCCAAGATTTAATAATTTGAAAAATTCAGGGGGTTTACAACCTACCCAACTTACAAAATTTCGTCCTCGAAATTTAAATTATGGCAGGGTTCTCTCTGTCCAAACTCACTTTGATTACAGTCTAACGGATTTCTCTCAGGTGGACATTGCGGTCGCTACCCAACTTATAATTTTACCCATATATCCTCTAAGGTTGTACAACTAGTAAGGCTAGGTCTCAACTTAATAAATCATGGTATTGAAATTTCAGGTCTGCAACACAAAACACAGCACCTAGGGTCTTGTCTTAGTCATAAAGGGTTATCATCAATTCGACTGGTCTGAGGGGTATGTCTAGCACTACAATTCAACTTATACCAAACACAGGATTTTGTCTTTCCGAAATAAGGAAAGACGAGGACCAATAATAAAGAGTTTAAGGGCGAGGTGGTAGAACAGAGGTATAGGGATCAAGGCGTTTAAGGAATTCTAATGGGATTTGTCAGGCGGTTATGGATTGAGATTCTATTCTGGTAATCATTTGTTCGCATGCTCGTATTAGTACAGTTATGTAACTGATACGATATGCTCGGACGTATTTAGGGACAAATATGCTAGTCAACTATATATCTCAATCCACATAAAGTAGTCGTGCGAAGTGCGAATCAAAATGCACTAAGGTTGATCAGACCGTAGTACACTGATTCTGAGTAGACACTTGTATTAGTGGGGTTGATCAGGCCTCAATAATACAGGTGTCACGAACAAGCCCGATAAAGAGTAAGCTTGCAAAACTAGGCTATAAAATAGCAGCATCAGTCAAGTTCAGCAAAAATTAAGTGCGCTAGATGATGATAAAAAAAGGTACAAATTTATTGGAGTTCTCAAGACACAAAATAAGCACAATAGCAAAAGCTTCTAAAAAAAAAACTCTACAGTTATCAAAATTAAAAAGCATACTAGGCTATTTTAGCAAAAACTACTAGGTTGGGGCTGAGGTCACGAACCAATAGGCACGAAAACAATACTAGAAAAGGTATCTACGAATCACTTACGCGCATTGGCTGCTTCCAGAGTTTGCGCGTTCTCCACGGTCATCACGTAAACTTGTCCGCGTCCTGGAGCAGTGGGGCAGTCCCTCACTTGATGTTCTGTCGATCCACAATATAGACAGGCACCCAGTCTCTTCCTACAAACTTGCCAGGTGTGACCTTGTTTTTGGCAAAAGTTACAAGCAGCCGCTGGTTGGTTCTGTCCTTGAGCCTGGTGTTGGGGTGCTGGAGCTCGAGGGAGAGGACGCTGAGTTTGCTGCGGGGCCCTCTGCTGTTGATGTTGTTGTTGAAAAGGGCGTTTGTTGGGTCCGACATTTCCGGTATCTCTTTCTCGCTTCAGTTTGTGCCCCATATCTCTTTCTACGCCTTGTGCCACGCTCAGGATTTCCTCATAGGTGCGAGCTCGGCTGGTGGTGACAGCAAGGCGAATATCCGGAGACAGCCCCTTCTTGAATCTACGGGCCCTGTCCTCCGGGGTACGAACCATGTACTCCGCAAAGTGGCTTAACCTGCTAAATTCAGCAGTATACTCATCAACAGTCAGGTTACCTTGCTCCAGTCTCTCGAATTGACTTTCAAGAGCTTCCCGAGCCACTTCGGGGTAAAATTTCTCCTTGAATAGCCTCTTAAAATCTTCCCAGGTGAGGTCAGGAGTAGATAGTTGGGGTTCATCTCTGAACCAGGTCCGAGCTATGTCGAATAGTTGCAGGCTTGCGGACTCCACTTTGAGATCATCAGGAACTCGAGCAGTCTTCAGGAGTCTCTCTACGTTCTCTATCCATTCATCGGCATAGAGAATGCCTTCAGTTTCGTAGAATTCCAGGGGTCTAAGGTTCTTAAAGTCCTTGGCACTTTCTGGCCTCTTCTGTGGTGACTCCCGGGTCCGAAGAGCTTCTGAAAGGCTGGTCCGTAGCAGGGCAGTTTGTTCCTTATGGGATTCCACCAATCCCTGGAATACTCCAAGTAGATGTGCCCCATCTAGAGTAACTGCCGGAACAGATGGAGGCGGCGGGAGTGCAAGAGTCTCGGGCACATTCTGCTCAGCTGGTTCTGATGTGCCTCCTACTGTGTTCCTCGTCTGAACCATGCTGAAAGATTAAGGGGGTAGGAAGATCAGAATAGAATACTTGGAAATCAAAGGCGATAGAAAAATTGAGCAGAAATGATATCAAGAATTGAAATAAGGACCCTATACTGTGAATGAGCTTTCCCTAGAATCCTCAATCTTATTCCATACCCTGTCCTAGGGTATTTCCCTATTTTAGGATAGGACCTGCATGGGCCACCATAAAAACGTGTCACGACCCGCACCCGGAAATTCGGGCACGAGTGCGTGGGTACGTCCAGCCTACGCCGCAGAGTCGGCGGTAGTACGCTGTCTAGGTCATATCCACATTTAACTAGTCTAGCTCATTCACAATCAACATAGGCAAGATAAAAATGAGAATCAGATACTTAAGATTGTAATTGAAATAAATGCGACAACAGATTCAAATGTTTAGTACAGAAGTTCAGAATAAAATCGGGGACAAACCCGATTACTAAGATAAAGAGCAAAAACTAAGATAACTACTGCTAACTACTCAGCAGGAGTAGCTTCCTGTGCGGGAACTGGCTCTGCAACTGTGTCACCTGCTGCCTCATAGGGGCCATAATAGGTGGGGGCAAGGTTCTCATCATCGCCTAAACAACAGATCCAGTCAGGAAAGGAGCAAAGTACACAGTGCACAACAAGATTAAACTAAATATTTATGATAATTAAAATGAGCATCATATTGAGAAAGTTGCATAAAAGAACACCAATATCTCAGAGTTAATTGCTTTTAAACAGGAATACGAGAAAACCGAAATAAATGAGACAGGAAAAGAACTACAACAGTCTGCAAGAAATATAACAAGATCTAGAAACTATCTGTGTGAACTTGTGTTTGTTTTAGAATACATAGTTGGCATGTAGGGATTTATAAGGCTAATTCGGCCATCATAAACGGCTATTAAACATGAACAATCGAGATCTGGCTGAGGGTACAGTCGCGTACCAACAGCTATTAAACAATAAGGGGAAGGGTAAACTATATGCCTCCTAGTATTCTCCCACCCGACATGAAAAATCAAGACATGAACTCCAATATTCAAGACATAAAATCCAGTGTTCTAGCACTACGTGTAATCATCAATGGTACTAGTAAAGCAGGAAATTAATTATCACAATATAAAGATTAATTTGAAGTGCAGGTACTTGCCTGTTGTTTGGATCTGATTAATTTGGTTCTCGAGGAAAATTCTAGAAATGAGTCCAAAAGCTGAAATAGACATTACCAACACGCTCAGAAGATGTCAAATAGCTAGAAACGCCTGTCCTCGGGTCCAATTTGGAGACAAGGGCGAAAACGGCAGTTTCGGGTCAAAACGGGGTCCACCGGTGGGCCCGCTTTGCACCGAAAAACGTGTCCGGGTCAATGGTCTCCAAATTCACCAAACTTAGTGTCAACAGGTCAGGAACGCTGATATGAACCCAACGGAACTTCCAGATTTGGATTCCGATGAGCCGAACACAAAATCGGCCGTCGAGCGGGGCCTGTGGGGCCCACGACACGCGATTTCGTCAACGTTCTCAGAATCGAACCAAACTTGACCCACAGGACCAGCGTATCGCTACGAGTTCGATGGCGCAAGTTTCGTCTCGATCCGACGTGTGTGCACGAAGTTAGGGTGAATTACAGAAAAGGCGGATACGGGACGATGTCCGCGGATAAGCGTTAATTCCGGTGTGCACGCACACCCGAATCAGCTTCCGCGAATTCTCGCACGTCCGTATCGACGGTGCGTACGTATCTGTGAAGATCGTACGCGACCAAGTCGTCCCGTTTGGCGGGACGTACTCAGTTCCGGGGTGAAACAGGGTCTGGTTTTTCCTGTTTTTGGATCGCGGTGTACGATCACCACAGGACGCGATGCCCCGAGCGGTTTGTCCGGGCACCGAGAGGGTCATACAGGCTTCGCTACGCAATTTGCGAAATTAAAAACGGAGCTACGAGCAAAAAGTTACACGCACCTGAAGGGGACCCGAAATCAGGGTCGAGTCGTGTCCGACTCGTGTCGGACACGAGAATTCAAATTAGGGCTAGGGTTAGGGTTCAGGGGGAAATTGGCCGTAGATGGCGGGGCGGCGGCCGGCGGCGTGCTGGGAGGCCGAGGGCGGCTCGCCGGAGAGCGGGGCGGCGGGGCGGCGGCGCGGCGGAGGCGCGGCGGTCGGGCGGCGTCGGCGGCGTGCTGAGACGGCTGCTGCGGCTGGGCTTCGTGGTGACCGAGTCGCCGGAGGGGAGGAGATGGCTGGGGAGAAGGGGGAGGGCCGTCAGCGGGGCACGGCGGCGCTGCTAGGGCGGAGGGCGAGGTGGCTGGAGTCGGAGGCGGTGAGGGTTTAGGCGAGGGTGGCGGTGGAGCTCGGCTTTAAAGGGGAAGGAACGGAGGCGTGGGCCGAGGGAGGCGGCGGCCAGCGCGGGGGGGTTAGGCGCTGCGGGCGGCGAGCCGGGCGGAGCGGCAACGGCGCGGCGGAGACGCCGGCGGAGGCGGAGCGGGGAGAGCGGGTCAGGGGAGAGGCTGGGGAGCGGGTCCGGGTCCGGGCGGGTCGGGTTCGGGCGGACCCGACCCGACCCGTTAGGTCAACGGGCCGCAGGTTGAAATGGGCTGGGCCCAGGGGCTAAAATAATAATAATAATAATAATAATAATAATAATAATAATAATAATAATAATAATAATAATAATTAAATAAATAAATAGTTTTAGGTAATTAAAAATAGGTCCGAGGTCCAATAAAATCCAGAAAAATTACCCTAAGTCTAGTTTTTCTTTTTACACCCAAAATGTTATTTTCATGATATTTTAATATTATTTATTGCCAATTAAAAATCATTTATTAATTGAAAACCTTGATTTTAATTACAAAAAATTCCCAAAAAATTCCAGAAAATTGGGAAAAATCCAAGATTTAATAATTTGAAAAATTCAGGGGGTTTACACCCTGTCTTCTTACAGTTGTAGCATATAGGCTCTTCATTATTGTTGTCAGTTGGCTCCTTCTTCTTTGATTTCTCAATCTTTAAAAATTTTCTAAAGTTTCTTGTGGTCAGGGCAACTTTCTCAACTTGAGACTCATTGTCGTCGGAGTTGTAGTTGGTGACCTTTTTGTGATATGCCTTAAGAGCGATCCTCTTCTCCTTGGGAGTAGGTTCTTCAAATTTCTTGAGATCTAGCTCGTGAGTCATCAGCTTGTCCATGGGCGTCTTGAGGGTCATCGTGGTAAGATCATTTCCTTCTATGATTGTGGTGGCCTTAGGATTCCAGTTCTTGGTGAGTCCCCTTAGTACCTTATGAATCTTCTCATAATTTCTGTACTCCTTGCCGAGTGATAATAGAGGGCTGACGATGTCAAGAAATCTTGTGAACATTTGAGTGATCGTCTCATTTTACTTCATCTTGAATGCTTCATACTCTTGTGTTAGACGACTTATTTTTTATTCCTTCACTTGGGAGGTTCCTTCATAAGTGGCCTCAGAAGTTTTCATACTTCGTGCGAAGTTCCGCAAGTTGAGACCTTGTTAAATTCAATTCTGTCTACAGCACAAAATAGGGCGTTAATAGCTTTAGCATCAAGACTAGCTTCTTTTTTTTTGGTGTCTGTGTACTTATCATAAGGCTTCTCTACAAGGTTACCATCTATGACTATTCTATGTGGCTTCTTGTATCCTTCTACTACTACAGCCCAAAGGTCAAAATTAAGTGACTTTAGGTAGAAGCTCATATGTGTCTTCCAGTATGTGTAGTTAGTACCATCAAATAGGGGTGGCATATTTATGGACTGGCCTTCACCATTGTTGGTGTAGATAGATCTAACAGTTCCTATAAGTCTCTTAGGATGTTAAGCCAAATATCAAGAGAACTTGCTTTGATACCAATTGAAGGAGCAATTGGTATGAGCAATAGTTCCTATATAAAGAGTACCAGCTCTGATACCAATTGAAGGACCGTGAGGCAACTCTAGAGGGGGATGAATAGAGTACAGCTGAATAATTTACCCAATTTAAGATTATCAGAATGATGGCAGTTGCTAACTAACAGTGTATATAAAGACAGTAAAGTAAAGCAGTAAAGTAGAGAGAGAAAGCAAACGCAAACACCAAGATGTATACTGGTTTCCCTCTGAGAGGATTAGTCCAGATCCGAGAACTCAAGCTCGGAGTTTCTCCACTATAATCATCAATAGAGAATCACAAGCTTTGATCCGAAGTCTTGACACTTCTTTACACCAAGAGTTTTGATCCGAAGTCTCGTAACTTTACAGCTTAGAGAGAGAGAGAGAGAGTAACTGATCGAACAAATCTCTTTACAACTCAGAAGATTTCTAGACCGAGATCGCACTTAGCACTAGGAAGGCTAGGGAGTTGCTCTTTGGATGGAAAGGTTAAGGCTTAAGGGTTTGCTTACAATAGGATAGAAAACTTAAGAATAGTTGAGTTAGTTGAGTGAGTAAGAATGAGTTCCAATCCTATTTATAGGTTGTAGGCAAACAGAATTCGGTCAGAATTTGGTCAGGGTTTAATTCAAATTTCCAACCGTTGGGCCAAGAAATTAGGATCTTATTGAACTGGTTGATTTTATACCAAAAAGGTAACCGAGTTCGGTCCGAGTTCGGCACAAGTTTGTCCCGAGTTCGGTCTCCTAGTATGGTAGACTTTGTAAATGAATGTGGCCTGATTTGGTGGATAAGTTCTTTGGTTTATTTGAGTGAAATACATAGTTTAGTTAACTATCAAAATTAAGTTGACTAAGACCGGATGGTCTAACAGACTTGACTTGCCTTTACTCTGTATCACTCGGCTTTGCCCGGCTACACGTGATGATATGATTGACTGGACTTGACTTTGCATGAATTTACATGGCTCCATCGGATATGGCTTGACTTGGTTTCATTTGGTTTTATCTGGATGGACATGACTTCACATGGTTGTATATGGTTTTACTAGGCTTTACCTGCATTGACATGGCTTCACTTGGCTTTACCTGGCTTCACTTGGTTTCACATGACTTGGTTGTTTTCGTAGCTTACATGAGTCCATTTGTGCAATGTTAATTAAATATGTTTATATTATTATTAAAACTTGTTTTGTTGCATCATGTTTATGATGGATTCGACGGAATGCCACAGTTTGATTCATACAAGAAACAGCTAGGGTTAAAAACTAGAGATTCACTTAGTACATGGCTAGGGATTTTCCTAGATTGCACACAGTATGGATATCCCGGACAGACTATAGGGGCATACGATCAAAAGAAACTCTAGCATCTTGTTGCATTATAATTGTAAGTAATTATGATTGTAAAAATCTTAGTTAGTTAAAGTATCAACCCGTACTTATATGAATCATCATGAATTATGGATGATGGTTAGTCTAGGCTTTACATGATCATACCTTAATTTTCTGTACTTGTTACTCTATTGCTTATCAGTTCAGGATATGTCTCATTGCAGGTTTACAATATTTTTTTATTATCATGAGATCATTTACATTCAGTCTTTACTTTCAGTATTTATATTGTTTGTGATGTTGGTTTAAGTTTCTAGATTGGCTTCCTTTATGTTACTTGCTATTTAGGGTTTGACCCCACTAATTTTGTATGGCCAGATCTAGTAGTAGCATAAGATCTTTCATACTTTTCTGAGGATGGTGACCACCAGGAGCACCAGACCACTTGAGTGGGTTTTCTTACTTTCCTACTCTGTTGTACATTTTACTTTTATTGGCGTTTAGCAACCGAACACGTGTTTAGCTCATATTTTGGTTTGATTAGTTAGCCTACGGGCATTAGCTTGATTGAAATATCCTAGGGTTGATCATGTTTGACTTAGATTCTGGCTAGTTTATTTATTTCATGTTCACTAGCATCATGATCATCTGTATATTATAGTTTGGAATGCTTTACTATTATATTTCAGTTGATCTTATATCTTGTTTTAATTTTTGTTGTTCTTATGATTGAGACACTAGGGTTTGTTGGACCTAGGCTTGACTGTTGGTTTGTAGTAGTAACCCCTCATGTCTTATAGCTTCACCGTATATGCAGAGTACCAGCGTGCTCTAAGTATACGTAGCTGAACTTGTCAGCCCCACTCTCCAGTAATCTGGTTCTGGGACGTGACAATTTTACTTTGCTCCAATCCTGACTGGATATATTTTTCAGATGATTCATTAGAGGACTGGTGTCCTACGCACTATGGGCCACAGGATGGCGAGCCAGTTGAGTTAGCACCCGTAGAGCATATTGAGATAGTACCAACAGTCGATGAGGCTTAGCTAGTTCATTTATGATATTGTATATGTCAGTTAGCCAATATGATCTTCAGGTAAAGTCTCTGCTGGAACCTCCTTGCTCGGTCTAATTCGGTCGCCACCAAGGTGGGAGCAAACCGACTAAGTTTGTAAAATTATGTCGCGTAGCTGTCAACAGTCCATCCCATCTGCTTCAAGTTATTAAATCTCTGTTGTAGATGATAATGCGATATCTCGTCAAAGTATCTGACCTAAAATCTTTCACTGAATACGGCCCACGGGACGGGTACTGTTAGTGAAACCATATGTGCTGCCCACCAGTGTCGGGACAAATCTAACAACTGTACCGAACCACCGAGACTTGCTGTCTAGCCGAAACTCTGCTGCCTCTAGAATAGCCTCAGTGTCCTGAAGCCAAGCATCTGATGCAATCGCATCCTCGGTGCCATAGAAATACGAGTGTTAGAGGCGCTTAAAGTTGCTTGTCGATTTATTGGCACGAGGTCCACCTCTTTCCAAAGCCCCCATATACTGACTGAATGAGTACGTCCTCTCGATGTCCTTGAGATACCAATAATTCCTAAGGATACCAATAAGCACACTATTATTCCCTCCTGCATCAGGTACTGGTTGTACGGGAAGTACTGGCTAAATCCGAGGTTCCTCATTTTGAGATGTTCTAGACCCGGCCCCGGAATGCTGAGGCTGAACCTCAAGGGTTTTCTTGGCATTGGGTTAGTTTCCTGCTACTGGAGGAACTTTAGCTGGATGATCAGAAGGACCAGAAACAATATCCCTGAAAGATAAAGGACACAAGGATCATCAAAGGGACAAACATGATTGATCGAGAATTAAAGCAAATATTGAATCAAGATTTTAGGGATATAAATTTGATACTAGAGGAGATCAAAGAGTATCATGATTGAGACATCTAAAACACATTAGTAAACCCCTCATACCTCTGAATTTTTAGACCTGCATGGGCCATCACTCAAACCGTGTCACGTCCTAGAACCAGAATACTGGAAGGCGCGGACAGACAAAGCCAGCTACGTATACCAGAGTATTCTATACCATGAGATACAGTCACGGCTGTCTAGACATGTGAGAATTTTACTCTACAATCCATCAGGCAATCATGGGTCAAGAATCCTAGGTGTCTCAATCTCAAGCAAGCAACAAGTTTACAAGATGTATGATCACCAACATATAATAGTAAGGCATACCAAACTATACATACCCAGATGATCATGAAGCTAGTACCAAAATAAAGAACTAGCAGAGTACAATGTTTAATGATCAGATCAAGTTATAGTCTAGAATATACTTTACATGTAGGCCCGCAGGCTAGAATATTAAGTCTCAAAATATGAGCTAAACACGTTCTCGATGGCTAAACACCTCAAAAGAATAATGTACATAATCAAATGGGTGAGGAAGAAGAAACCCACTCATGTCCTCGGGTGCTCCTCGTGTTCACCATCTTAAGGCAGGAAGTATGGGAGATACTGTTGTCATGCTCCAAAATATGGCCATACAAAACCAGTAGGGCTCGATCCCAAAATAGCAAGTACCACAAGGGAGCCAAACTTATGAACTGAAAACCAGCATACAGACAAATCAGTTAGAGATAGCAGGTATAGTAACAGTTAAATAAGTACAACGGGTAAGATAACAGTTAAGCAGTTCTGGAGTAATAAAACAAGGACATCTGGAATCAGTACTCTGGTTACCATTTTCGGATTAGCTGTTAATAAAATCAGAACATGACTAGACTAGATTGAAAATTAAGCGATCATGGCCAATCATGTCCTACGGCTTGCTATCATTAGTTAACTAGGGTTATCACAGTCCTAGTTACTAATACATGCAGTTTAAAATTTCTTACAGCCACATGCCCTACAGACTATCCGGGTTATCCAGACGAACAGGTACATAGCATAGATTTATCATATATAATCATTTCTTATCATTTTTAGTAGTGCAACACTCGTCGGTGTGTTGGAAGTATGTCCCTCACGACGGACAGCTCTAAATCTATTAGGTGTCGCTAGGATACCGAGATTGCATGTAGCGAGAAAATCTCTCTAGATACTTTTTTATATTATTATTATAGATATTAACCTGGACAATTATCAAGAATTCTTGACCGTGGTGCTCAGGAATCTGCCTTAGACATGATACAAGATAGGACAGTAACTTGACAAGTATAATCAAAATCAACCACGGAAATACAGGTCATACAATACAAGTGCTACTAATAGCCTTGATCATGACAGTTACTGGAATTCTTAAGTAAGGAGTGCGCTACGTCGAGCCACTATCAGGATTATCAGGATCAGGAATATCAAGGTTATCAGTACAGTTTCAGGACTCAGGAGTTCATTTATAAAGTACAATCACTAGATCATGTCAGGAAATTAAGATCAATATCAAGGATGTTGTCACGACCCAATTCCGTAGAATCAAATGAGGCGTCCCCCGAATCGTGACCGACGTGCGGGCCTGGGGTTGCGCCCGCACAAGGCTTTAATGATTTGCATAGCAAGCACATATTCAGAGTACGCAGATAAATTGAAACACAGATTTGAAACATGGAAAAGTTCTCTTTATTGATAATGAACATCTATTACAAACTCTTGAACGAGTTAGCTAATATGCCGAACGGCTTACAAAGAGATGACTCAAAATGAGATAGCAGTCCTGTACATTACATCCCTTTATAACTTCAAAATGTATAGACCTCCAGGCTGGAGGACGGCTTTGCCACGGAGCTGCATTTGTGTATGAAGAGTTGCAGGCTCCTGACTCCAAAATGCTTCGGGGGCGCGATGAAGATGCGCCAACAGCTGGACTGGATCGGGAAGACGACTTCGGCTCCTCGCTCGATTCGCCTTAGTGCGGAGAACCTGTTTCAACGAGGGTCAGCATATCGAAATATGCTGGTGAAGGCGAGCTAGCCTGACTATACCAATCAACACGTTGTTTTAATGAAGCATGCATATTTGTGGGTTTCTATCTTGCCTTAGTTCATTTACGAGTAAGCAGCATATTAAATTTACTGAAAATGAACGTGCCACTGTTAGGTGGATTTTACCTGACCGTCTGAATTACCTGCACAATACTTACCATGCCTTCCCTGCCACGAAGACACAAGTTAGTATGCAACAGGTTTAAATATACACGATGATCACTGGCGTGGTGCCATAACGGACATAGTCAAGGACAGGGATAGCATGCAACGAGAACACGACAAGCACACGATGTGTTGCAAGCTATCCCCTCCAGCACACGATGACTACACACGAGTTCCGCCCGGACCGGAACGGTGCCAGTGCCCCAGCGACCGTCCGCAGAACTTACCCTTGTGCACAAGTTGTCCATGATCGAACAATACGTTACTTAAATAATCAGTTACGCCTTCGAGGCAACACGAGCACACGACATAATTGTTACGCCATAATTGTTAAGCATTCATGCACTTCAGGCAACACGAGTACGAAATATGTATTTGCACAAGACAAGCAACATTTTATGATTATTTCCAAGCGAACAAGCATGCAGTTAAGTATCCGTTCGTGCGGTTTATTGACAAGCATAATATACCAAGTCTATTCTCTTTTATCTTGGTTTCTTTTATTATTACTTGGTATCGTTTGATCGGGGCAAAGAAGAGTGCAGATTGATTAGTTGTGAAGCTTGGAAGCAGGACTAGCTAATCGGGTTGGTAGCCACTCACTTAGATTTTGGAAAGAAGAAGGAAAGAGGCGCTTCACGACTCCGCTCGCAAGCCGCCTACTGTTTGTTCACCTGCACACGAACAGCTCGATTAATACTTCTTCCTCTCTTTCCAATCTCGAAATAGAAGTGCAGTTCAATGAACGAAAACAATGAAAACCATCGAAACCGTTCAAGGAAAATAAGCAAATCCCAAAACCAACTCAAAGCACGAAAGCAACAAGCGACATCAAAAACTGAGATAATAAAAGATAGCAGCGGAGAGGTCCCTCCTGACTCTGCCGCTAAGCCGATCCCGGGGGCGCAGTCCACTGAATATGGGAATCGATTCCGAAGAAATAAATCCATAACGAGGACGAGTTCTTAATTCAATCTATCCCGATCGAACGATACCGACTTGTGTTTCTTAGCCGCGCTCTCCGCATTGGGAGAACGGGGTGCTACAGATGTCATGCTCAGAAAATACCCAGGATTAACTAAAATAATGGGATAAAAGAGAACTAGGGAATCATCAGGAGTTAAACATGTTAAAGAGAATACTGGCATACAGGTGCATAAATTAGCAATTCAGGGTTGGCGCATAAAATCGGGTAAAAAAATAACATACACGCACAATGGGTCAAAAATACTATTGGCGCACAAATGGCTAAAACGGATTTTGGCGCACAAATCAATAATTCAAGCAGTTCTAGAGCACTTTGATACAAAAGTGTTTCGAACAAAGATGGCGTACAATCATAGTAAAGCGCACTACTAGGATCTTGGCGCACAATGATAAAAGTGTGCGAGCCAGGAGCTTGGTGCATAAATCTATCATTGGCGCACAAATAAAAGTACCCAAGCTACGACTTTGGCACACTTTCATCAAGTATACCAGTAGTGAGGTTTGGTACACAAACAAGCGCAAAAAGGTCTACTAAAAGACAAAACATAAGTTCCAAGACATGGCATAGCAGTCGAGACGATCCTGCATTTAAAACATAATTCTCGAGAATGTTCAGAAGTCTTGTTTAGTCATTAAGTAATACGAAAAGGCTATAAAGTACCCCATCTCTGTAGAATGCCACATAGTGTGCCACACAACAAAGTGTGATATTCTCTAAAAGGGGCAAAGTACGTCGGTAAAGAAAGTTTACCAAAGTGCGTCAACTCTACAATATCTGCAAAGTGCGCCAACTTGGATATTCAAGCAGTGGAGTACATTCTTGATGACTTGCAGACCCATTCAAAAGTGCTCCAAATGGGATTGGCTTAATTTTGAAGGAATTTTCTTAGTACAAAACATACATAGGAGTAGAGATATGCGCCCAGAGTTCTTAACATATCTTGGCACACTTTCTAATGGTTCCCTGTGTACTTTTTGTATGCATTCTCAAGAAAACTTTTCAATCTCTGACTTGCTGTTCTCGGGCTCCAAGAGCAATCTAATCCAAGAAAAACAAAATCATCATTGAGATAAGTTATATGTGTTACCTAAAAATAAAACCGGTTAAATAATAAAATAAGCTATACTAAGAATCAAAGAAAGATCCAAGGTTGTTCCTTCGGTTGGCAAGATGTACTTCCCTACGGTCAAGTTCTAGCCTAATACCAATACTTCCAAGTTAACCCACAGCCAAGGCCAAGCTAGGCTGTTGCTCTCTGCTGGGGAAGAAATGAAGAAGGAAAGAAAATAAAAGTTAAGGGAAGAGAATACGATTGCTTATATAGCCAAGGGATTTATTGTAGGACATTGAATCATATTTTATGCCTCTCACCCGGGTTCGTCATAGCCACCCACCAAGAAAACCAAGGGACCAACGGTCTAAAGCATGCAACTAAGAAAAACTTACAAAAATAGCATAAACAATGCATGAATGGAATAAAGCAAGATGTAAGCAATTAAACAATAAATAAGCTATATATGCATAATACGCGTATATCGGGTACGTATACTAGAACAGTAAGACGAGTCTCACATAGAGAAACTCGATTCAACCCCGACTTCTGCACTTTACTCTTCTTAATATTATAATTAAGAGTGCACATATTCGAAGAACCTGCTTTTCTTCCTTTGGAAGCCACCTCTATTTGTCTTTGAGTCTGCATAGAGTGGTGTCCTACCACTGGCACCGGATGAGTTGTTAAAGTGACTTCCTCAGCAACCTTCCTTTTTGTATCTATCCTAATGACATATATGCTAATGGTTATATCCCCTTCTTCCGCATTCAACTTTGTTCCCATATCTCTAACTATCGGAGACCTTTCCGTTGACCCCACATTTGAGAGTGTCATAACTCATTCAGCAGGGACAATAGCCGTCACATTCATCTGTTCACAGTCCCCCTCTAGCATAGCCTGGCTACTGTCACTTTCCTCCATCCTTGTATCACCCGAAGTTTTGGCCATCCACAACCTCCATATGCTCCTGGCCTGATGAATCCACTCTTACTTGTTCCTTTTCTACCATATGAGGGCACATCAAGGTTTGATGCCCAAAATAGTTGTATTTATCACATACTGGAGGAACCTACTCATATTCCACTGCTTGCGAGAATATTTCCTCCAATGGTACAAGATACTCAAGTTCTCGGGGAAGAGTGGTAGATACCTCAATCTCCACAAAAATGCTTGGATATGCTAGCCGCGATCTCCTAACCGTCGTCTCATCCAATTTGATAGAAATGCCTATTAAACTGGCTAAATTTTATGATCATAGGCGTACTCCAGTATTTAATAGGTAAATCATGTGATTGAATCCATATAAGAACCGAATGAAGAATATCTCTCTCACATTGAACATTATATGTCACTTATTGATAATGATCAAGTAACCATCAAAATTCCATGGATCGTCCTGTAGAATACGTTCAGCTTTTTCCTGTATTCCAAATCACACAAAAAAGAATCCATTTTCTCTGGAGAAGATCCCTATATCACCTTATGGCTGCCAGACCCTTTGGCCATATGCCCTAATTTGGCTATAGAAAGGCCTATTCCTAGTACATAGAATATCATCGTATTTTGCTAGTATTCTCCAGTCTTAATCAGATCATCTTTTGTGAAATCAGCCATGCCGTCTATATTCGTTGATTATCTATGGCTCCACATATTGCATGTCAACATAGGATCTCATCTTAGTTGGCCCACATATCTTGGCCCAGGACTTACTTCCTGTTCCTGGCATGATAGGATCTCGTTTCACTTGTTGGCCACCATGGGATGTACCGATGCGATGAATTACTTCACTCGTCCCTCGTAATTGCATCGAAGAAATATTATCATGTAATTCGTTTGCACAAATGCATTTCTCGTCATCCCTTCATCTCGCTATCTTAGAACCACTATTATAGAAGTTGGAAATTACCAGAGGAGAAGACAATCTTCCTGCAACTATCCAAGTTCCTCTCCACTTGTCTGACTGATTGCCAAAATGATTCCCTCGCCACCAAGAAGATTTACGTCACCATTAACATCCAACAGTGGTCCAACCACCGTCGGCAATGGTTGCCGATGGTCAGCAACAGCTGGAACCCAATCGCCACCATCCTCGGCTTTTCCAAGATCGCAATGCTAGCCGGAGAACCTTAGTCCCCCCCATTGATGTAGTTGCATGTGGTTCACATGGCTAGAGATTGGTCCACCACATCCCCTCCGCTCCGGAGAGCGCAGGATCACCTGCAAAGACGGTCGTCCGACGATTGGCTAGGTCTAGAATCCCTCTGTCGCTACCCGTAAGCGGCCTAGGAGCCCGACCATGACATGGGTCTTCAAAATCGCATGGAGAATCATCCAATGCTTCAACGGATATAGAGAGAGTCTTTTATATATATATATATATATATATATATATATATATATATATATATATATATATATATATATATATATATATATATATATATATATATATATATATGTATGGGATATGAGGCATAGTCTCATATTCTTAAATGAGCCATGCCACATGGACCAATAAGAATTAAGTGGTTTAAAAAAAAGACAAATGTTAATATATATATATATATATATATATATATATATATATATATATATATATATATATATATATATATATATATATATGGGATATGAGGCATAGTCTTATATTCTTAAATGAGCCATGACACATGGAGTCCCATATGGACTAATAAGAATTAAGTGGTTTAAAAAAACGACAAATGTTAATTAATTTGAATTTGTATGATAATTTTAATTTGTATATTAATTTTTAATATTAGTGTTAATTTTAAAATTAATATTAATACTAAAATTAAAATTAAAATTAAAATTAAAATTAAAATTAAAATTAAAATTAAAATTAAAATTAAAATTAAAATTAAAATTAAAATTAAAATTAAAATTAAAATTAAAATTAAAATTAATGGTTAAGATTAGTTGACTTAAATAAGATCCAACGTTTGTGATCATGGGGATAAAAAAATACATATATATATATATATATATATATATATATATATATATATATATATATATATATATATATATATATATATATATATATATATTCCCCCGCGGAGAGCCATTTCTAAGGCAATGGATTTTCCCCCTTTCCACCCCCTGGCGGTGGCTTCTCCTCTGTCGAACGAGCCACCCGCCCTTGTCTCCAGCCCGACGGACGCCTTGTTGCCCTCCGCCTCTGGCCACCCTCAGATTTTGGATAATGAGTCATCTTTTCCTCCCCTTTCCCATTTCTCACCCCTGTCATCCCACCTTCCTCCTCCCCTTTCAGTTGTGACGAAGATAAACGGTTGGGTGGTAGCGGACTCGCTTAAGGCTCCAGTTGTCACCTTCACTTTTTCAACTAGGGATAGTTTGGTAATTTGACATGGATATTTTTATTTTTAGAAATATAATATTAAATATTGTGCATGTTATAAATATTATTTATTATTAGATGTTAGTAATTGATTTTGGACTTGTGTTAGTGGATCTAATTAGTTTAGATTAGATCCATGGACCAACATTTATTTCTAGTTAGAATAGAGCCCAATAGTAAGCCCATTCATTAGAATGATGAATTAATTAGTTAAACCAATTAGACTAGAACCTTTCCTCCTTAATTAATTCCTTCATGACAAGCCCCAAGGGGTATTGTGGACATTTTATAGTAGCTTGGAGGAGGGGGTAGAGGTCGACCACCATAGGGGTGGAGACTCTCTCTCTCTCTCTCTCTCTTCATTTTTTTTAAATCTAGATCTAGAATTTTTCTCTTCCAAATTTCTTCATTCCTACACCAATTCCTACCCAAATTTCTTTCTAATTCCTTCCATATTTATCATTGGGGGCTATTAGAATAATAAGGAAGCAAGGATCTACAAGGAGGAAGCAAGGATCTACAAGGAGGAGCAAGGATCTACAAGTTGAAGGCTCTTGACACTCATTTGGAGAATTGTTTTGGAAATCCATCTCCCAATAAATATAATTCAGTTTAAGGATATCCTATTCATGATCCCCTATTGGGTTGAAAATAATCTCACATATTTACTTCCTAGTCAATAAGTGTAATATGATTTACGTCTATATTACCTCTTAATCATATTTCATTTATTATCCCCTAAAGAGGAGATAATAGTTCGTCCTTGAACTACTCTGTCTTTTTCTTTCCTGGTGGAGTAAACTAGTGAACAATCGCGTCCACATCACCTCTGATAGTATGGTATCCTATTATTGGTACTTAACACGAGTATGCCTCGAGTGATACATCTACCAAATTTTCTACAGAATTATTCTGTTATGTCCATAATACCTCTGAGAAGATATATATTCAATGGGTCTCGATTTGAAAGTATCATTAAGGTAAAACAAAATTTCTTTATGAAGAAAAGACAACGTTGGTCCGGGGATTCTCATGTGCGCACATTTGTCTGATTGACAAAAAATGTTGCATAGTGCACGTGACCAGACAAGTTGCAAGAATGCGCACGACAAGCCACACAATGCATTTATGTGCGTCTCGGTAGGATGACAAAAAAAGTCAATAGATTCAGTCTTTTCTGGCGCACATCGACCTGAGTCTTCAATCAGCAACACACATACAGCACAATGAAGTCAAAGCTAAAATTTTATTGATGCTTAATCATGATTACATATGATGGAGATCTATCACATCTAGATTTTTATTTGAAATCATAATTATACATATAGAAATCTATTACATCTGGATTTTCATATGATGGGGATCCATCACAGAGCCATCCCCATCTTTGGGTCCTGTCGGCTCCCAATACGGAAGATATAGACGCAAAAAAAATTATCTCCTCAGTGTAAACCAAAGTACATGGAAAAGAAATTTATATTGTGGGCGAGGATGCTATACAGAATTGGGCCTGTTTAAATTAGCACAACCTTATTTTTGTCTAGACTCGATGGAGGACATGGCGAGTCGAACGAAAGTTGTTCCACTATCGCCATCCAGCGCCACCACTAGAAGCCCCGGTTGAGATTATAATCACAACCCTGTAATCAGCACATAGGACATATTAATAGGGTAATTCCAGCAAGCTAGATTTGAAGACAACGAACAGTCTTCTGGATAATTCGTTAGTTCAACACGAACGATGAAGCCTATGATATCCTTCCATGCTCTATCACACAAAAAGCTCAGTGGAAACAAATTCTAGACGAGCCTCTCACCCATCGTTGAGAAGCGTCTCCTATTGCATCTTCTTGGCAGACAGCAAAGCCAATGGAGCCACACTGCTACGGTCATCTTCGTGGGCTCACACTTAACAGTGACCATGCTCAAGTCTCACAGCAAGGATGAGATAAGTTTGAGAATGTTATCAATGTTTTGCTCCTATTTGTAGGAGAAGACGTGCCAAAGTCGGCATAATTCTCGAAAATTGTCTCCGAAACGAGATCCGAAGATCCTCCCTAATTCCAAGTTGTCCGCGATACGCAGTCTGGGTCATTCCAAATCCATAACCTGACATGATAATCCATGATTCTTGTTCTGAACCGAGCATTTGCTCCACGAGCTATGATTCTTGATTTCTTGACATGATTCTCGTTCAGATGTAAACTTCATATGATTATCATTCAGATGTAAACTTGATAGGATTCTTGATTCAGTGATTTAAATTGCCTTGATGCATTCCTCTGGTTCGGGGATTGCCTTTGGTGACCTAACGGTCCCAGATACTTGCTGGTTCAATTGCACAGAAGGATTATTCGATAGTCTTCTGGCTGACTTGATGCATGCACAATACGCGATAGTGTAGTTGACTGTGGCATAATCTCATTGCGGCGAGCATTGAGTCGAGACAACATTACAAGTTAACATATAAGCAGGCAAGCATTGCATCCATAAGGAACCTAAGCATTCACGTTGGCTCGGGCATGAAGGTAAGCCAAGCAGTGAAACTGTAAAGGGACTTTCCGAGCGATATAATCTAGGGTTGTGCAGTGTAGTAGTAAAGGAGTGCACAACAAAGTTGGTAATGTTCATATTGTTCTACTCGAGACAGAGCTGGGTCTAGTTGCACAAGGCAAAGGTAGCATGCGAGGGTCTGAATATAAGTAAAATTTTATTTTCATGTTCTAACACAAGCAATACATATTAGGATTATTTCCTTAGCTAGGTGCATTATATTCTTATTAGCATACATGGGGTGATTCACCTAGCGACTAGCATGAAATATTCATATTTTAAGTGTGCTGGCTAAGCAAAGATAAGTTCACCGTAGCCACCCACCTTACCGTTGATTCGTCTCGGTTGAGCGATACTTTGAGCGAGCCTCTGAAAGCCTAAGCCGAACTCCTGAGGGAAAAAGTCTGGATATCCTTTGCCTCAAATGAGTATTTTAGCTGAAGCAAAGCAGGTCAGGACATTGCACTTTTCTCATTTGAATCGGCAGTCCGCTTGAGCGGAACGGGGTGTTACAACATACACCACTCAGAAAATTTCTCGTCCTCGAGACTTACTGAGGGCAAGCCGTTCTATCGCATTATGGAATCTATCCCAAGTGTAGCAATCGGTACCACTAAATTCGTTTGAACACAATCTCCTACTCGATCCGTACGCCATGTCGCATGTATGTTGAGTCGGGCTCATTTTGCGCCTTAGAGCGGGACATGTTGCTTAACGCGGAGTACGTTTCAATCGATCTAAGGCTGAGACAAACTTATACAAGTCATTATACTTGTTCAGGAGGATATTCACTTGCACTAGCATTTGAGATCGGCATATCGCTAGTCTGGATCGTGCACGTATTCGATGTGCCCCTTAAACATATGCATGTCAACCAACTCGACGATCGCGAAGTCTCAGCACTCGAGTTTCACATCTCAATGAGTCTTGGATCGTGAACACGTTCAAGGCGTCCCTAAAACATATGCAATTAACCAAACTTAGAGATAGTGAAATCGAACAAGCTACTTGCAAAAATCTCAAGGGTTTGTTTTATGATTCACAAGGATACTTCTGATAGGGTCAATTAAATCCAAGTTTCTTCCTTTCCAACTCAAACGAGTATTTGCACTACCGTTTAGCATGATCTATTCGGTTTACCGACTAGCGTTCATCCATTCGGGTCAAACACAACACACGTTATCATTTCCAAGTCTAACCCTAAGTCTTGCTGCCCTAGTTATATAGCTTGTTCAAGCAATATGATAAAGTAGGTAGCAGAAGTTCATTCACTCAATACAGGGTCGTCTGCCTAATTACTAGGTCAGCTCACAAGGTCATAGGTACAAGTTCAGGCATGCGATTCATCGTGCAAATTCATTGCACGATGCTCCCTCCATTTTCTAGGGTCAAATCATTATTTATTTGCACGGGGTATTCTACCCAAGCTCATTTCACTCAAATTTTTAAACATCGAGCACATATTTTCTACTATCAATAACACATTCGTTTGCACGGGAGTTCGAGTTCGTTCAGTAAAATTCACAATATTCAAGATGCAAAACAAGCCTAGTGATTTACATAGTCTATCTCTCCAACATATTTTGATAGAATCCCTATCCATTTCAAGTCTAGACCACCGAGCCAAGATTCGATTCTAAACTTTAGATTATAATCCAAGTCATCCAACCTGATTCGTGTATCCGTTCACGAAACCATCAAGCGTGATCTGTTCCAGGTTCTAGGCTAACTTATCCATCGAAACATTTGTGATCACTTGCAATTAAATTTATCTTATCGTGTCGAACCAAAAGTCAAGACGATCTATTGGTTGTCACATCTTGATCTTCCGTAAGTTCGATCACACTCGTTGGATGTGAGATCACCACGTCAACGCTCCCGCTGGATAATCGTCCTAATTCGGACGGGACGCATGTGCGGGCATAGAGTTACGCTCGCACAAGACAAGAATGTTTGAACGTTATAATTTTCTTCGGTACGATCGAGACACCTTATCATTTTCTTTTAATCCAACCAAGTTATATATATATCCATCGAGTCAAGTCCGTTCATGCAGTGATTATAATTCATCTAGCAAAATCATCCAACTTTAATATTACCGTTCGATAATTCCATAGTCTTCCTCTAGCATTCCTCAAGAAACTAGTTTCAAATATTCAAGCCCAAGTCTATTCCATTTTGATACGTTCCATTCATCGAGTTCATTTGGAATAATCATCGAACATGTTCTTGTGAGTTCAATCATCCCTGCCGTATATAAAATTACCACGTCGGCGCTCCCGCAGGATAATCATTCTCATTGGGACTAATTTCGAGAGTTATCGTTTCGAACTTGATCGCAAGATCGTTCTTCCAAACTCCAAGCTAAATCCATTATTGTTCATCTCTTTCTTTGAAACACAATACTCATTTCCGGGCTAACTCTATTCAAGCGATATTTTATTCAAGTTTAATCCTTTTGTTTCAATCCAAAATTGCTCGCACAATTCTCAAGTTTCCAATAAGTTTTTTTTAACCAAGATATCAATTTTTATTTTCGTGAATCTCAATACGATATAAGCCTTATCATTTATTCGAGACATTATGAAATCGTTCGATCCAACTATCGCACTAGACTTATGAATCCGTTTGGACATTTCTAAATGACCCATATACCACTCGGAATTGAGTTATACAATCAAATCCTTAATCGATTTGTATCTTTCGACACGAAATACCGTTTGAGCTATTTCCCAAAATCCAAACACGATTCTATATATTTGCCTAAGCGATAAATCTAAGAATCTTTCTATCGGTTGGCATTCTAAGTCTGACTTGTCTTATTCCTGAACGATATTCCATTCTCATTGCAACTAGCTTGCACCAAAGGGTCTTGGCACGCGATACTCAACACAACTTAGCCGAAAAGCTGTGTGCAAAACTAACCGTTTGAGACAATATTCGATTCTGTACTAACCAGTTGGGCAAACATGTATAGGGAATTTGGGTTTACACATAAGCCGTAATTCTAGCACGAGTCTAATCCCATAAGTCTAGCACAAATTGGCACAAAGGCCTTAACATCATAATTTCGTACAAGCAATCACATCATTCAAATGTACTTTTGAAAGTATTTAGACTTATTGTTGGAATATTCCATTTGGGACATAGAGAGAGAGTGTGCACATAACCTACGAACGAGATTTCGAAACTGAGAAAATCGAAACAAAGTCCAAAGACGTATAGCCAAGCTCTGATACCAATCTATCATACCCCGATCTCCCGTAGGCTAATCGGTCGTCCCCGCTAGGCAAGATTTACCGCGCCAGCGCTCCCGCGGGTCGATCGCTTGACCCATCTGGGCGTGATGCCGCACGAGCGTGAGCCGCGCCCGTACAAGACCGTGGTTCGTTGGCTGGCGATAAGAGGTCTAAGCCACATAGTCGCACAGATTATCCAAGTACAACAGAGTTATAAACGCATAGGCGATTTAGTAACAAGTTTACTGAGTCATTAATAGTGGAATCATTAAATAACACAAGTAGAAGTAAAGTAAACTCTTTATTGATATTGAACAAGTGTTACAGGCGACGTATAGCCGAGATTACAAGTCGCTCAAGCCTCTCTCCTAAAACAGTAAAAGCGTGCCAAGTGGCTACATTTGTGGAATGATATACAGGCGATGTTCCAATATTATGTCTTGTATATGTGCTTCAGTCCCAAGCGCAATGCTCCAAGGCTTCAGAGTGAACTCCACGCCTTAGCACGCACGAAGGAGGCATCCACATCGAACGAGGTTCTCCCGTACCCTGCAAATAATCTGGTAGATTATCAGTACATGAATGCACTAGTAGGGAGGCTACTCGCCGGCTCGACAAATCCAAACACGTAATATAGGTTCCGTGCACCAACTATTATATTGTCTTTCTAATTGCCTTAGGATCAGTTTCATGGCATAAATGAAAGGCCTAACTCGTGTGGCAGTGTACCGTGCGACATAAGAGGAAACTGATCCTAAGGCAAACTAAGTTAATTCAAAAATGAGCATGTATAAACATTCAGGGAAAATAACACATACAAACACAGTGTTGTGAGCGAGATTACGCTGCGGGTGCACGAGTTATACAAATAGCAGGTGTGTTGCATAAGATGTCGTAGTGTTCCATATGTTCAAGTATCTTATATCCATGATCGTTCAGACATTTTCGATATTCTTGACCCAATGCAATGACTCGCACGCGGATAGCCGCTAAGCGAGGATGACTTATCTATATGAACAATTGTCGCTGGCATAGCCATAAAATACGAGTTATAGTCTTGAATGAAGATGGGATTGCAACTAAAGTATGTAAGGCACCGCAAGCCATCCCGTCCAGCACATGAGACTAAACGTTAGTTCCATCCGGATCGGAGCGGCCCCAGTGCCCCGGTGACCATCCGTGGAACGAGATTTGAAGATCCCCCTTGATTCCAAGTTGTTCGCGACACGCAGTCTGGGTCATTCCAAATCCATAACCTGACATGATAATCTATGATTCTTGTTCTGAACCGAGCATTTGCTCCACGAGATATGATTCTTGATTTGTTGACATGATTCTCGTTTAGATGTAAACTTGATATGATTATCATTCAGATGTAAACTTGACAGGATTCTTCATTCGGTGATTTAAATTACCTTGATGCGTTCCCCTGGTTCAGGGATTGCCTTTGGTGACCTAACGATCCCGGATACTTGCAGGTTCAATTGTACAGAAGGACTATTCGATAGTCTTCTGGCTGACTCGATGCATGCACGATACGCGATAGTGTAGTTGACTGTGGCATAATCTTATTGTGGCAAGCATTATGTCGAAGCAACATTACAAGTTAACATATAAGCAGGCAAGCATTGCATTCATAAGGAACTTAAGCATTCACGTTGGCTCGAGCCCGAAGGTAAGCCGAGTAGTGAAACCGTAAAGGGACTTTCCGAGAGATATGATCTAGGATTGTGCAGTGTAGCAGTAAAGATGTGCATAACAAAGTGGGTAATGTTCATATCGTTCTACTCGAGACAGAGCGGGGTCTAGTTGCATAAGACAAAGGTAGCATGCGAGGGTCTGAATATAAGCAATATTTCATTTCCATGTTCTAACACAAGCAATACATGTTAGAATTATTCCCTTAGCTAGGTGCGTTGTATTCTTATTAGCATACAGTGGGTGATTCACCTAGCGACTAGCATAAAACATCTATTTTTTAAGTGTGCTGGCTAAGCAAAGACAAGTTTACAGTAGCCACCCACCTTAGCGATGATTCGTCTCGGTTGAGCAATACTCCGAGCGAGCCTCTGAATGCGTAAGCCGAACTCCTGAGGGGACAAGTCTAGATATTATTTGCCTCAAACGAGTATTCTCGCTGAAGTAAAGCGGGTTGGGACATTGTACTTTTGCCGTTTGAATCGACAGTCCGCCTGAGCGTAACAGGGTGTTACAGTTGGAGACGCACATTCCAAAAGAAAGGAAGACGACATCTGATGCAAGTTGGCACATGGAGATGTCTGATGCTAGTAACCGCATGGAGAAGTCTACTGCGGTTGCCGAAGAGAGACTGTAACTATGTACAAGCCGTATCTGCGCATGGCATCAGTTGGCACTTGGCAGAACTCGGTGCATAGCAATCTCAGTGCAGGCACTCACTACGCATGGCGAGCTCGGTACAGTGTAGTCACTACGCATGGCGCTCTTTAGGTACATGGCAGGACTTGGCGCATGGAAGCACCCATGTTACTGGCTCTGAGCAAGTTTTATGTGGGACCCGATTATGCGCATAGGATATTGCGCACCTTAGCGCATGTCTCTTCAAGCATGAAGGATCATGAGAACGAGGACTAGAGATCCAATTTTAAACCAAACTAGCAAGGTAAAAACTTAACTTGGTTATCTTAATTACTTAACTTGGTTGCTATGATTGTGCAAGTTAAGTCATTTGGCATGGTTGTTGACTGGTGTATGGACACTAGTACATCTAGCCACGAGAGATCTAGGAAGAGCATTTCACCGAGGTCAAGCCTTTCATTGAAGAAGGTCGAAGGTCTCGATAGCGAACAAGGATCAAGCAGAGGATCTGGGATTGGGACAATGGTTTTGGACTTCGAGAAGTTATAGTCAAAGAAGTACGTATAGCAAAGTACCAGTGATTACCAAGGACCTGATCTCAAAAATTCTATTGCAGACTTGAGGGTGAATATCCATGGTTGCCATATGGTGATATGTTGGCAGGAGACATACTTTGAAACAAGGCTTTCAGTATCAGATGGATGTACGAGTTTCTACTTATGAGTAGAGTCTCATTATAAGACTTGTGAGACACCAGACTAGGGCATGTACTCTGTACCGCAAGATGTCTATTCTAGGACTTATCTCCAAATATTGGGATAAAAATGTGGAAAAGTGTGAAGTCTGTGCGCAAAAAAATATCACAAAAAAATTATTCAAACGGGTAAACCAGAGCACAGATCTTCTAGAGTGGGTGAACTCAGATATCTGTGATTTCAAGCAGTTCTCTACAAAAGTCAAGATGATTTTTTTTTCATCGACGACTACTCTAAGTACACGTTCATTTGTCTGCTCAAGATAAAAGATGAAGCATTCGAGAAGTTCAAGGAGTTCATGGCTGAGGCTGAACGTCAAACAGGACAACAACTTAAGAGACTCTGAAGTCATCGACGCGGAGAGTATAGGTCTATTGAATTTGTATCATTCTGCAAAGAACATAGAATTGTCAATAAGGCGACTGCTCCGTATTTTCCTTAATCAAATTGAGTAGCTGAAAGGAAGAACAGAATATTGACAGAAATGATAAACTCAATATTGTTGACTGCGGGTCTTCCAAACTGCTTTTAGGGAGAAGCCGCACCAACGGCTACGTTCATTCTGAACAGAGTGTCGTAAGCGACTTCCGATGTCACTCCTCATAAACTCTGGTTCAAAGGTCATACTCAACAATTGAACGTCATTCGAGTGTGGTGGTGTCTGGCATATGTGAAGCTTTCGGACTTGAAGATTCAGAAGCTGGAAATAAGGACTACCAAAGCTATATTCTTGGGATATGCTCAAAAAAGTGATGCTCAAAGATTTCTTGATATCGATCTAACTATATCATTGAATCTCGCGACGCAAAATTTTTCGAAGACAAATTTGCAAGGCACAAGAACGTTGTTATCGCGGACATTCTGGAGAATAATGTGACTGCATAGGAGGCAAACGCTTCCAATAAAGATATTTCCAACAAGAAGTTGTCATTCCAAAGATTGCGTTCGAACAAGAACTCGCAGAATATGCGTCAAAACGAGTGAGTAGACAGAAGAACTTCGAAGAAGATTTTATCACTTATCATATGGAAGAAAATCTGCTTACCGATGATGAGGCGATAAAGGCCAGAGACGTTGTCTTCTGGAGGGAGGCTATCATTGATGAGTATGACTAAATAATCTCCGACAATAATTGAGTGTTGGTCGATCTGCCTGAAGGAGCTAAACCAATCGGATGCAAGTGGATCATCCAAAAAAAGATGTAGGCCGATGGAACTATTGACAAGTTCAAGTCAAGGCTGGAAGCCAAAGGGTTTTCTCAGAAGCAGGGGATCGACTACTTTGACACATGCTCCAGTAGCGCGGATGACAACTATCAGGATTGATTGCTCTTAGTAAAATTCACAAGCTAGTTATTCATCAGATGGATGTTAACACAACATTCCTGAATGGAGAGTTGATCGAATATATTTATATGCAACAGCCAGACAGATTTATCGTCAAAGGCTTGAAGATAAAGTCTTCTAGTTGGTGAAATTGTTATACGGTCTGAAGCAAGCTCCCAAGATGTGGCATAAGAAGTTTGGCAAAGTCATAAGATCAAACGGCTACAGAGTCAGTGAGAAGGACAAGTGTGTTTACGCAAATTTTGTTGACAGGAGAGGAGTCATCGTTTGTCTATACGTGGATGACATGCTGGTCCTAGGTACGGATCTAGCACGAGTCATCGAGACAAAGAAATGTTTCTCATCCAAGTTCAGTATGAAGAAATTGGAGGAAGCTGATGTTATCCTCGGGATAAAGATCATCCAGAGAGACACTAGAATGACGCTGTCACAGTCTCATTATATTGAGAAGATGCACATGTAGCGCCCCGTTCTCCAGGTGCGGAGAGCGCGGCTAAGAAACACAAGTCGGTATCGTTCGATCGGGATAGATTGAATTAAGAACTCGTCCTCGTTATGGATTTGTTTCTTCGGAATCGATTCCCATATTCAGTGGACTGCGCCCCAAGGATCGGCTTAGCGGCAGTGTCAGGAGGGACCTCTCCGCAGCTATCTTTTATTGCCTCGGTTTTCGATATCGCTTGTTGCTTTCGTGCTTTGAGTTGGTTTTGGGATTTGCTTGTTTTCCTTGAACGGTTTCGATGGTCTTCATTGTTTTCGTTCATTGACTTGCACTTCTATTCCGAGATTTGGAAAGAGAGGAAGAAGTATTGATCAAGCTGTTCGTGTGCAGGTGAACGAGCAGTAGGCGGCTTGCGAGCGGAGTCATGAAGCGCCTCTTTCCTTCTCCTTTCCTTCCAACCAAGTGAGTGGCTACCAACCCGATTAGCTAGCCCTGCTTCCAAGTTTCATAGCTAAAACACTTGCATTCTCGTGCCCCGATCAAACGATACCAAGTAATAATAAAAGAAACCAAGATAAAAAGAGAATAGACTTGGTTTATTATGCTTGTCAATAACTTCGCGAACGGATACTTGATTTCATGCTTGTTCGCTTGGAAATAATTATAAACTGTTGCTTGTCTTGTGCAATTACATGTTTCATGCTTGTGTTGCCTCGAAGGCGTAAACTGATTGTTTAAGTTAACCTATTGTTCGATCATGGACAACTTGTGCACAAGGGTAAGTTCTGCGGACGGTAGCTGGGGCACTGGCACCGTTCCGGTCCGGGCGGAACTCGTGTGTAGTCATCGTGTGCTGGAGGGGATAGCTTGCAACGCATCGTGTGTTTATCGTGTATCCATTATGAGCTCTCGTTGCATGCTATCCTAGTCCATGACTAGTCCATTATGGCTACCAAGCCAGTGATCACCTGTGGCATAGTCATCGTGTGCGGACTGGACGGCTTGCAACGCATCGTGTGTTTATCGTTGCATCCTATCCTTGTCCATGACTATTTTCACCTTGTATATTTAAACCTGTTGCAAACTAACTTGTGTCTTCGTGGCAGGGAAGGCATGGTAAGTATTGTGCAGGTAATTCAGACGGGCAGGTAAAATCCACCGAATGGTGGCACGTTCATTATCAGTAAATTCTATATGCTGCTTACTTGTAAATGAACTAAGACAAGATAGAAACCCATAAATATGCATGCTTCATTAAACAACGTGTTGATTGGTATAGTCAGGCTAGCTCGCCTTCACCAGCATGTTTTGATATGCTGACCCTCGTTGAAACAGGTTCTCCGCACCAAGGCGAACCAAGCGAGGAGCCGAAGTCGTCTTCCCGATCCAGTCCAGCTGTTGGCGCATCTTCACCGTGCCCTCGAAACCTTTTGAAGTCCGAAGCTGCAACTTTTCATACACAAAATGCAGCTCCGTGGCAAAGCTATCCTCCAGCCTGGAGGTCTTTATCGTTTTGAGTTTATAAAAGGATGTAATGTACAGGACTGCTATCTCATTTTGAGTCATCTCTTTTGTAAGTCGTTCGGCATATTAGCTAACTCGTTCAAGAGTTTCTAATAGATGTTTATTATCAATAAAGAGAACTTTTCCATGTTTCAAATGTGTTTCAATTTATCTGCGTACTCTGAATATGTGCTTGCTATGCAAATCATTAAAGCCTTGTGCGGGCGCAACCCCAGGCCCGCACGGTGGTCACGATTCGGGGGATGCCTCAATTGATTCTACGGAATTGGTTCGTGACATAGTGGAATCAGAGCACAGATTCAAAGTTCCTTAGACTTCGTGCTGGAAAAGTTCCTTTAACGATCAAATTCATGTGCGAACTCTTGAACTCACTAGGCCAAAATGAGATACGTTCATGCAATAAGTCCATAATACATTATGATCCTAATATAATTTACCTTCTTTTGAAGGAATGGTACCAGCGCAATCTGCAGCGCAAGCTCCGAACGAAACACAAGAAAGCAGTTCGAGCACTTCGGGAAGCTCGCGGAGCCAGCGTGGCATATCTCAAGTCGACCCGCTAGAGCGGGTGATGCAAATGTTAGAATCGCAACGACAAAAAGATGATGCTCGCCAAGCCAAGTTCGAAAGCAATTTAGAGACCCGATTCTCAGTCCAACAGAAGCAGGTAGATGCCCTACAACAGATCGTTCAGACTTTGGCTGCCAACCATTCCGCCGCAACAACAACGACTCCGGTGGAACAGCCCGTGCTTGAAGTGGAGACGCCTCAAATCCCAAGGCCGAGGGACGTGACTGCCTTCAACTTGGGCCATTTCAAGAAAGTCTGCAATACCCCATTCAACGGGACTGAGGACCCAGTGGTAGCTCTAGATTGGCTAGCCGAGCTTGAAGATCACTTCGTTCTGCTAGAAGTTCCCGAAGAGAAGCGCGTCGCCTGTGCGCAACTTCAGCTCCGCCTCAACGTGTACGATTGGTGGAACGTGCATCGACGATCTCTCCAATTTGATCACGGAGAGGAGGCAATCTCGTGGACGACCTTTCGTGCCACGTTTGAAGAGGAGTTTATACTCCCTCCAGTACAACGTCAAATGGAAAATGATTTTGTGCAACTGAGGCAGGGCAGTATGACTGTGAAGCAGTACTCCGCCGAATTCAACCGACTCTCCAAATTCGCTAGGGCCTATTTACCTGATGCAGCGAGTCGAGCCAGAAGGTTTGAAGGTGGAATACACCCTGCCATCCATTCGCACGTGGTCAATAATCAGTATGGGACAATGCGTGAAGTCATGAATCATGCCCTATCCCTTGAACCGCAGTATCCTCACGTTTCTACCGGCGCTGTGCATACCTACAATCACAAACGCCATAGCGACGAGAGAGGAAACAACGCAGTAAAGCGTCCTAACCACGGCGGTCCCCGGAGAGGAAATCAAGAATGGTGTAACTTCTGTAAGAAATCTGGGCACACCATTAATCAATGTCGTAAGAGACTTAGATTATGTCTTGCTTGTGGCAATCTAGGCCATGCCATAAATTCCTGCCCGAACCTTCCTGATCGTCGTCCTCGACGAGATAATCCCTAACGGTAAGTATTGTTCTTAAGTTTCGGGACGAAACTTCCAATTGGTTGGGTAGGATGTAGCGCCCCGTTCTCCCGGTGCAGAGAGCGCGGCTAAGAAACACAAGTCGGTATCGTTCGATCGGGATAGATTGAATTAAGAACTCGTCCTCGTTATGGATTTGTTTCTTCGGAATCGATTCCCATATTCAGTGGACTGCGCCCCAAGGATCGGCTTAGCGGCAGAGTTAGGAGGGACCTCTCCGCTGCTATCTTTTATTGCCTCAGTTTTCGATGTCGCTTGTTGCTTTCGTGCTTTGAGTTGGTTTTGGGATTTGCTTGTTTTCCTTGAACGGTTTCGATGGTCTTCATTGTTTTCGTTCATTGACTTGCACTTCTATTCCGAGATTTGGAAAGAGAGGAAGAAGTATTGATCAAGCTGTTCGTGTGCAGGTGAACGAGCAGTAGGCGACTTGCGAGCAGAGTCGTGAAGTGCCTCTTTCCTTCTCCTTTCCTTCCAACCAAGTGATTGGCTACCAACCCGATTAGCTAGCCCTGCTTCCAAGTTTCACAGCTAAAATACTTGCATTCTCGTGCCCCGATCAAACGATACCAAGTAATAATAAAAAAAACCAAGATAAAAAGAGAATAGACTTAGTTTATTATGCTTGTCAATAACTTCGCGAACGGATACTTGATTTCATACTTGTTCGCTTGGAAATAATTATAAACTGTTGCTTGTCTTGTGCAATTACATGTTTCATGCTCGTGTTGCCTCGAAGGCGTAAACTGATTGTTTAAGTTAACGTATTGTTCGATCATGGACAACTTGTGCACAAGGGTAAGTTCTGTGGACGGTCGCTGGGGCACTGGCACCATTCCGGTCCGGGCGGAACTCGTGTGTAGTCATCGGGTGCAGGAGGGGATAGCTTGCAACGCATCATGTGTTTATCGTGTATCCATTATGAGCTCTCGTTGCATGCTATCCTAGTCCATGACTAGTCCATTATGGCTACCAAGCCAGTGATCACCTGTGGCATAGTCATCGTGTGCGGACTGGACGGCTTGCAACGCATCGTGTGTTTATCGTTGCATCCTATCCTTGTCCATGACTATTTCCACCTTGTATATTTAAACCTGTTGCAAACTAACTTGTGTCTTCGTGGCAGGGAAGACATGGTAAGTATTGTACAGGTAATTCAGACGGGCAGGTAAAATCCACCGAACGGTGGCACGTTCATTATCAGTAAATTCTATATGCTGCTTACTTGTAAATGAACTAAGGCAAGATAGAAACCCACAAATATGCATGCTTCATTAAAACAACGTGTTGATTGGTATAGTCAGGCTAGCTCACCTTCACCAGCATGTTTCGATATGCTGACCCTCGTTGAAACAGGTTCTCCGCACCAAGGCGAACCGAGCGAGGAGCCGAAGTCGTCTTCCCGATCCAGTCCAGCTGTTGGCGCATCTTCACCGTGCCCTCGAAACCTTTTGAAGTTCGAAGCTGCAACTCTTCATACACAAAATGCAGCTCCGTGGCAAAGCTTTCCTCCAGCCTGGAGGTCTTTATCGTTTTGAGTTTATAAAAGGATGTAATGTACAGGACTGCTATCTCATTTTGAGTCATCTCTTTTGTAAGCCGTTCGGCATATTAGCTAACTCGTTCAAGAGTTTGTAATAGATGTTCATTATCAATAAAGAGAACTTTTCCATGTTTCAAATATGTTTCAATTTATCTGCGTATTCTGAATATGTGCTTGCTATGCAAATCATTAAAGCCTTGTGCGGGTGCAACCCCAGGCCCGCACGGTGGTCACGATTCGGGGGACGCCTCAATTGATTCTACGAAATTGGGTCGTGACAGCACACACGCTATGGATATCAGGATCTTTCAGGGATCGATACTTTGGACAGGTGTGACAAGAAGCTGATGCCAAATTCTAGGAAAAACGTAACGCAGCTGGAGTACTCAAGTGTCATCGGGAGTTTGATGTATACAATAACTTCAGGTGTGGGTCGCTATATCGGTGTCGCTGTTATCGTTGCAGAATGGTTGGAGGCCAAGATATGAACGATATGTTGTAGGGCATCTACCTGCTTCTATTGGACTATAAATCGGGCTTTTATATTGCCTTTGAACTTACTCTGTCATTCTTCCGCCCGTTTCTCGGCTCGCTCATAACGAGCCTCATCCCTATGTTGGCTTTCTTCAAGCATCTGCATCATTCGCTCAATCGGTTCGACACGGGGCATGGCACGCTGGCTTCTGGAACCTTCCGAGGTGCCGGAACTACTTTCCTAGACTTGTACCTCACCATGTGCTAGCGCTGATGCTTACGCTTGAGTCATTCCTTCAAGATAAGGTAACTTATATCAGGCTCATAATGTATTATGGACTCACTGTATGGAACGTATCTTATTTTGGTCAAACGAGTTCAAGAGTTCGTATAGGAAATAGATCGTTAAAGAAACTTTTTCGACACGAGGGTCAAAGGAACTTGAAGCTGTGCTCTTATACTAATATGTCATGCCCCGATTCCGTGAAATCGATAATCGTCTCTCGGACGTGACACCGTACGTGCCTAGGTTGCGCAACACACAAGGCCAAGGTATTTTACATAACGAGCACATATTCAGAGTATGCTATAATTGAACAAAATATTGAAACATGGAATGCACAAGGCCAAGGTATTTTACATAACGAGCACATATTCAGAGTACGCAGATAATTGAACAAAATATTGAAACATGAAAAAGTTCTCTTTATTGATAATGAACATCTTTTTATAAACTCTTGAACGAGTCTGATAATTGCCTCACGGGCTTACAAAAGTGGACACAAAATGAGATAGTCGTCTTGTACATTACATTATTTTACTAAAACTTCAAAAGAAGAGACATCTTCAAACGAAGCTATCGACTTTCCATGGAGCTGCATAAGTTATGTGCACGAGCTCCTGGATCTTCAAAACGCTCTTTGAAGGCACGATCAGGGCGTGCCAGTATGTGGACTGGGTTGAAAAGTCACTCTAGATCCTTGCAGGATCTTCTTGGTGTGGAGAACCTGATACAACGAGGGTTAGTACATCAAAATGCACTGGTGATGGTGAGCTAACCCAACTATACCAATTGATACGTTGTTTATATGAAGCTTACAAGTTATTATGTGATATTTCTATCTTGCCTTAGTCCATTTTACAAGTAAGCATTAGATATAGAAATTTACTAAAATAAACATGCCACCGTTCGGTGACTTTTACCTACCCGTCTGAACCACCTGCACAATATTTACCATGACCTTACCTGCCACGAAGACATAGTTAGCTTGCACAGTTTAAATATACGAGGGGATCACTGGCATGATGTCATAATGGATGAGTTATAGTCTCGGGATGAAGATGGCAGAGGTAGAGGTATCGCTACACGCCATCTCGTCCTAGACATGAATGGTGTGCAACGCTGTAGAAGCATGAAAAATACGCTACAGAATTATACGCAGTATGCATAAAATCCGCGTAAAGCAGAGTTTTTAGTGTTGTGTGGCGTAAGATATGAATTCAGATCTATCGGCGTACAGCAGAGCTTCATCGTTAGTACAGCGTAAAACATAGCTCCAGAACAACCCGTGTAATGCAGTATTTTAGACTGCTTCAGCGTAAAAAGGTTGCTACCTCGCCTTTATGGCGTAAAATCCACCTGCTTTTAATGCAGCATGGAAGTGTACGAGGAACTCTTCGTATTCCTCGAATGAACCTGTCAGATCATGCAGTGAACCTGATTCCTGACAAAGAGTACTGCACGACTATCCAGACGATGGCTGCAATGATGGTTCGACACAGAAACCCAGACCGTCGTTTAGTGATATTTCCTTGATACAAATTACTTTTACGCATTCAAGGGAATACGCTGCCTAATTTTATACAGACAGATGTGAGCTTTTACGCTCAGCAGAAGACAAAACGAACTGCCACGTCAAAAACTGCTCTTCGTACAGAGCTCGAGGCACGTCTCTGCAGTTAATGCGCGTGATGGGGGCAGATCTCTGCATTTAATGCACGAGATTTGGTTCTACTTTCAAAGACTAGGTGAGCCATAATTGCGGCTAATATGTCCACATTATCACCTCTGCATATTACGCCATCAGGCTATTTTCAGCTACAGAAGCACGCCATATGCTATCTCCTCGGAATACGCCAACTCAGGCTATATTTGTATTGTTGCGTGATAAGGCTATTTGGTTCAGACTACGTTTAAGACCTCAGTCAAGGAAGGAGGATCGGCTATCTTTTACGCTAGCTACCTATCCATGCAGTATCTTGCTTCTACGCCAGTTTGACAACTATTTGGCTTCTACGCCATGGTGACAGTCATTGGCTTTTACGCCAACCTTTTCTACGCGAGGGGCAGTTACCTACGTGGCTTGCATGTCGTGATCTTCGCAGCAGTTATACGCGTTACCTCATAATGGGACAAGCGTCACACGCAGATTCAGAAGATCATTCATACGTGGGTGGCAGTTATTCTAACCGCCGTATAAAAAGTGTCACACTCTCCACTGTCCGGCTTCTACGCCGACTGGACGGTTACTGTCACTAAAACTCTATAAATAGAGACCTCCATCCACAGAGGTCCAAGGTCGAAAAAAGGTCAAAAACTTGGAGAATAGAAGTCAGAAGGTCGAAAGGTCAGAAATCTATTCTTGAGAGAGAAGAGCACAGACAGAGAGCAGTGATCGACGATTTTGACATCGAGCATCTACTCTCTCTTGCAATCTTTGAAGCATCTCCTTCTTCTACAGCACTTCTTCATCATCGTGTGGTCCAAGGGACAAAGTGATCGACCGCAGATCAGACTCCTATAGCACTATTTACCCAGATTAAATTTTGTACTTAACATCCTCGTATAAGATTAATAGTACTTCTTGTTTGTAAACCTAAAAAAGGATTTCGTATAAACCTAGTTTTATTTCTTCCGTTTATTATCAAACACAAGATGGCGACTCTGCTGGGGACCTCTTTCTCATCTGACGAGAAAGCAATTGCTCAACACGATGCAGTATCAGTAGGATCAATAAAGAAGACCTTGGTCGTACAATTTGACCAAACCGCCTATGAATACATGCTTTGAGCAGGGGGTAGCTCTCACCCCCTCTCTGTCCAAGATAACAAGAAACAGCGTAAAGTGTGGATGCCCCGGACATCCCCTACCATTCCTGCAGACTCTCTGGCTTCTCCGACCAGCAAGGTTGTAGCTTCGCAAACTCCGTGCCCCGCGCGTAAAACTCTGTCTTTCGTCTGTGACGTGGCAGACAAAACTTTTGGCAATGCCTCAGTGCTAGACCAGAAGTCTCCTCCGCGCCTCGCGCGTAAAACTTTGTCTCCCGTCTGTGACATGGTAGACAAAACTTTTGGCAATGCCTCAGTGCTAGTCTAGAAGTCTACTCCGTGCTCTGTGCGTAAAACTCTGTCTCCCATCTGTGACGTGGCAGACAAAACTTCTGGTTATGCCTCAGTGCTAGTCCAGAAGTCTACTCCGCGCTCTGCACATAAAACTCAGTCTCCCGTCTGTAATATGGCAGACAAAATTTCTGATAATGCCTCAGCGCCAATTTAGAAATTTCCAACGCGCTCCGCGCGTAAAAATGCATCTTTCCTCCGTGGAAAAGCAGATGGGCCCTGTAATCTACGCAAGGGAAAACAAGTGGCTGATCTCTCAACTTCTCGGCCTTTACACCAGCAAGAGAAGAATTTGCCCGCTCTCCGGATTACGCGAGAAGAAGATGGTCGATTGAGCACCTCCTCAGTTTTACGCCAACCTGAGAAGAGTTCCAAATTATGCCAGGTCAAGTCCCTCAGCGTAAAGAAAGCCCGGTTTGTGGATAGATATGCTCCCCATGGATCATGTGCCACTCATATGGCTGAGCTGCTGTATATAGGTGGCAGAGAAAGGGTTGGGGTTCCCAATATCCGTATTCTAACTGATATAAACAGGAGGAACAAGCCTTCTTCCTCTTCTTCTACTGTTAATCCTTCCGACTTGCGTAATTTCTTGACCCAAAAACGCAAAGACAGGGGTCAAAATCAAGATTTGACACATCTAACTTTCAAGCGTGGAGAGATCATGTGGGAAGATGCATCAAGATCTAATATCGTCATAACATGTGGGCCACATAAAGAATCTATTTTTATTGTTCCACCTACTCGCGACGATCAGCATCCAATAGTCTTCGGTCGCATGCGCAACAGATCGATTGTACAAGAAAACTCTCACGAGTCCGATGTTGGAAAAATGCAAATCCATAGATATAGCCCGCAAGCTTTAAAGATTATATAAAGCATGGATTATGATCTGAAGTCAGAATCAGGCCTCAACTATGGAAAAGGCAGACGAACACCGTTGCAGGGTAATCCTTATTGTCAACAAACTCGTTTTGGGTTGGGGTATACTGCATCTCTTGCAAACTCCAAACCTCCAAAGTCTGATCTTATAATACCAGAGGCAGGTCCTTTTAAATCAATTTCTGTGGACAAACGCCACAACATGTCTGGGGATAGTATACCTCGACAAAATATGACAGCATCTAAAACTGGGGGTAGAATTCTCTCTGAGTCCGAAGATGATGCAACGATGACGATCTTCCCGGAAGACCATGAAACTCAGGCATCGGGAGTCCGAAGGCCAGAAGGGACTTTCTCCTTCAATGAAGATAACATCATTAAAATCTTCAATATATTGATGAAGGAAAACAAACTTCAGCTACCCAATATCAGATACCCTGAGAGGGCTGGCAAAGTCGATGACCCAAATTATTGTCTCTTTCATCGGTACATTCATCACCCCACAAGGGCATGCTATGTACTAAAAAGAAAAATCCAGGAGTTGATCGACGCCAAAGTCATCACTTTGCATCTGTAAACGAGGGGACAATCACTGCAAATTGATTTCACTTTAACGTGACAATTTATTCCCTGAAGAAAATACCGGATGATGAGTCCCTAAAGTTTTCCCAGTGGATTCTTCAGGTCTATCCCCACTCAGAAAAATCACTCCACAGTAAATTTTTCGGACATAAGTTCACGTTCATATTACCTCTGAACTATTGTCCAAATATTTCTTTATTTCCCTAGTTGAGTTTGTCATGTTCATATTACCTCTGAACAAACCTTCCTGGTCTGGCTATCGATTATCATGTCCATATTACTTCTGATATCGGTTGTCATCTCAACTTAACATCCGTACTTAACTCTAAGTACGCCAGTAGTGTTAAGTCCACAAAAAACTGTCATGTCCATATTACCTCTGAGCAGATATATACCTCCATCCTCAATGGAGTCACAACTCAAAAGTTTGTCATGTTCATATTACCTCTGAAAAAAATTTCCAAATTTTTGGCTATCGATTATCATGTCCATATTACCTCTGATATCGGTTGTCTTATCAACTTAGCACCCGTACTTAACTCTAAGTACGCTATTGGTGTTAGGTCCACAGTAACTGCCAAGTCCATATCACCTCTGGCAGGGCTTGTCCTAAACTTATTACTTGCACTCACGTGCACAAGAAGTAATAGGTCCACAAAAAATTCTCCTGTGGAATGCCTGCAACAGAAAATGAAATATTCATGTCCATATTACCTCTGAACTATCCTCATTTTCCCAGCGAAGAAAGAGTCGGTCCATATTCATCCCTACAGAGGCGTATTTTACCTCTGTCAGGATTTGTCTCAAACCTATTACTTGTACTAATATGCGCAAAAAAGTAATGGGTCTACCAAAAATCCTCCAGTATGATATCCTCAACAAATACGGTATCGTACTACGTCCATATTATCTCTAGTAGGATGTCCAAAATTTGCGCAAACAATCATAAAGAAAATGAGGGCCCTTATGTGATTGAGACGACGTTCTCAAACGACACTTACAGATTAGCCAAGCCTAATGGAAATTTGGCAATGTCTATTATCAACTGCAAATTCCCGAAGAAGTACTATACTTGATCTCCTTCGTTTAACGGAGTATGACGAAGATCTTATTCTGACGATACCATGCACAAAGGTTAGCTGGATCATATTCTATCAGGTTTATGTGACCTCCGAATAGATATCCTTAACTGATTTGTAAGCCTATCATGTTCATATTACCTCTGATAGTTTAGTATACAAATTTAGTTGGATTATATTCTTTCAGGTTCATGTTAACTCTGAATAGATTTACATTCAGCAAAATCTTAACGAAAGTATGTCATGTTAATGATACCTCTGATTTCACTTTTATCTTAGCCTATCATATTCTAAAGTGATGGGTCCACAAAGTCAGAAAATGTGTCTTTATTATCTCCAAGAAATTACAGGAGAAATAAGAAGTACATCATTTGGGAGGAGCAGTCAAATCACGGATCTGCTGCGCCAGTGCGGCCATCTTCTCATTCCTGGAGCTCAAAACTGTAGCGCGAGTCCGCTCCAACCTTGCCTCCTCATTGTTCAAGGCAGACATTTCAGACCGAGCACGTACAAAATTTGCGTGGGTGACACCCGCACGTGCCAAGTTCTGCTGAGCCGCTTCCCTTCGGTCATTCAACACATCTCGAGCTGCCGACAAAGAGAGCCCTCTCTTTGGCCTTAGCGAGGTCGTCTTCCAATTTGCGGACCCTCGCTGCCTCTTCCTCATATTCGGCCTCGCACTTGGCCAGCTGGGGAATGACATACTCCAAAACGATATGCTCTTCATTCATATCTTTCTGCTGAGCCTCGATGGACTTGCTCAGAGTTTTTATCTCCCCAACAAGCCTCGCAGTCAAAGAGTCATATTCAGCCTGAATCAGATCATCAATACTGCCCTGGGATAGTTGCAGATAATTGTTAATGGGTTGTTCCAAACCATTAACTATCTGCTCCAGCGCATCAGCTCTCCTAGCGTCGTTGAAGTCTCTGATCGGCACTATTACAAACTGGGAGGACCTCCTCAGAACCTCGAAGCCTAGATTCTTTTTCAACACCATTGATATCAGCGTTTTCAAAGTGGTGTAGAAAATACTAGTATATTGCTCAATTAGCATGGCGAGATCCGAATGGACGCTGGGAGTGGCTGTAATATCGGCGAATCCCCTTCCAGGAACGACTGCAGAGGGTGTTGTCACAGTCGTCGCTTCAGCAGATGGCGCGACAAAAGTAGAGGCGCCAACAACGGTCGAAGTGGCTGGCATACTCAAAGGAGGCATCGTCGTGATGACAGGCTCATCCTCCTCTGAATATATTGGAACTGTATTGGGTGAGCCGGCACCCGAAAATGTTTCCTCTTCAAGGTCGAGCACCGCCGTCTCATCGGCAGGAGCTGCAACAAAGCCAAAAGTTGCGTCGACGCTGCCCTCCCCATAGATGTCTTTCCCTGAAAAGAAGACAAGAGAAAGTTAATATCAACCTGATGTTAATTTTTCTAAAAAGAGGCATAAAGACGACATTTACCCATGGCCGATGGTGTATATGTCGCGTCTGCAGCCAGTACAGCTAAATCATTTCTTAATGATGTTAAGCAAGTTGTCATACCTGGAGAGGAGGGTGCACCGAATGACGACTGAGGGTAGTCATCCAAGTCTTCACCCAGATCCAATCGAGGTTCATCAGGTGGAATCTCGCTGGGGATACTTACAGATGAAGAAGGAGCTGGACCCATTCTTGGTCTGGATAAAGATATTCTTATCGGCCTCGAAGGCGATCTCGTAGCACTACCTGAAGCGGTAGAAGCGACAGCAGCCTCGAGCAAAGAATCTCCGGCACTGCCAGCCGGAACTGTGGAGGTTCCCTCTCTAATAGACGAAGGACCTCTAGTCAAAAGTTCATCCCCAACAGGGAAAACAGCAGGTTCACTCCTAGGAGCCGCAGCGCTGGAGATCCTGACAGGACCACTAACAGTCTTCTTTTTCTTGCGAGGGAAAGTCTCCTTCAGAACAGGAGCCCTTCGCTTACTAGGGATAACCAGAGGCTCTGCAGGCGGAGGTATTACGCCTCTCGGTACTGTCAGCAAAAACTCATCTGGAGCGACAGAGTCTTCATCCTCGTCAGAGGAAACTGATGGGACTTCCTCTCTTCCCGCGGACTTAGAAGAGGGCATCCTAAAACTTCCACGCATATCAAAATCGCGATGGAAGGTATTGGTGGCCACATAAAATTGGGCGTACGAATGGAGGATACGCAACTCTATGGAGAGTGAGGTCGCGGGCACAGTAAAGGTTGCTCCAGTACAACCCATTATGAAGTACCGTCATCCTCTCGCTCCATCAATAAGTCCACCTTTGGACCTGAAGCTGGTAATGACATTTCCCACGTGCAATTGGTCATACCCAAACTGCCTGGCAAACCGACTAGGCAGGTAGGGCTCCAAGAAGCAATGGTCTTCACTTCTATACAACAAATGGGAAGGTCTAATGCAGACCAACCAATAAAAAACTTCAGGAGAAAGAACAGTCTTCCCTTCACCTGAATCCTGAAGTCTTATCCCATGTTGATTGAGATGTACAGTGGGGACGATACAGAAGAGCTTCCAACTATGAGCAAAATTTAATGCTCGCCGACAGTCTACTACAGTCGTCACGTTCCAAGTGAAATTCTTGTAATTCAACAAGAAATTATTCCCCGAACTACTGGCAGAGCCGGGAGACATCACCCTGGGGTTATGAAGAATTAACCATCCCATCAGATACAAGAACGGTAATTTTACCCTGGAAAAGTTGTCACGCCGTGTTTCGTCGGCAAGCAGCCCATCAGTAATGGCCCACAGGCCAGCTTGTTACGGTGAATGCGATCCGAAGATGCAATGCCTGGTACTACCAATCGGCGTAGCCATACAGAGAGGAAGCCAGCCAGTTGAGCTTTCCTGGACAGAGGCCTGCGGTAATGCCTCATATAACTGTAGGCTTTAGTGCCTGCAGCATATTTCCTATCCCCTCATCAAGAACCTGATCTGAAGCCCCGGCGTCTTCAATAAGATCATCGACTACTTGAGCATTAAGCACGCTCAGAAGGCTCAAAGGCTTATCCCTTCTATCCACAACTTTGTCGGGCTTAGCATCTCTGGCCAGATGAAAGAAGAGATAGGACGCCCATTTATTGGTATGAGCCAAATCAGAGGGCTCATTGTAGAAGGTGGTGCAGGCTAGATAATGGCTCATTAGCTCCTGGTACACTGCCACTACCCGAGGGTTTGTATCCCCCAGCTCCCAGTTTGTGGGAACATACTCTTCATAAGGAGTATCCCCCATTGGCAGTCTTGAAATATCTGCCATTTCGTGAAGGGCCAATCCCAACTCCCCTAGCGGAGTGGCGAAAGTCCCAGCACTACTAGAAAAAGCGGTATTAGCGACGTATTTTAGCGACGTCAAAAGAAACGTCGCTAATAATATATAAATTAGCGACTCCTTATTAAAACGTCGCTAGATGTCGCTAAATGGCAATATTTAGCGACGTTTAGCGACTTTTATTAAGATTTTAAAAGATAAGTCGCTATAAGTTCAATTAAGGTCGTTAAACGTCGCTAATATGTCTAATTTAGCGACGTTTAGCGACGTATATAGCGACCTTTATATTAAAAATATTTAGCAACGTGTTTAGCGACGTCATTGACGTCGCTAAAATTTAATTTAGCGACGTTTTTCTTGGATGTCGCTAAACGTCGCTAAAATTTGGTTAATTAGGTCTCGGTTTCATTTTTCCCCATCTGCTGAAATTTCGAAAAGAAAAAAATCTCCCCCCCCCCGCGCTCCGTCGACCCGCTCTACACCGCGACTACTCCGGTAAACCCTACTCTCTCTCTCTCTCCCTTACAGGACACATGTGACATTGACACAAACACGACACACACACAGACACTGACACTGACACAGACACGGCACACACACACACTGACACAGACACTGATCAGGACCTAAGGTTAGGGTTAGGGTTAGGGTTAGGTTTATTGACATGGGGTTAGGGTTAGGGTTAGGGTAAGGGCCGACTGGCCCAAGTCGACGAGAGAGGTAACAGCAGCAGTGAGCACTGCTTACTAGCAGTGAGCAGGGGGAGACTTGAGGCACATCAGCCCAATGTGCAACAGGCAACTTGGGGAGGCACTGCACAGCTGAACATAGTGTGCATTAAGGTTTAGGTGCATTGTAGTTGGTTGTTAGCTTTTGCAGGCAGGTGTGAGGGGGTCCTAATACAGTGTAAACACTGCATCCTTGTGCAGCAACTTACTGAGCCAGTCAGCAACTAGTGCAAGGCAGGATGTGGATGTGTTTGAGATGGGGTTTGAACTCGTATGATTTGAAGGACATGAGGGCAAGTGTCAGATATAAGACCAACATCTGAGAGAAGATTGGGTATTCATAGTGATACTATAGTGCACACATGAGTGTGTGGCTCGGGATAAGGGGTAATCAAATATTGAGGAAGAAGGTAAGCAGTAGCAGTGGGTGACTGATTTAAAGAGGTGTATTAGTCAGGTGTTTGAGTGAATATATGTGTTGAAGAGAATAAGTAATAGGTGTGAAGGTTGAGCATTCATATAGGTGTATCCCAGATCTGGGAGTATAGATGGAGTGTTTATATGAGTATAGATGGAGTGTTTATATGAAGTATAGAATTTAGAGTACTTAATAGGTGTTGTTGGTACCAGGTGAGTTTTGATTACAGAATTCTTAAGAGTGTATGTGTGTATCAGTGTGCCAGTTTGGGGGGTTAGGTTTTTTTACTAAAGGGAGTGCAGTAATCTGCCGGTAAATGTGAGTGAGTACAGCCACAATGCATGGGGTTATCCATTTCATAGAGCAATAGCCCGTGTACTTGGGAAACTTTTGATGCAAAAATTGTTCAAGCACCAGGTGCCTTAGTGCAATGCCATGACTGCTTTTCCCATAACGGACACTGACCTAGGAGTGTGGTTGGGGGCAGCTGCAGTTCTATAGTATGATACACTATTTGTAGTGTGTTGACTGCACACTTATAGTGCAGTTCATAGTACTATGGGGTTGGGGGCAGCTGCAGTTTTGATAAATGAAAATATGTATTATATCAGTTATGATTTTTATAGTACGGTTAATTTTGCATGTAATGATTTATATGATACATACTGTCAATTTTGCAGAAGTTTCTAGAAATGGATATGAATTACTATCTGCGTCATCGTTCGTGGATGTACAACCGTCATCCTGATGACATGTGCGGTGTGCGGGATGAATTTATTGAGGGTGTACAGCAGTTCCTGCAGTTCGCAAAGGCGTTCCCTCAATACATTGACGGTACCAAAATTAAGTGTCCGTGTGTGAGATGTCGCAACAGGAAATATCATCCTGAAGTGGAAGTTACATATCATTTATACTCGAAGGGCTTTACGCCGAATTACTATCAGTGGACCGCGCACGGAGAACTTGTATCTCTAGCATCGGAGTCGGAGCCCTATGTGGAGCCGTATATGGATATTCAAGACCACGATGCTTACGACGACGGGTTGGTGAACATGGTTTATGATGCGGCGGGGCCTAGTTTCAATCCTGACAATTATGATGCGGCGGGACCAAGTTTCAATACGGACAATTATGATGCAGCTGAGGAGGCACCGAATGCCGATGCTGCAAAGTTTATGGAGTTGCTTGAGAATGCAAGGACTCCACTATATCCTGGTTGTGAGGATCATTCACCGTTGGAGGTGGTTACAAGATTATTGAGCATCAAGTCCGATTTTAACATGTCGTAAGAATGCTATAATCGACTGCTCGATTTGATTATAGAGATCTTGCCCGAGGGTGCAAAGTTGCCTAAAGACTTCTATCGATCTAAGAGGATGGTGAGATCGCTTTGGATGGGATACGAGAAAATTGATGCATGTCGCAACGGGTGCATGTTGTACTACAAAGACGACAAGGATGAAGATGCGTGCAGATTCTGTGGTGATGATCGCTACAAGGCCACTGTTAGAGGAAAGTCTGTCGGTGCAAGGAAGCCTACCGATTCGATGCACTACTTGCCTTTGACGCCGCGGTTGCAGCAGTTGATTATGGTTAAGGAGACTGCAGAAAACATGAGTTGGCACAGGCAAAAATAGATCGAAGGAGTATTGGATCATCCATCCGATGGAGAAGCATGGAAGCACTTTGATCGAGAGTATCCATATTTTGCCGAGGAAGCGCATAATGTCAGATTGGGGCTCTGCTCTGACGGTGTTACCCCATTCGGACTTTCGGGCTCCCAGTATTCGTGTTGGCCTGTGATCGTCACTCCGTACAATCTACCGCCTTGGATGTGCATGAAGACTCCGTATATGTTCCTAACCGTTATTATCCCGGGTCCGAACAATCCGAAGAGGAACATCGATGTGTATTTACAGCCTTTGATAGATGAGTTGAATCAGCTGTGGGAATTCGGTGCCAACACGTACGATGTTTCTAGAAAGCAGAATTTTCAGATAAGGGCAGCACTTATGTGGACCATCAACGACTTTCCGGCCTATGGAATGTTATCGGGATGGAGCACCCATGGTCGTCTCTCATGTCCGTATTGCATGGACCGTTCTCAGGCTTTCCGTTTGAAACACGGAGGCAAACCGTGCTTCTTCGATTGTCATCGACAATTTTTGCCGAAGGATCATCCGTACCGGAGGAATCGGAATACTTTTCGTGCGGGAGTTGTGGAGAAGGCCAATCCACCGCCAAGGTGGCCCGGATGCACGATATGGAAAGAGGTAAAAGATTTATCAAGTGCTATCCAAGAGCCTGCTAAGGGGTACAAGTGTGACGGATTTGGTCGCACCCATAACTGGACGAAGAGGAGTATATTCTGGGATCTGCTATATTGGAGCACCAATCTGATCAGACATAACCTTGATGTCATGTATATCGAGAAGAATGTGTTTGATAACATAATTAATACTGTAATGGATGTAAAGGGGAAGACGAAAGATAATCCGAAGGCGAGGTTGGACTTAGAAGACATATGTAGACGTCCTGCATTGCATTTGATAGAGGAGGAGAATGGAAAGTTAAAGCAACCTAAGTCAGTTTTCTCACTGGATAAAGAGGATAAAGGTAGACTTTGTAGGTAGATTCATGGTCTAAAGTTTTCAGACGGGTACGTGTCGAACTTGAAAAGATGCGTCGACCTCAAGGAGAACAAACTAGTAGGTATGAAGAGCCACGATTGTCACGTATTCATGGAGAGGTTAATTCCGATTGCATTTCGGGAATTCTTACCGCAGGTCGTTTGGGACCCATTGACAGAGCTGAGCATATTCTTCAGAGATCTTTGTTGTACTAAGTTGCTCGTCGATCGTCTAGAAAAGCAAGAGAGGGACATTGTGGTAACACTATGTAAGCTCGAGAAGGTGTTTCCTCCTGGATTCTTCGACTCTATGGAGCATTTGCCAATTCATCTTTCCTATGAGGCACGTGTTGGTGGTCCTGTCGGTTATCGGTGGATGTACCCCTTCGAGCGCCATCTAAATCACCTAAAGAGAAAGGTGAAAAATAAGGCACGGGTTGAAGGCTCTATTTGTGAAGCTTATGTTCTCGAAGAGATTACAAACTTTTGCTCGACGTATTTCAAACCGCATGTTGCTACTAATAGGACGAAAGCTCCCAGAAACGACGACGCATATCAGGAATCTAATGATGCAATACTCAAAGTATTCAATGCATCCGGAAAGCCCTCGGGAAAAATGAAGAAGAGATATTTGAATGACGATGAGCTAAGGGCTGCTCAATTGTATATATTACTCAATTGCGACGAGGATGAAGTGGAGAAGCTAGAGGGGTAAGTAATTAATACGTCCACGTTTACATAATCTCAATATAATAGTATAAGATACTATTATGCTACTAATCAGCAGTTGCTTCTGTCACGACCCGCACCCGGAAATTCGGGCACGAGTGCGTGGGTACGTCCAGCCTACGCCGCAGAATCGACGGTAGTACGCTGTCTAGGTCAAATTCAGATTTACTAACTAGCTCATTCACAAATAACATAGGCAAGATAATAATAAGAAATGAACTTAAGATTGCAACTGAAATAAATGTGACAACAGATTCAAATATTTTAGTACAGGAATCAGAATGAAATCGGGGACAAACCCGATTGCTAAGATAAAGAGCAAAACTAAGATAACTACTGCTAACTAGTCAGCAGGAGTAGCTTCCTGTGCGGAAACTGGCTCTGCAACTGCATCACCTGCTATCTCATAGGGGCCATAATAGGTGGGGGCAAGGTTCTCATCATCGCCTAAACAACGGATCCAGTCAGGAAAGGAGCAAAGTACACAATGCACAACAAGATTAAACTAAATATTTTATGACAATTAAATATTGGCTATCATGTTGAGAAACAGCATTAACAGAACATTATCATCTCAGAGTTAACTGCAAACAGGAATATGAGAAACAGAAATAAATGAAACAGGAAATGAAACTACAATAGCCAGCAAGAAATAACCAGAAACTATATGTGTGTACTTGTGTTTGTTTTTAGAATACATAGTTGGCATGTAGGGATTTATAAGGCTAATCCGGCCGTCATAAATGGCTATTAGACAATACAATCGAGATCCAACTGATGGACAGTCGTGTACCAACAGCTATTAGACAATCCAGGGGAAAGGGTAAACTACATGCCTCCTTAGTATTCTCCCACCCGACATGAAAAACAAGACAGGAACTACCAATATTCAAGACATAAAATTCAATATTTCTAACACTAGGTGTAAACATCAAGGGTACATGTATGGCAGAGAATTAATTATCACAATATATAAAGATTAACTTGAAGTGCAGGTACTTGCCTGTTGTTTGGATCTGATTAGTATTGGCTATCGGGAGAAAATTCCAGAGATGAGTCCAAAAGCTGAAATAGATATTACCATCACTCTCAGAAGATGTCAAATAGCTAGAAACGCCTGTCCTTGGGTCCAATTTGGAGACAAGGACAAAAACGATAGTTTCGGGCCAAAACGGGGTCCGCCGGTGGGCCCGCTTTGCACCGAAAAACGTGTCTGGGTCAACGGTCTCCAATTTCACCAAACTTAGTGTCAACAGGTCAGGAACGCTGATACGAACCCAACGGAACTTCCAGATTTGGATTCCGATAAGCCGAACACAAAATCGCCCGTCGAGCGGGGCCTTGGGGCCCACGACACGCGATTTCGTCAACGTTCTCAGAATCGAACCAAACTTGACCCACAGGACCAGCGTATCGCTACGAGTCCGATGGCGCAAGTTTCGTCTCGATCTGACGAGTGTGCACGAAGTTAGGGTAAATTGCAGAAAAGCCGGATACGGGACGATGTCCGCGGATACGCGTTGATTCCGGTGTGCACGCACACCCGAATCAACTTCCGCGAAATCTCACACGTCCGTATCGACGGTGCGTACGTATCTGTGAAGACCGCACGCGACCAAGTCGTCCCGTTTGGCGGGGCGGACTCAGTTCCGGGGTGAAACAGGGTCTGGTTTTTCCTGTTTTTGGATCGCGGTGTGCGATCACCACAGGACGCGATGTCCCGAACAGTTTGTCCGGACACCGAGAGGGTCATACAGGCTTCCCAACGCAATTTACGGAATTGAAAACGGAGATACAGGGTGCAAGATACGAGTACCTGAAGAGGCTCAAAAAACCGGATATTCTCGTGTCTGTGTCGTGTCCGACACGCCGACACGAATCTGAGAATTAGGGCTAGGGTTAGGGTTTGGACATGGCCGGAGCTCCGCCGGCAGGGGGTGGCTGGCCGGAGGGGACTGGGGCGGCTGCGCGGCAAGGCGCGGCGGCGTCGGCGGCTGCCGGAGCGGGAGGGGACGTCGGCAGCGGCTGCGGGCTGTGCTGGGTCGGGGAGCCGCTGCGGCGAGGGAGAGGAGGAATGAGGAGGAGAGGGGAGCAGCTGCGGCGGCTGGCGGCCTCGCGGGGGTGGCGCCGGAGCGGAGGATCGGCGGGGCGGCACGGTGGCTAGGGCGGCGGTTCGTGGTCGGGGTAGGCCGGAGAAGAGGGTGGCTAGGGGTTTTTTATAGGGTTGGGTCGGGGCCGAGCAGGGCGGCGGAGGAGGCGGCGTCATGGCGTCGTGGGCGGAGGTCGCGGGGGTGCGGGGCCGTGCGGAGCGGGCGGGCGGCCGGGAAGCGCGGCGGAGGAAATGGTCAGCCGAGCGGTCGTGGGGGGGGAGAGAGGAGGAGCGGGTCTGCGGCGGGTCGGGTTCGGTCGGGCGGACCCGACCCGACCCGTTAGGGTGACGGGCCGCGGGTTGGGCCGCAGGCCGGGCTGGGCCGGATGGGCCGGAAATAAATGATAATAATAATAATAATAATAATAATAATAATAATAATAATAATTAATAATTTATAATTAATAATTAATAATAATTAATTAAATAAATAAATAGTTTTTAGGCATTTAAAAATAGGTCCGAGGTCCAATAAATTCCAGAAAAATTACCCTAAGTCCAGTTTTCCATTTTACACCCAAAAATATTATTTTCATAATATTTTAATATCATTTATTATCTATTAAAAATTATTTAATATTTGAAAACGCTGATTTTAATTACAGAAAATTCCCAGAAAATTCCAGAAAATTGTGAAAAATCCCAATTTAATATTTTTGAAAAAACAGGGGCTTACAATCTACCCAACTTATAAAATTTCGTCCTCGAAATTTAAATTATGGCAGGGTTCTCTCTGTCCAAACTCACTTGATTGTAGTCTAACGGGTTTCTCTCAGGTGGACATTGCGGTCGCTACCCAACTTAGAATTTTACCCCTATCCTCTAAGGCTGGACAACTAGTAAGGCTAGGTCCCAACTTAATAAATCATGGCATTGAATCTTAAGTTTGCAACACAAAACACAGCACATAGGGTCTTGTCTTAGTCATAAAGGGTTATCATCAATTCTTCCGGTCTGAGGGGTAGGTCTAGCACTACAAATCAACTTATACCAACCACAGGTCTTTGTCTTTCCGAAATGAGGAAAGACGAGAATCAATAATAAAGAGTTTAAGGGCGAGGTGGTAGAACAGAGGTATAGGGATCAAGGCGTTTTTCAGGAATTCTAATGGGAATTGTCAGACGGTTAAGGATCGAGGTTCTATTCTGGTAATGCTGAAACGATATGCTCGGACGTATTTAGGGGCAAGTAGACTAGTCGACTATACCTCAATCCACATAAGTAGTCATGCGAAGTGCGAATCAAAATGCACTAAGGTTGATCAGACCGTAGTACACTGATTCTGAGTAGACACTTGTATTAGTGGGGTTGATCAGGCCTCAATAATACATGTGTCATGAACAAGCCCGATAAAGGGTAAGCTTGCAAAACTAGGCTATAAAATAGCAGCATAAGTCAAGTTCAGCAAAATTAAGTGCGCTAGATGATGATGAAAGGAGGTACAAAATTTAAATTCACATAATAAGCAAAATAGCAGAAGACTCTACAATCTCTACAGTTATTAAATATAAAAGCATACCAGGTTATTAGCAAGTTCAAAATTACTAGGTTGGGGCTGAGGTCACGAACCAATAGGCACGAAAACAATACTAGAAAAGATATCTACGAATCACTTACGTGCATTAGTGACTCTAAGAGTCTGCACGTTCTCCACGGTCATGCTGGTAGAGCATCTCGTGGTGATCTTGTAGGAACTTCGTAGCTTGCTGGTAGATCCTTTACTCTGCATCCAAAATAAACGATAAAGGCGCACAGGAATCAAGGCATGATGCAAGTCAATAAAATAATTCGAAGCCGATATGAATATCAAGAACGATTCGATCAAGTGGATGAGCTTTTCCTAAAATTCTCAATCTTATTGCAGGCCTGTTCGGTCCCTAAGTTGGAACCGAACAATTTAGTCGTCGACCTGCATGGGCCACCACTAAAACGTGTCACGACCCGCACCCGAAAATTCGGGCACGAGTGCGTGGGTACGTCCAGCCTACGCCGCAGAATCGGCGGTAGTACGCTGTCTAGGTCAAATCCAGATTTACTAACTAGCTCATTCACAAATAACATAGGCAAGATAATAATGAGAAATGAACTTAAGATTGCAACTGAAATAAATGTGACAACAGATTCAAATATTTTAATACAGGAATCAGAATGAAATCGGGGACAAACCCGATTGCTAAGATAAAGAGCAAAACTAAGATAACTACTGCTAACTAGTCAGCAGGAGTAGCTTCCTGTGCGGGAACTGGCTCTGCAACTGCATCACCTGCTATCTCATAGGGGCCATAATAGGTGGGGGCAAGGTTCTCATCATCGCCTAAACAACGGATCCAGTCAGGAAAGGAGCAAAGTACACAATGCACAACAAGATTAAACTAAATATTTTATGACAATTAAATATTGGCTATCATGTTGAGAAACAGCATTAACAGAACATTATCATCTCAGAGTTAACTGCAAACAGGAATATGAGAAACAGAAATAAATGAAACAGGAAATGAAACTACAATAGCCAGCAAGAAATAACCAGAAACTATATGTGTGTACTTGTGTTTGTTTTTAGAATACATAGTTGGCATGTAGGGGTTTATAAGGCTAATCCGGCCGTCATAAACGGCTATTAGACAATACAATCGAGATCCGGCTGATGGACAGTTGTGTACCAACAGCTATTAGACAATCCAGGGGAAAGGGTAAACTACATGCCTCCTTATTATTCTCCCACCCGACATGAAAAACAAGATAGGAACTACCAATATTCAAGACATGAAATTCAACATTTCTAACACTAGGTGTAAACATCAAGGGTACATGTATGGCAGGGAATTAATTATCACAATATATAAAGATTAACTTGAAGTGCAGGTACTTGCCTGTTGTTTGGATCTGATTAGTATTGGCTCTCGGGGGAAAATTCCAGAGATGAGTCCAAAAGCTGAAATAGACATTACCATCACTCTCAGAAGATGTCAAATAGCTAGAAACGCCTGTCCTTGGGTCCAATTTGGAGACAAGGACAAAAACGGTAGTTTCGGGCCAAAACGGGGTCCGCCGGTGGGCCCGCTTTGCACCGAAAAATGTGTCCGGGTCAACGGTCTCCAATTTCACCAAACTTAGTGTCAACAGGTCAGGAACGCTGATACGAACCCAACGGAACTTTCAGATTTGGATTCCGATGAGCCAAACACAAAATCGCCCGTCGAGCGGGGCCTGTGGGGCCCACGACACGCGATTTCGTCAACGTTCTCAGAATCGAACCAAACTTGACCCACAGGACCAGCGTATCGCTACGAGTCCGATGGCGCAAGTTTCGTCTCGATCTGACGAGTGTGCACGAAGTTAGGGTGAATTGCAGAAAAGCCGGATACGGGGCGATGTCCGCGGATACGCGTTGATTTCGGTGTGCACGCACACCCGAATCAGCTTCCGCTAAATCTCACACATCCGTATCGACGGTGCGTACGTATCTGTGAAGACCGCACGCGACCAAGTCGTCCCGTTTGGCGGGGCGGACTCAGTTCCGGGGTGAAACAGGGTCTGGTTTTTCCTGTTTTTGGATCGCGGTGTGCGATCACCACAGGACGCGATGTCCCGAACAGTTTGTCCGGACACCGAGAGGGTCATACAGGCTTCCCAACGCAATTTACGAAATTGAAAACGGAGATACAGGGTGCAAGATACGAGTACCTGAAGAGGCTCGAAAAACCGGATATTCTCGTGTCCGTGTCGTGTCCGACACGCCGACACGAATCTGAGAATTAGGGCTAGGGTTAGGGTTTGGACATGGCCGGAGCTCCGCCGGCAGGGGGTGGCTGGCCGGAGGGGACTGGGGCGGCTGCGCGGCAAGGCGCGGCGGCGCCGGCGGCTGTCGGAGCGGGCGGGGACGTCGGCAGCGGCTGCGGGCTGTGCTGGGTCGGGGAGCCGCTGCGGCGAGGGAGAGGAGGAAGGAGGAGGAGAGGGGAGCAGCTGCGGCGGCTGGCGGCCTCGCGGGGGTGGCGCCGGAGCGGAGGATCGGCGGGGCGGCACGGTGGCTAGGGCGGCGGTTCGTGGTCGGGGTAGGCCGGAGAAGAGGGTGGCTAGGGGTTTTTTATAGGGTTGGGTCGGGGCCGAGCAGGGCGGCGGAGGAGGCGGCGTCATGGCGTCGTGGGCGGAGGTCGCGGGGGTGCGGGGCCGTGCGGAGCGGGCGGGCGGCCGGGAAGCGCGGCGGAGGAAATGGTCAGCCGAGCGGTCGTGGGGGGGGAGAGAGGAGGAGCGGGTCTGCGGCGGGTCGGGTTCGGTCGGGCGGACCCGACCCGACCCGTTAGGGTGACGGGCCGCGGGTTGGGCCGCAGGCCGGGCTGGGCCGGATGGGCCGAAAATAAATGATAATAATAATAATAATAATAATAATTAATAATTAATAATTAATAATAATTAATTAAATAAATAAATAGTTTTTAGGCATTTAAAAATAGGTCCGAGGTCCAATAAATTCCAGAAAAATTACCCTAAGTCCAGTTTTCCATTTTACACCCAAAAATATTATTTTCATAATATTTTAATATTATTTATTATCTATTAAAAATCATTTAATATTTGAAAACCCTGATTTTAATTACAGAAAATTCCCAGAAAATTCCAGAAAATTGTGAAAAATCCCAATTTAATATTTTTGAAAAAATAGGGGCTTACAACTTCATTGTTTTTCAGCACATATAATGATGAGTTGAGGTCGGTTAGACCCTACATAACAGACGAAGAAGTAGAACAAGATATGAGATATCATTTTCCTTCTTGGTTGAGCGCATATGTAAGATGCTTGGTAATTACTTTTTATTTCTGCACTTGCAAAACAAATAACTTACTATCGCTACTTTGGTATTTAGGTCGATCGTCTAATATCACCCGAGACTGAATCTATTAGGACTCTAGCCAAGGGACCAATTACTGCCGTAAAAATATGGCCAAGTTTCTGTGTGAATGGGTTCAGATTCAAGTCAACAAATGCTCCTATCAGAGACAGCTTTCTGGATCATGATTCCACGAAAAATAGTGGTTTGTGTATCAAATCTTCAAACTACAAAGACGTTAATCCGGGCAATGATTTTTTTGGCATCTTACGAGAGATTGTGGAGTTGACATATAATTATGGCCCAGAACCTGCTAATATCGTGCTATTCAGGTGTGAATGGTTCGATCCGATTCAAGATCAAGGTTGGAAAATTGACAAGCATGGCCTTGTGGATATAAACTACAAGCGTAGATATCAAGGCTACGAACCATTTGTCCTATCAAGTCAGGCTCAGCTCGTGTACTTCACAACTTATCCTAGACGAAATAGCTTATATGGAGGACGGATTGGTGGACAGTATGCAAGACTAAAGCTAGAAATACCTTTGACATTGACGAAATAGCTTATCAGGAGGACGATCTACCTCTTGTAACAAATATTGTAGATGTGGACTCAACGGAAGTTACTCATTACACGAGTAATAATGTAGAAGATGTAGAATTATCCGAAGAGGACGACGAAGTAGATAAAAGTGAAGACGAGGAAGAGGAAGAGCAGGACGAGGAAGGCGAACAAGATAAATTTTCTGAAGATGATTGAAAATATAAAATATTGCATGTAGAATGTAACTATATTTGGACTGTAAATATTGCATGTAGAAGTAGATGTTGACATTAACAAATATATGTATTATATTTTGACTGTATAATGCTTTGAGATATGTATCACATTTCGACTGTAGAATGTAGTATATATTTGTGTTTCTCTATATTCATCATATGTTGTTATCAGATATGACAGGACGACGCGGAGGATTCGGCAGGTCCCGAGGTAGACAGAGTGCCACTCCGATACTGTCTACTGTTGGTTCCGGATCATCGTCGCCCAGTACTCCAGTATATCGATCAGTCACTTCTCCAACTGCGACGACGTTGCGTGGCATCACTCCGGGGACGAGTAGTTCCAGGCGTGATAGTACTCCCTCGTCCAGCGTTCCTCCTGCTGACGGAACCATGGAGACAGATGAGCATGTAGAGGAGGTCGTGCCGACGTTGTCCCAGCATCAGCAAGATCCTCCATGCGCACCACCGGAGGAGACGAGAATAGAGATTTGGGCCGACGGTACAAAGTAAGTCAATTAGATGGTTTAGTATATATTTGTGTTTCTCTTTATTCATCGTATATTGACTTTTTCAGTAATCTAAATTATTATCTCTGTATAGATATCGTCCATCGTCGGTTCAGAGACGCCTGGGCCAATTTCTGAGGAACAACTACGGTGGCCCTTGGATCAACTACTCTGAGGCTCCGGAGGAGAGGAAGGCGTTCTGGTTTGCGCACTTCCAGGTAAAAGTATATTAAATAAATCCTCTAATTTATGCATATTCGTGATGCTAACTTAATGAATTATTTATTGTAGCATTTTTATCCTCCGCACCGGGCCGAGTTGATCGAGCGGCTCTTTTCTACCGTTGCCGCCAAGCTTATCCGAGATGCTCTGGATGACCAGAAGGCTCGTGATCATGCTGGAAAACCGATCCAAGGTTGGATCACGCCTGAGCAGTGGACTGCGATGAGGGCTAGATTCGACGATCCGACCTACAAGGAAAGGTCTAAGAAGGCCAAGGCGGCTAGGCACAATGCTGCCAAGTGGTGTGGTGGCTCGATTCCGATGACGGAACATTTCCGTCGTTTGGTATGTTTTTTCTTTTAAAATATATTATTTTAATATAAGTACCATAAAATGGTACTTGGAAAAAATATTTAAGTTTAGTAATAAAAAATATATTTTTAACAGGTACAGAGGGGTGAGGATGCAAACATGGTGACCGTCTTCTTGGCCACCCATCGCAAGGACGGAAATCTCATTGATGAGAGGGCCTCACAGACCTATGTAAGTATTACTTTACTTTGTGTTTATTTTAATATAACTTAGGCAATTATTGAGTTTCCAAACCTTTTCTAGGCCGAGTATCTTAGGCTTCGTGAGCGGGCGACTGCTAGTGCACCTACACCTGGAGAGCCTGGTGCTTCGTCGCAGCCCGGTCCATCTCCGTCGGCGGACGACCTGTGGGTGACCGCAGCTGGTGGTCTCCAGAGGGGTACGTACTACGGTACGGGCTCCTATGGCGCCCTGGTTGCGACGCAGTCATCTAGGACCTCCCCGACAGCTGCGCATTCCACACACCCCTCGCAGTCGCAGCCCTCGCAGTCGTCGGCCAGAGTCCAGGAGGCCGTCCAGGAGGCCGTTGACCGTCAGATTGCGTCTCTTCGTGACGACTTGCTGCGAAATATGGAGGACCAGTCCCGGTCCCAGCCGCAGGTGAACGATCCGATGCTAATCGCACGATTGAATATGCTCGACCGCAGCATGACGGAGCTACGGGAATTGACAAATGATATTAGAGCCTCCAATGATCGCAACATCATGGAGCTGCAGGCATCACAGCTATCGATGGGCGAGAAGCTGACGAGGATGCAGGATTCAATGGGTGATAGCAGTACGAGGCTGTTATCTACCCTGGATTCTTACAACCAGCGACTCGCAGACTTGGAGTGGGCACGGCCTCCACCGACGTCACTGCCTTCTCCATCGACATCGGTGTCGATTCCACGGGACGAGTATGAGGAGTTCTTATCCTTCAAGCGCGCCGGTGGTCAGCCTCCTGCAGATCCATAGTAGTATAGTTATTTTTATTATTATTTATGAATTATTGATACTTCAACAATAGACATGATGTATGATGCTTCTTGTGGTCTTTAATTTTTTAGTTAATTTAATTGGATTATATAGTTATCCACATTTAATTGGATTGATACTTCTTGTGGTCTTTAATTTAATTGGATTATATAGTTAACTAGATTGAATCATGTTGGTGTGTATGATGAAGATGATGTAAAACTGCAGAGAATCACCAATGTTTGCTTCTGGACACTATTTTTTTTTAAATTAGCGACGTTATTAGCGATGTTTAGCGACGTTTAGCGACGTTAAGTTACGTCGCTAAATACGTCGCTAATTAGCGATGCTGTAAAACGTCGCTAAGGACGTCGCTAATGACGTCGCTAAACGTCGCCAAGTGCTGACATGGCAGTATAGCCAGGTTATTAAAGACGTCGGTGTAACGTCGCGATAGACGTCGCTAATCAGCGACGTTTAGCGACTTTTCTAAACGTCGCTATTTAGTGACTTGGCGTCGCAAAACGTCGCTAAATTTAGCGACACATTAAAGTCGCTAAAAAATGTCGGCATAGCGACGTTTAGCGACGTTTTTTGTTTTAGCGACTTGGTGTTTTCCGACTGCTTTAAAACGTCGCTAATTACGTCGCTAAACCTAATTAGCGACGATTTTTGGTTATTTAGCGACGTTTTTAGACGTCGCTAATTTGACTTTTTCTGGTAGTGCAGTGAGCGAGATATACCGCTCCATCAAAGCCAAAAATAGGTTGGGGTTGGGAGGCAGTCCAACACTGGTAGCACTCACAGCCGCGAACAGGCCAATGCTCTCCAGCTCCGTCTGAAAATGCTTCAGGGCCCAGACAGATAAACGAGCCCATCGAAGATTTGAAGGGGTAAGCCACCCATTAGTCCGAGGATTAACCTTGGGGTATACTCCTCCATGCCCCATAAAGTCATTGCAAAAAGTCGGTAATTGGACTGGTTGGAGCAGTGAAGTGTCTTCACTCGGGACACTGCCCGGAAGTAATCCCCTGAAAGGCATTACATGGCCTGAAGGGCGGCTTACAAATAATCCTTGGTCTGATCCTTTCTGATAAAATATCTTCCCCAGCTGGCCGTGAAGATTAGGGGTCAGGGTCCACGACATCCTCCTGGGATGCGTGGCATGGAAGAATGCCGAGATAGGATAATCTCTCGACATCCTGGGCAGGTACATGACCATGCCCCCAGCAGTAAAAATCCAGTTTTTCTTCTTGGGCTTCGTCTGGGATTGTTTATCAATCATATCCCCGAAAAGGAAAGCTGGTTTTATATATTTGGCCCCGTCTATATACGTCAAGGGCTCTCCGTTGATCATGCTCAACAGCATTCGCTCTCCTTGAGACGATATCAGAATTCCCCTTCCTTCAGGATACTGGGTTCCAGAAATAGGGAATGTCACGTGGGACAAATCCTCCAGGTAATTAGAGTTCAGCATCCCAGCAGCAGAACCCATTACCTCAGCCAACGGAGGGATCTGTAAGTCCACTACCAAATGCAAGAAGAACAAGTCAGTCTCTATACTAGACATTACAGTCTTGCAGCTTACGCCAAAGATCAACAGTCTGTGCTTTTACGCTAAGACTGTAAAAACTTGAGTTTTTACGCTGGAACCTATTTCCTAGGCGTAAAATTCAAGATTGGCAGTATACACAAAAAATCTGACAGTCTGTGTTTTTACGCCAGACTGCCAAAATTTGAATTATTACGCCAAAATTTTCATCCAGAGCGTAACACTCAAAGTTTGTACTATACGCCAAATTTTGACAGTCAAAGCTTTTACGCCAGACTGCAAAAATATAGAGTTTTTACGCTGACACATTAGGAATGTGGGCGTAAATGATAAAATATCTCGGTGCATCATCTTCCTCAAAGAGGCCCTCAGCACAGAAGATGACCTAGCGCGTTCACGTACAACGTGTGCGAAGAATTTTTCTCGTTTTTTCTTCGTCCCAAAAGCTTTACCTATGACGCCTGGTGCACAGCTTGACGATGGGACAATTCGTTCAGAGCGGGGTTCGGTCAGCCCAACGGGAGTCGCTCGTGCTTGAGCAGAGGAGCGAGAAGAGGAGGCAGCTTTTTTTCCCTTAGTGGTGGAAGGTTATTTCGGTGCCATTGCTAAAACTCAGAGTTCTCGAGAAAGAAACGAAGAGGAAAGGTTCTTGGAAAGCTAGGGTTTTGCAAAAAAGACAGATGAAGAGTTTCTTCTCTCAAAGCCTTGGGGTATTTATAGAGTTCAGATAAACTCTTTGAATCCCTAACCAAATCCGATATTTAATATTCGGTTATGATTGGGGACCACATCAGCCTATCATTTAGGGGAGACGGACAGTCAGCGAATTCAAAAAGTTTTTTCGTGCAGAGCAGATTCGTAATTTTACGCTAAGGAGCTTTTACGCTCGAGAGGCTACGAATCCACGGTTTTATACGCTCGAGAGCCTATCTTGTAGAAGCATAAAAAATACGCTACAGAATTATACGTAGTATGCATAAAATTTGCGTAAAGCAGAGTTTTCAGTGCTGTGTGGCGTAAGATATGACTTCAGAGCTATCGGCGTACAGTAGAGCTTCATCGCTAGTACAGCGTAAAATATAGCTCCAGAACAACCCGCGTAATGCAGTATTTTAGACTGCTTCAGCGTAAAAATGTTGCTACCTCACCTTTATGGCGTAAAACCCACCTGCTTTTAATGCAGCATGAAAGTGTACGAGGAACTCTTCGTATTCCTCGAATGAACCTGTCAGATCATGCAGTAAACCTGACTCCCGACAAAGAGTACTGCACGACTATCCAAACGACGGCTGTAATGATGGTTCGGCACAGAAACCCAGACCGTCGTTTAGTGACATTTCCTTGATATAAATTGCTTTTACGCATTCAAGGGAATACGCTGCCTAGTTTTATACAGACAGATGTGAGCTTTTACGCTCAGCAGAAGACAAAACGAACTGCCACGTCAAAAGCTGTTCTTCGTACAGAGCTCGAGGCACGTCTCTGCAGTTAATGCGCGTGATGGGGGCAGATCTCTGCATTTAATGCACGAGATTTGGTTCTATTTTCAAAGACTGGGTGAGCCATAATTACGGCTAATATGTCCACATCATCACCTCTGCATATTACGCCATCAGGCTATTTTCAGCTACAGGAGCACGCCATATGCTATCTCCTCGAAATACGCCAACTCAGACCATATTTGTATTGGTGCGTGATAAGGCTATTTGGTTCAGACTACGTTCAAGACCTCAGTCAAGGAAGGAGGATCGGCTATCTTTTACGCTAGCTACCTATCCATGCAGTATTTGGCTTCTACGCCAGTTTGACAACTATTTGGCTTCTACCCCATGGTGACAGTCATTGACTTTTACGCCAACCTTTTCTACGCGAGGGGCAGTTACCAACGTGGCTTGCATGCCGTGATCTTCGCAGCAGTTATACGCGTTACCTCATAATGGGACACGAGTTACACGCGGATTCAGAAGATCATTCATACGTGGGTGGCAGTTATTCTAACCGTCGCGTAAAAAGTGCCACACTCTCCACTGTCCGACTTCTACGCCGACTGGACGATTACTGTCACTAAAACTCTATAAATAGAGACCTCCGTCCACAGAGGTCCAAGGTCGAAAAAAGGTCGAAAACTTGGAGAATAGAAGTCAGAAGGTCGAAAGGTCAGAAATCTATTCTTAAGAGAGAAGAGCACAGACAGAGAGTAGTGATCGACGATTTTGACATCGAGCATCCACTCCCTCTTGCAATCTTTGAAGCATCTCCTTCTTCTACAGCACTTCTTCATCATCGTGTGGTCCAAGGGACAAAGTGATCGACCGCAGATCAGACTCTTATAGCAATATTTACCCAGATTAAATTTTGTACTTAACATCCTCGTATAGGATTAATAGTACTTCTTGTTTGTAAACCTAAGAAAGGGTTTCGTATAAACCTAGTTTTATTTCTTCCGTTTATTATCAAACACAAACGCAAGGGACATGGGACGATGCACCCATTCCTGCCCCAAGCAAGCGACTAAACATGATATTTTGTCCGGATCGGATCGGTGCCAGTGCCCCAGGGACCGTCCGCAGGAACTAAGACCTTGTGCACAAGTTGTCCGTAACCAAGCAAAGTCTACTAAGTTACCAATCGAGGAAGTTTAAGGCAACACAAACACGAGACAAGTAACATGGCATGATCCATTTTGCATAGTCTCCCTGAATAGTTTATTTCATGGCAAGGTGTGTTCTATACATAGCATAAACATAGAAAAAATATATAGTCTCTAAATAAAATTGAAGCATGATGAAGAACACTCTAAACGAACTAGCTTGCATAAGGTAACCGTTCACAAGTATATTGACAAGCAAAAATAACTCCAAGTCTATTCCTCTTTATCTTGACATCTTTTAGTTATTATGGTATCGTTTGATCGGAACAATCAAGAAGGCAGGGTTTTTAGATGTGAAGACTTGGAAGAAGGGTCAGTTGAATCAAATTATAGCCACTCACAAGTTGGTTAGAGAGAGGAAAGAAAATGGGTGCTTCAAGACTCCGCTCACACGACGTCTACTGCACGATCACATGCATTGCTACGAACAGATGATCAATACCTCTTCTACTCTTTCCAAGCTCGGAATAAAATGCATTTCAACGAACGAAATCAATAAAATCTATCAAAACCGTTCAAGAAAACGCAAATTTGAAAACCAACTCAAAAACACGAAAGCAACAAGGCGACAGCAAAAATTAGGCAAAAAACTTGCAGTGGAGAGGTCCCTCTTGACTTTGACGCTAAGTCCATCCTTAGGACACGATCCACTGAATATATGAATCGATTCCGAAGAAGTAAATCCATAACAAGGAAAAGATCTTGATTCAATCTATCCCGATCGAATGATACCGAAAGTATTTCTTAGCCGTACTCCCCGTAAAAGGGGAACGGGACACCACAAATGCTGTAGAATAAAGAGTGGTATGCAGCACTACAAAAAGGCCAGTGACCTCATGTTACAGTGGTGTGACACCACAAAGATAAAGATGTAAATCATCGGCTACGCGAGCCATGTCACAGCGGCGTAACATCGCAAGGAAGCGCAAGGCTTCATGCTGGATAGTTTGGCATTACAAAGAGGCTGAGACCTCATGCTACAGTGGATGACACCACATGAGGGAGTGAACCTCGACTTTAGGCCATGTCATAGCGGCGTAGCACCGCAAAGAAGCGCAAGGCTTCATGCCAATGATTCTTTAAAAGAACTCACCTAGAGTGTATGAAAAGAGATACAGGCCATCTCTTGGAAGAAAACTTGTAGACGCCCAAAATGCATACACCGAAACTAGGCGTGCACATGGCCTTTAATATGCAACCGGAAGCACAGCTGATGTCATTGTGTGAGTGGAAAGAATTGCAACTATGGTACAAAATTCAAGGCTTAGTCCATTCTTGTATCATTTATTTGACCCATGCAAAAAGATTCAAGTCGAAGCGACATATATCCTAATGCATGATGGACAGTCCTATGGGTTACGCTCAACCCATATATTGAGATATATGGGTGAATATTGGTGTTTTGCCTTTGGACTATAAAAGATATTCCCACATTGGCTAAACCACCAAGTGGGTATCTCAATATAATACTTTTGCTTATGTTGAGGTGCGCACATAGGGTGTGGTGAGACACATGGGTGCTATGTAGGAATATTTTATTAGGATGAAAAATGATTAACTCCTTCATGAAAGCTTTTAATCTTTTTGTCATGCTCTTGAAATTCATTCCATAGGAGTTAAACCCCAAATAGGTTTAGCGACTCGGACTTGGACTCGGGCTAGGACTCGGGCTCAAGGGCGCAAAATGGCACTTTTTGGCGCACTTTGTACATAGCACGTCAGCATCGGCGCATGGCGCTTGTTCGCATTAGTTGAGCTCGTACGCTCGTTTTATGCGCGAGTTGCATGCGTTGTTGCTAGCGTTGTTGCATGTACGGGTGAATGCACGGTTGCTTGAGCAGGGTACTGAGCGGGCGCTACACAGGCCATGCGCGGGCTCATGCACGGCCATGCGCTGCCATGCGCGGCCATGCACGGCTATGCGTCATTGTGCTACTGTGCTGATACGCACATGCGCGATGGGCCATTGCGCTGCTGTACTGATGCGTTGCTGCGCTGAAGGCGGTTCATAGTCGATTATAGAAATATTGCGTCTTTAATTCTGATCAAACTTTGTGGGATTTGAACTAATTACGTTTTTATCTCTTTGTAACCGACTATGTGGCCATGATCCTCTATAAATACTCTCCTTTGTTGCTCTTTTAAAGGTGATCCATAATTTGAGAGAGAGAGAGAGATTTGAAGAGAGACTGCTACGCCGCAAGATGGGTCCAGGAGTTCGTGCGAGTCCAGGAGAGAGGTGACGCGAGCGTTCCAGAAGTTCTTCGAGAACTTGCTGGTTCCTGGGAGCAGATCGCGGATAGGATGAATCTTGCTTTGAGCAACGGTGGTTATAATCAACCGAGCAGGAGTTCTATTCTGACATTTATTCTTGTTCTCCTTGTTCTGTTCTATCTCATTGTAGAGTCTGTGAACGTAAAGAGAAGAACAGTTTTATTTGTAGTTTCCTTTTCTTTGTAGTCAATTTGTAACATATTCTTGGAGGTATCCTTCTTAGGAGTTGTGCATCACTTGAAGAGAGACTTTTGCGAATTTCTGGTAAGCCAACTTCTTCATTGGTTTTAGTGATTCGTTGGAATCGAGTTCATCAGAGGTCAAACTTGTTTGCCGGAAGCTCTGTGTCTCGACGACAACTTGGGTTCTAGTTTAGAACTGACTTTCGGGTTTCGCTTGTAGCTCTGTTATTGGCATGTGTTCTACCATCTCTGATCCGCCTCGGGACTAACACATTATTAATTATATTAGTTTCATGAGTTGTAAGCCATGTAGCATCGTTCATTACATTAAGATCTATTGTTTGTTGTCGAGTTATTTTTTTGGTCTAAAAGTTATTGTAATTCTGCTGCAAATTATTAATAACGATAATCGTTTTCATATACAATTTTTGGTTCTACAGAACTGGGACGTGACATTCCTCACTTGTCTACTTTCTAAACCAAGTATTTCCACACTGGCGACTCAACAATTACATTTTTTGTAACATAAGTAAAATATTTTATATTTATATACAGCAAATTAACAATAATAAGATTACTCTCTTTTATCTTGGTTCTTTTACTTTAGCATCAACAATTTTATGAAATATAGAAACAAAGATTAAGAAGAGTTTTATTAAAATGTGAAGATAAAGGAAAACAATATCAAAACCACTCACCATTTGATGAATTGTCTTTCTATCATGATCATTTAGATTTCTGAATGATTCCTCTGTATGAATCCAAGTTCAACTAGAACCTTCGAGCCAATAAGTCAGCAAAATGCACCACTCGTAACATGACATTACATCAATAAAAACCAAACTGTGTCTGTATAAGGTTGTTCGGGGTCGGTTATTGACTTTGGATAGGCTTGCAAAATTCGGCAAGGAAATTCTGTCAGGGATGTATTATCTGTCATGTGGTCGAAGCAACGAGAGATCATTTCTTTTAGTGTACAACTAGATGACCTATCTGGCAATGTCAGCAAAATAGGTTGGCTTCCCTACTAGGTGTTGTTGCAACCTTGTGACTACCTTAAAGGAAATCTCAATGCTCCGTACTAGGGGAAGCTTGTGCTTTCGCAAAGCATGTCTAAGGCTACTTTTGACAGTCTGAGACATTTGGAGGGAACGCAATTGAAGGATACTTGAAGACCTAACCAAGTTACAAATCGGGATCATACACAACATAGACAATGATTTTTTTGTATTGCCTTGTGTCTGAGTCAGAAAGGAGCTGATAAAAGTAGTGATGTAATAGTATTTTAGTTCTACTAATAAAATTATTTTTTCATATATATATATATATATATATATATATATATATATATATATATATATATATATATATATATATGGGGTAGACAGGATATGAGCTATAGTACTCATATTTCTACATGAGTCATTTACATATGGACCAATAAAAATAGAATATACTAGTGCACATGGGATGTAGGAGTATTCCTATTGGTCCACATGTACATGACTTATTTAGAAAAATGAACACTGTGGCTCATATCACGTTTACCCATATATATATGGGTGTGTGCCCCTCCCCCTCTCCGGCACCATCGGATCGAACGGGGCCCGCACAATGCCGCGCAATCCAATGTAGGAGGGACGTAGGACGTCAAAAACGGGGCTCCCGATCCTGACTGTGTGTGTATGTTTGTGTATATATATATATATATATATATATATATATATATATGTGTGTGTGTGTGTGTGTGTGTGTGTGTGTGTGTGTAGGATAATTGTATTAATTATTTCAAAAAATAGATGGTAGGACTCAAATGCTACCACCATACAACACTGCCATCAACTCAAGCATACCCACAGACACTAGCAATTTAGGTTGAACTCGATATATCTTCTTCCTTTTCGTGGAACGGGAACTAAGCCTGACCTTTGTCTTTTCCTTCTCTCTCTCTCTCTCTCACAGAAGGGGATCATTAACCTTTGTGAGGTTATTTGAGCCCAATCGTGATAGCATACTCGGACATCCCTCCCCACCACCACTACCAACCCCCCCCCCCCCTTCAAATTTATGGAGCTCTCAGCAGGGCACTAGCTTTTGGCAGCAGACTCATTACAAGCCTTTGAAGGAAGCTTTTGAGTTTGTAAGGCCAATTATCCTTATGTCTTTGTTGTGGTCATCCAACGGAACCAGACATGGAACCCTGACCTGCTCCACCTGGAACTATAGTCTCACCCAATCTTAATGAAGAAGAGTGGGCTAGGACCAGGCATAAATGGACTGGAGTGCCTAGCCAAAGTCTATCCTCCCCCATAATCTTCATTGTCTGAATTAGACAAGATATCTGGACGAATCTCGAGGTGGGAAGAACCATCTTCAACGTCCCTTCGAATCCGACTATATGCACGGCCTGGGGAGAAGGGTTAAGCGAACAAACCCACTGAAGGGTTAGGTAAGACATCTAAATGGGTAGCTTCCTCATCCGTTACAAGCATATGGTAAGCAACTTGTGTTGACGATGACATCTCAGTAGATCTTTCACGCAACACATCCATAAGCTCCTCACTGATGGACTCTCCAGTTAGATCAGGACAATGGATCTCTACATGCCCGATACAATGACATGTCGAGCAACTAGGAGGAAGTCATTCATATGTAACTGGGAGCATAAGTCGCCTACCATCCGAGAGACAAACTGAAAATTCTTTCAGAAATGTTGCATCATCGAAACCTCGACCAATATCCTAGAAGGCAAGTTGTTGACATATCGCAGTAGGGACATCCATCTTGATAAAAACCCCGACCACACTCGCTATCTTGCTCAGAACCGACTTACTCCATTGGAATGAATAGTGGCAACTTATGGAAATGTATCCAGATCGGTACTGCCACCAAGAGATCTCTCTCCAACGAGATAAGAGGAGTCCATCTCTTGATCATGACGAGTTGGCCGTCAAACATCCAAGGACCATGGTCGGGCACATAGGTCAAGTATTCTTCCTTTATAAATTGAACAAAAAAAAAATATTTTCACAAGAGAAAACTTTGACTTTACATCGCTACCTCCACACCCCTTCGAACATATGCAACAATAAAAGTATATGTCGGTTGAGGACCGACAACATAGAGGATCAGCGTCCTCCGCCATACGTCGACAACCGCAGTTCTTTAGCTGAGATAAACGCTAATCTCTTTCTTTCGCACACAATCGGTTCTTCGAAGCAAAGTCGAAGAGAAGAGTTCTCTACCATTGGTTTACACAAGGATGCCCAGCTAGTGGGTGCAGCTTTAGAAAAAACTATAGCATCCAATACTAATAGGAGGAGTTCTGGTCATCCTTTGTGGGAGGAGATGCCTCCCCTTCTCGAATTCACTACATAGACCCTGACGCTTCACTGACTGATTCAACGACCATTGATGTTTTCTGTATATACGGATTCCCAACACGAGACCCAAACCCCAACACTTTGCTGCCCAGTCTAGGCTTTCCCTAGACCCTAACTCATCTCTCTCAGGCCACATCGCCTGCAGGGGGTTGAACATACCCTACAAACCCATCGCCCAGAAGTTGCTTTCTCTTATCCCTCCAACTGAGCACCGTGGTCCACCCACACGCCTCCACCTCCTTGCGAACCTAGATGGGTATGGGGAGGCCTCCAGAGGGACTGCCGTCAACTTGGAGAGAAGATGCAGAAAACCTAGCAGACCCATGATATATATATATATATATATATATATA